>QXEO01000397.1:600000-1180108 GCA_007115705.1 Dactylis glomerata | reverse complement strand
GGCATCAGTCTCGGAGGTAACAAGCAGGGTCTGGGTTTTCTTCAGTAGGCCCTCCCTCTGTTCCTTTTCGTCCAGCAGCTCGGTGATCCGGCCCTTCAACTGCTCAACCTCGGCCTTGTGACCGGCATCCCGGTCGTCCAGTTGCTTGGCCACATCCACCGAGGACACACAATCCTGGTGGCGTGCCTCCAGTGCAGCCTTCTCATCTGCAAAGATTTCAAGTTAAAAGGATTTGAAGAAAGAAAACAGTGACAAAGAGTAAAGGATTTGAAGTATAAAGTAGCTATCCGGGTAACAGCAGGATCCGGCATACCAGTAAGCTCTTTCACCCTCTTGAGAAGCTCGGTGACTTGCGCTTCGGCACCAGCTGAAGAATGTCGGCACAAGGTTACGTGTCGGCAAGAGTAAGCATTGCAAAGTAAAGAGAGGAAAGATATCCGGCATACAGCAGTATGTCGGCAAAGATTACCTTTCTGGGACAGCTCCTGCTGAAGCTTGCTGTGTGCGTCAGATAGCTTCCGGTGCTCGCACACCAACTCATGGAACATGTCGGCCCGGGTGTTGTTCATGCGCTGCAAAAATGCCGGGATTTGAAATGTCAGCAGAGAAATTTGACATGATAATTAAAGTGAAGATTTTATCAAGTGATCATTCTTTTAAAGACCCGGCACAGGTGCTGCGCACCTATCCCGGCTCTCGGTGACTAGGATTTGAAGCTCGAATCGAGCTTATATCCCGGTCAAGAGGATTTGAAAGATAATAGAGATGTGAAATTGTTAAAGACCCGGCACAGGTGCTGCGCACCTATCCCGGCCCTCGGTGACTAGGATTTGAAGCTCGGATCGAGCTCATATGTCGGCAGTTAATTCAAAAGAAGCTAGCTAAAGGACTATGAGAAAATCCCGGATGTCCATATCCCGGACAGCCGACATTTTCGGGGACTGGGGATATGTGTGTAAATAGAGAGGACTTACGTTGGTGGCAGAGGCCAACTTGTGAAGTCTTTGCTGGATGCTGAGGAGCTCGCTGGCGATCGGTATGGGCTTCGCTGCCAGGAAGTCGCTTGGGTCGCCACTGGTCTTGGCTTCGGCCAGCTTCTTGCTCCTTGAGTCCGCAGTGTCCATGTTGCTGGCGTCGTTCCACTTGATGCACTGCTCCTTAAGAGAGCCGAGGCTCTCGTCACTTTTCGTCGCAAGAGGGACGAGGCCCTCGAGTTCTGGGGTGTCGAAGAAGCTTTTCCGGTACCCCGGCCGGGCTGCTGCCCCTGCCAAGATGCAGGCCAGAGCAGAGCTGGTCCCGGACGCTGCCTTAGGAGGAGCAGTTGCGGCAGATGGTGTGCCGGACTTGGCCGGCTGAATCTTCAACGTGCTGGACTTGGCCGGGGCAGTGGACTTGGCCGGTGCAGTGGACTTGGCCGGTGCAGTGGTCTTGGCCGGTGCTGGAGTCTCGGGTGCGGGCTGTTCCGGCGCGGCCGGTGCTTCTTGGCCAGCGGGAGCAGGATCCGGAAAAGTCCGGACTTCCGGCACTAAAGGGCCTTTGCCCTTGATGTCTGTGCCGGCGCTCTTGTCGCTTGCGCCGGCGTCGTCAGTTGTGCCGGCGTCGCTGGTGGGCGCGCCGGAGTCTGGTGCTTCTTGGTGGGCTCCTGTGTCCATGTGGACATCAGGAGCCGGAGGTTCCTGTTGAGCCCCCGAGTCCATGTGGACGTCGGGGGCAGAGGTGTCTTGTGCCGGCGGAGGGGCGTCCTTCGCCGGGGAGGTGGTCTTGTCGGGCGCAGGCGAAGATGCCGGCGCCGGTGAGGTCGTGTGACTAGCAAGAGGGAATGTCGGAGGTAGCAGGGGCAGCGGGCTTGGTAACCTGCGGGTCGCCGCTCAAGCCAGAAGCTTGTTCCGGCTCAAGAGGAGCACTGAAAGAGAGAAAACACCAAGTCAGTAATACAAACAAGAGATATGTCGGAAGAAATGCAAAGAAAAGGAAATTTACCCCGAGGCAACAGGCCTCTGTTTCTTCTGTTTGGGCACGCAGACCTTCTGCCTTTTCGACCTCTGAGGTATGTCGGACTGGGGCTTCACACCTCGCTTCCGGCCGGCACGTCCGCCGGTGGAAGGAGGTCCCTGGTTCAGAGGGGCGGCGTCGATAACGATATCGTCCGGGATAGCTGAGGACGGCATTGGAAACTCGTGAGCAATAGGTGTTTCTGGAAAGGCGTACGCAAGTGGCGTCGGGTCATAGTACAGCAGGATCTCCTCGTCAGAATCAATCTCACTCCGGTCTTGAGTATAATGCCGGGATGAAGAGCCCTTACCCATGGCAGCTGCAGCACGGGTGCTCCTGGGAAGCTTATCCCAATGATCCGGATCTTCAACATCCGCAACGGTGCGGTCCGCCGCGATCTTGATCCGGGAGTTCTCCATGGTTTGGAAGCTGAATTTCTGTATAAACAGCAAAGTCAAGTATTCAGACAAGGAAATATGCCGGTGGAAGAGGTATGTCGGATCAATATGATATGTGTCGGCAAACAGGCATGTGTCGGCTTAAGTATCTATGTGCCGGACATGGACTTTATGTATCGGGTAAGATGGTTTACCGTTGGGGCGGGCCTATCCCGGCTGTATGGTTCTAGCCCCCAGGCAAAAGTGGCCTGAGAGGACTTGCAGACATCCTTAATCCGGCGCAGAATGTCGGCCGGAGTCAGCTCGTGTGTGGAGTGCCGGGTGGGGTCCATTGGCCCGCTCATCTGGCAGATCTTATGCGACCGGCGCTGCAGAGGGGAGACGCGCCGGCTTATATAGCAGGCCACCAGGTCTTGAGGAGTAAGACCGGCATCCAGGAGCTCGCCCTTAACCCGGTGAAGCGCATTCACCGGCATCACCGAGTTCTTCGGGTTGTAGGTCCAGTTCGTCATGGCCAAGGGTGGCTCGTCCACAAATGGCGGCAGGTTGAGCAGATCCTCGTCGGTGGTGTTCTTGACGTAGAAGAAGCTTTTCTGCCACTTCTTGCAAGATTCCAGGAGCTCCACCTTGGGGAAGTCCGAGCCCTTCCGGGACATGATGGTGGCCGCGCCGCAGAGGGTCATGGGCGGTCCTTCTTTTCCTGGGCCGTCTCCGGCGGGTCGTCCTTGCTCCGGGGCGGCTCTTGGACGACTTGCTTCCGCAGTTGGAAGTACTTCGCCCAGCCTTGAGTAAGGGCCTCTATGCCGGCATAGCCCTCGCAAAAAGCAGCGAAGGTGGAGAGGATCATCACGGCATTTGCCGGGATATGATGAGGTTGCAGGTCGTAGGTGTTGAGGAAGTCCCGGAAGAAGTCCGATGCCGGCAGACCAAAGCCCCGCTCGAAGTGGGCGATGAAGACGACGCGTTCGCCAGGTTCAGGTGCCGGCACAGTCTCTCCTGCTGGTAGCCGGCATGCTACGCCCTCCGGGACTCTCCTGGTGGAGGTGACCCAGGATATCTCGGCCGGAGTGACCTCCGACCCCTCCCAGCCGGAGCGTCCTTGGGCTCGGGCCGAGGTATCTTCCTCAGAGGCCGAGGTAGCCGTCATGCTTGAAGATGCCCTCTTAGTGGCCGGGATAAGGCGTGAGAGCCGGAGTCCCGTGATGTTATTCCTATCAAGGCCGGAGAAAAGAGGGAGGTTAGTCTCTCCGGCATACCACTCTCACAGATGTTAGCAGGAATAGAAGATCTACCGAGGCAGTTAAAATAGGAAACAAATAAGGGTAAAACTCCTAAAGATGAACACCTGCGAGCGTTGCCTAGCAATGCTAGTCGAATCAAAGGGAAAACTAGCTCTGAGACCGAGGCAGATCTGTGCAAGCGGGGCTACCGGTGCGAAGTTGTAAAAGGCGTGAAAGAGGAAGAACAGAGGGAGGTCTCACCGGAGCTTGGCCGGCGACGATGGAGCGGCGGCGAGCGTGCAGGAAGATCCAATCTCCCTGCAATGCTGCAGAGAGAAGAGGCGGCGGCGGCGTCGTCAAAGGTGATGCCGTGCGTCGTCGGGCGTCGGCGTCGGCGGGGAGCAGGTCGGCTGCGACAGCGATGCTGCTCTTCGGACCGGCGGTGGAGCGCAGGAGGCAGAGTAGCAGGCGAGGAAGGCGAGGAAGACGACGGTGGTGGGGGTAAAAAGATAAGTTTACCCCCGCTGCCCTATTTATACCGAGGAGGCCGGTCGTGGGGGTCGTGGGGATCGTGGGAGTGTTCCACTCCCCCGACCGTTTCTGCGGCGAGGCGCCACGTGGCGGCACAGAGTGGGGCGGCGGTTCCTGTAACCGTGCCATGACGCAATGATGGCGAGAAGTAACTGCTGCACTGTGAACCGTCACATCGTGGGTGATCGTTCGAGGTGGCAGGGCAGTTACAAGTTTCGATGCAAAGCTGTCGGACATGGCTTCTCGAGGAAGACTCGTCTATATGTCGGATTGATTGCCCGATGTATATGTTCCGTCCAGAATACCCTCGGGACCGGCCGGAATAAGTTTTGGAACAGGAACAGAGGCCGGGATATGTGCAGATGTGCCGGCATATAATCTGATCGCCGGGGCATAATGAAGAAAGGTATGTTGAACCTGTCAAGGCTCCACAGTTATGACTGGGGAACCTCGGCAGCTTCGGGGACTAGTGTCGGGGGGATGACCCCCGGTAGGGTCAAGAGAGTAGAAAGACACAAGGTCTATGATTGACTTTATGCCGGGTTAACAAGGAAGGGCCTGGCCGGAATATAAGAGCATCGGCCAGGCCGGCATATAATGTGTATCCCGGCTGATACTTGGATATGCCGGCATAGCCGGAATACTTATAAAAGTGTGTCGGTATATACTTAGATATGCCGGCCTAACCATTTGGTGTGTTGTGCAGGAGCAGGGGAGGCCGGATTACCCGACCCTCGTAGGTCGTTGGTCCGGCATATAAATCCTGGGTATGGCCAACGGTCATATCCGGGATACTTAAGTCAACCAAGGTGTCACATCCCTACAATCAAGGAAGAAAACATCCAAGCATGGTAGCACAGTAAGATGGCAGGGTGCACAGTGGAGGTTACCTACCCTCACTGTGCACAAGTACGAGCTTACCGCACAGAGGTAAGGCCACAGTTCAAGAGGTACAAGGTACAGGGATATGGCGTCCCATCGTGAGCAATCAGGGGCGAAGTCAAGGGTCTCTGCCATCGCCACCAGCTCCTGTTTGGAGTGTAGCCCTTGTCTTGTGGTCTTGTATGACCGTTGTAACCCTGGCCACCACTATATAAGGTGGCATAGGGAGCCCTGGTAAAGGGTTGGTCGTTGGAAGGTTGGTAGCTGGAAGAACGTTGGCTGATAGTTGTTGGTTGGTCACTCTGTACTCTTACACTTACCAGTTCATATTCCTTCTCTAGCAGAGAGCTTGGAAGCACCATTGTGGTGTACTACATCGATCCATATATACAATCAGTAGAGCAGGAGTAGGGGTGTTATTTCCTTACGAGAGCCCCGAACCTGGGTAGATCAGTGTCTCTTTCTGTCGTGCTCTTTAGCTCGTTCCCCTCTCCCGAATCCTCCAGCATCTAGTCGGCCCCCATTTAAGCCATCCTATGGCATATGTTGTTTCGCCACGACGACACTTTCCCATGTCCTTGGAGTAGAATCTACTGCCGAGGCTTGGTCTAATATTGATGGCATGTTCAAGACTACAGATCGCTCCAAGGTTCAGCATCTTCGGAGCCAACTCAAAGACACCAAGAAGCTGGCCATGAGCGCTGATGACTACTTCACTAAGATGAAAGGGTTTGCCTCTGAATTAGCAGCAGTTGTGTCGGTGTAATGGATACCGGGGTATCCCGGTCCACCTGCTCCTGGGCCCCGTCATCGGCCCATCTTCAGCCCAGGAGATAATCAACAATCTTCGCTTCGGAGAAGACCCTCACGAGGAGGCGCCTCGTGAGGAGAACGACGACAGAAACCGCTAAGGACCAGAAGACCTCCTCACGAGCCCCTGCTGGTGAGGAGAGGAGGTACGCCCACGTCAGCCTAGCACGTTTTCGTGCGGAGCAAGAAGGGCAACGGGCAGAAGACCGCGTACCATCCACGCTACCCCCGACAGGGAGGAGACCAACTTTCTCTGTGCCTGCCCAAAGCGGCACAGTGGCAGTTGGCCACCCCCCTAAATATAGCATGGACGGTGCAGGGCGCCAGAGGAGGACGTCAGCCTCCTCCACCCACTCCTGTGGACCGGCGCCACTATCCTACGAAGACCAAGTCTACAGAAGAACCTAGTCTACAGCTGTCCTCCCTCCTTGGCCGTGTGTGGCAACCCCTTCCCCAAGAAGATAAGGGGAAGGAGGACCTTGGCGCTATAAAGGGAGGGGAGGCCACCCCTTAGGGGGGATCCGATCTAATCTGATCTCGGTCGTCTTCGAGCTGCTAGTTGGGCACGCAGGTTCTTCAACCTCTGGCCAGCTAGAGCTTTGTAACCAAGGCCTTGTACTCCTCGCGAGGTGTCGCGTCGTAATACAAGAAGGCAGGAAGTAGGGGTTTTACCTCACCACGAGGGCCCTGAACCTGGGTAAATCTCGGTCTCCCTCTCTGCAGTGCGAAGCGCGTCCGACAATCGAGGCCTCCGTCACCGTGTTTCGTTGCGATCCAAGATCTCACACGTTCAGCCCCCTGCGTTCGAATCTTTTGGGTCCGTCGCGTGGTACCCTGTGTTCTTGCGACACGAAATCCATCGACATTTGGCGCGCCAGGTAGGGGGCTGTGGTGTGTCTTCTTCAAGATCGGCGTCGACATGGGTGACGATTGTCATCACCGTCTTCGCCTTCGCGCTGTCTACGCAAGTCGTCGCCGAGAGCGTCTCCAAGTCCTCGATGGCCTGGAGGCCATCGGAGAGGGCGAGCCCGAGGTCGGCGACATCGGTTTTGGGGGCTTCGCGGCGCTCGCCGATCCCCTTCGTCATGCGGCATGGCCGCCGCGTTTCAAGCCGGACACTGACGCGTGTTACGATGGGACCTCCGACCCCGTGGAGTTCCTACGGCAGTACACGGCCAGTGTTCGGGCGGCTGGAGGCGATGGGCGTGTCATGGCCAATTGGTTCATGATGGCTACAAAGGGAAAGCCTCGCCGGTGGCTCTGCGGGCTACCGCCAAGGTCCATCTCGTCCTGGAGGGACCTCTGCGAGCGCTTCCTCGACAGATTTGCCTCCCTGGGACCTGTGCCAGAGGGCATGTAGGCCTACGCTGCCCTTGGTGGCCCCGTCCCCAGGAGCGTGAGGATAGGGCAAGGGGGCTTAAAAGTCGTCACCCTCTTGCCTTCGCCAAGGAAACGGAGCTCTTCATCCGTGCAAGGAACCAAGTGTAACAGCAGCTTCACTCGCCATTAATCCTTCCTAATCCGTGGAAACTGACTGGAGTCGCGAGTCTTGGTCTCACCAGCCTCGCGAGGTCCGCTGGTTGCGACTTAACGCGAACGTGAGTTTTCGCTCGACTGCCTTTCGAGAAGGAGCCGGAGCACGGTGTCCGCGCTGGGGCCTTCGCCCGGAAAACAGCAGGCCCGCAAAACCCAGAACGGATCGAGCTCTGACTCGGGAAGGGACCCGCTACAGTCACCTCATACGATCCATGGTGCTCTCTCCTATCGAGCGACACTCGCACGAAGGCGCATGAGCGCGTGAGAGTCGCACAATCTGTGTAGATTTTTCTAAGTTTCCTGCTGTCCCTGTCTGCGGCCTTGTGTCTCTTCTCCTAGGCTCGCCTTTGTTGTGCTTGAACGCCTGGGGGGCTGCAGGGAAATAGTCCTGTATGCCATTACAGTCACCTCTGGAGCGCCAGTGCCCGCTAGCCTTGCACCACGAGCTGCATACTAAGCGTTAGGCTGCTGTCCCGCTCGGAGGCTGGCCCCCGAACGGCGTAGAGCATTCCCCAGACAAAGGCAAGACAAGGAAATACGTGCAAGGGTGCAAACAAGGACCATTTGGCGATCAACGCCTTAAAGTACGATTACAACTTAAACTGGCCCAGCAGGGCAATATCTGACAGCTGCCAAGTGTGCAGCTAACCTAGTTCTTCTGGAGGAGTCAAGGAGGAGCTTACTGGGCGACCGCTGCGTCGCCCCCATCGTTGTCGGCGCCATCGCTGGAGCTTGAGGACGTCCCTTCACCGGAGTCCGTCGCCTCTTCGCTGCCGGATTCCGTGGAACCGGAGCCCTCGCCGCTGGAGGAGCTTGGGGCAGATGCTCCAGGCCGAGCGTAGATGGCCTGCAGCCGGTGAAGGGCGAAGTTCAGCCGCTCTGCCCTGGCTTCCGCCGCGCGGTCGGGAGTTCCGGGCGGCGGGGGCGGCGGCCTCCGCAGTACTTCTTCCAGGTTGAGGTCGGGGCGGAGGCGTTGCATGTTGGAGAAGATCCTCATTCCCGCGAGTCCCAGCAGCTCCCGGCACTCGGCGTCGATGAGGTCCAGGACCTTCGCCGATGCGCCGTCCAGCTCTTCGGCCACCTGGCTGAAGAAGAGCAGGATCGACCCGTCGTCCTCGGGGGCGGTGGGCAGGTTCAGCCCGTGGATGCCCAGGCGGTGCGCCGCCGCCATGACGCGGGCTGAGAACCCGCGGAACATCCGCACTCGCTGCCTTCGCAGCACGCCCGCCTCTTCTTCAGCGTCCCTGAGCTCTTGGAGCTCTCCGGCCATCTCCACGCCTTGCAGGGCCAACGCCGAGTTCTCCTCCTCAAGCCTCTGCACGTCTCGCCGGAGCAAGGCGATGGTGGCATCGGCTTCAGCAAGGGCGCGCTCGGCGCCCTGGCGCACCTCGTGCGCTCCCTTCAGCTCGGCCTCCATGTCGCGGACCCGGCGTTCCAGGGCCTCGCACTTCTGCTTGTACATCAGGAGGGCGGCGTCGTTCTTGGCGCGGAAGTCTGCGCGGCACGCCTCGGTGGTCTCTTTGCGCTTCCGCTCGAGCTCCTGCTCCAGGTTGATCCGTCGCTGGTTCAGCATGTGGTCCATCTTCGCCTGGAGAGAAGCCTCGCGCTGGTTTAGCGCCTCCTGTTGCCGAGCCAGCTCGGCGGTGGTCTGGCTAGTCATCGCCTCTCGGCTCTCCAGGGCCTCCCGCTCCCTGTTGAGCCGGTCTTCGAGGGCTTGGAGCTGCTCCTCTCGGAGGCGAAGTCCCCGCTCGCGCTCGCGAGCCTCTGCTTCTCGGACGGCGAGCCCAGCCTCTTGTAGGCTCAAGCTCTCCGCCCGGGAGTCAGCGCTCTCCTCACGAGCGTGGAGGAGGGCCCCCGGTCCTCGACCTCTTCCAGCCTCTGCTGGACGTTGGCGAGAAGGCCGTCGACGTTTGTCCTGGCCTGGTCCAGGAGGTGCTGAGCCGCCCGCTTGGCCTCCTCCCCAGCCAAGGCTGGGTTGGGGGGCCCGACGGTGGGAGGAATCTTCTGGCGCGCTTCGGAGACAATCTTCATGGCCTCCTCGTGCGCCCTTGTCAAGACTCCCCTCGCCGATTCCCTGGCAGCTGCCAGGGCCTCTTCGGCCTCCTCAACCGCGCTGGCGCGGATCTCCTCGGCCTCCTTCCTCGCTCGTTCGCGGCGCTCGGCGGCGCGCTGGTCCAGGAGGCGACACCTCTCCATGGCTTGGTGCAGGAGGGCCCAGCCCTCGTCAATCTGTGCCTGCTCGGCGGAGCGCGCCCTGGCAACCTCGTCGCGGAGGGCGCCGGTCGCGGCCGCGAGCACCCTCTCCCATGGGTCGGCGGCGTGGGGCTCGGCGGCGATCCTCGCGGGCCTCCCCTGTATCTCCGGTAGGGGAGGCGATGCGGCCCTGGAGGGCTCTGGCGCGGTGGAAGTCGCCCTCCTCTCGCTACTCGGTTCGGGGGCTGTTCCCGAGCTTGGCGGTGCGGCGGTCCTTGCCGGAGGTGCCTCCGGGGTGGTGCTGGTGCTGGCTACAGAGGGGGCAGCAGGAGCTGCCCCCATCGTCTCTGGAGTGCCCCCTGCGCTAGGGGGCTCGGTCGTGCTGGGAGCCATGGTGGCTCCCGGGGCGGACGGCGCGTCCGTGGACGCGCGATCCTCTTCTCCCTCGGCGGCGCGTGGCGGCGTCGCCGGTGTGGTCGTCGCGGCCGGGTCAGGGCCCGGCGTGGCCGGACCGGTCCTCCTCTTCTTCCTCCTCTTCTTCTCCTCTTTCTTCTCCTCGGCATCCCTGAAGAGGAAAAGGAGGACTGAGGTTAAGGGAAAGGTAAGGCAAAAGGTAAAGATCTTTGTGCAGGAATACTCACGAGGCGTCCCGCTCCACCCATCCTCTTTTGCTCGGAAGGGAGGGAGGTGGGGGCGGGGGCGCGGGGGATTCGCCCGCCGGCTTCTTCCCTCGCGAGGTCTCGGCCTCGGGGTTCCGGCTGGCGCGTTCGTCGTTGAACTTGGAGCGGCGCTCCGCCTCCAGGCGGGCTCGGTGCCCCTCTTCCTCCAGGTCTCGCGAGGAGGACACGTCGGCATCTCCCCCGGTGGGCTGGTCTGGCGAAGAGGAGTCGTCGTCGGAGGAATCTGAGAGCACCACGGTGCCCTCAGGACGCCTCCGGCGGACCAGCCGCCCACCGGACTCCGCGTCATCGTCGCTGTCGTCGTCGTCTCCTGAGGCCGAGGGCCCCGCTCCTCGAGCTGCCGAGTCCTGCTCCGAGCTCGCCGCTGGCGCGCTCGGGGCGGGACCTGGCGCGACGCCATCGGCAAGGAACGGACCCCAAGCATTGAACTTCAAGACCCCCGCCGTAACGCGACTGGTCTCCCAAGCGCCCAGACAATAGATCGGGAGGGCATTGCGCGGGATGGCGGGGATGGCAGCAGAAGAGAAGAAGGCTCTTATTACCTCCTCCCGAGCGTCGGCGTTGAGTTCGCCGAGGTGGAGCCTGAGGCCGTCTCCAGACCTGTGCCCCCAGATCTCCCGGCGGTGGTCCTGCAGGGGGGCGATGCGTCGGGTGACAAATTCCACCCCGACCATGGTCCCCGTAACACCAGCCTCCCGGAGATCTCGGATCCGCGGGCGGAGCGTCTTCAGGGCTTCCTCCGGCAGGGCCTCGCTGGCCCAGGTGGTGAGCTTGACGGGAGGGAACCCCGTCACGAGGAAAAGCTCCGATTCCTCGAGGATGTCGACGAAGAGCCAGCGACTCCGGAAGTCTTCGACTTTCTTCATCCACTTCAGGTCGATGAAGTCGCCCTCTGTCCCAGCGGTGGCGATGAAGGAGACGCATTCGGAACTCTGGTTGAGCCCAGAGGATCGGAGGGAGAAGAGGTGGTGGAAGTACGCCACCGACGGCGTGATGCCGATCCAGGCCTCGCAGGCGTAGGCGAAGACCGCCAGCAAGGTGACGGACTTGGGATGCAGATGGATGGCCTGGATCCCATAGGTCTCCAGGATCGCCAAGAAGAAGGGGGAGAACGGCGGCAGCAGGCCGGCGAAGATGGAGAAGAGGAAGAAGGGCTGCGCCGTCGCAGGCAGAGTGTCCCGCGGCGCGCGGCCGTGCCAGATGCGGGTGGCGCCCCACTCGTTCTTGCTGCTCCCGACCATCTCCCGGACGGTCTGGAGCTCGCGGCTGCTTTTGATGCGGGATTCAAGCAGGGGCGCCGCCGGTCGCGGCGCCACTCCAGAAGACCTCGCTGCTCCGATGGCCCGGCGCGGTGCCATTGCTCTGGGCGGGGGCGAGGGGCAGCGGGAAGATTGGAAGCTAGGAGGGGTTTGATGCTCAAGATCTTCGGAAGGGAAGTGGTGGCGGCGGTGCGTTGTGGGAAAGGAGGAAGAAGCCGTCTCTGCCAAGCTTTTAAGGGGGCAGTCAGGGCGCGGTTTTCGAAGCGCCGGCCTTGACGCGACGGTTCGAAAAACGCCCGTTGCCCCACTACCCACGACCTCCGCGCCGTTTCGTTCGCCAACGTGGGGGAGCCACGTGCCCACGATCTCCGCATCTTCACATGGTCCTCTGACCGCGCAGTTGACGCGTGCCGTCGGAGGGCCCAGTCGCTTCGGGGGCCCCCGACCCTTCGCTTCCTCAAGAGGGCGCGTTGTGGGCCGGGCTCCCGGGGGCTACTATCGGTGTAATGGATACCGGGGTATCCCGGTCCACCTGCTCCTGGGCCCCGTCATCGGCCCATCTTTAGCCCAGGAGATAATCAACAATCTTTGCTTCGGAGAAGACCCTCACGAGGAGGCGCCTCGTGAGGAGAACGACGACAGAAACCGCTAAGGACCAGAAGACCTCCTCACGAGCCCCTGCTGGTGAGGAGAGGAGGTACGCCCACGTCAGCCTAGCACGTTTTCGTGCGGAGCAAGAAGGGCAACGGGCAGAAGACCGCGTACCGTCCACGCTACCCCCGACAGGGAGGAGACCAACTTTCTCTGTGCCTGCCCAAAGCGGCACAGTGGCAGTTGGCCACCCCCCTAAATATAGCATGGACGGTGCAGGGCGCCAGAGGAGGACGTCAGCCTCCTCCACCCACTCCTGTGGACCGGCACCACTACCCTACGAAGACCAAGTCTACAGAAGAACCTAGTCTACAGCTGTCCTCCCTCCTTGGCCGTGTGTGGCAACCCCTTCCCCAAGAAGATAAGGGGAAGGAGGACCTTGGCGCTATAAAGGGAGGGGAGGCCACCCCTTAGGGGGGATCCGATCTAATCTGATCTCGGTCGTCTTCGAGCTGCTAGTTGGGCACGCAGGTTCTTCAACCTCTGGCCAGCTAGAGCTTTGTAACCAAGGCCTTGTACTCCTCGCGAGGTGTCGCATCGTAATACAAGAAGGCAGGAAGTAGGGGTTTTACCTCACCACGAGGGCCCTGAACCTGGGTAAATCTCGGTCTCCCTCTCTGCAGTGCGAAGCGCGTCCGACAATCGAGGCCTCCGTCACCGTGTTTCGTTGCGATCCAAGATCTCACACGTTCAGCCCCCTGCGTTCGAATCTTTTGGGTCCGTCGCGTGGTACCCCGTGTTCTTGCGACACGAAATCCATTGACAAGTTGGTGATGTCTATGCACACGTCTGTTCTTGTAGACAGTGTTGGGCCTCCAAGTGCAGAGGTTTGTAGAGCAGCAGCAAGTTTCCCTTAAGTGGATCACCCAAGGTTTATCAAACTCAGGGAGGAAGAGGTCAAAGCTATCCTTCTCAAACAACCCTGCAATTACGATACAGAAAGTCTCTTGTGTCCCCAACACACCCAATACACTTGTCAGATGTATAGGTGCACTAGTTCGGTGAAGAGATAATGAAATACAAGTAGTTGTGATGATTATAAGTAGTAAACATAATCTGAAATAAAAATGGCAATAAGCAAACATGTAACAAAACATGAAGTAAACGGTGTGCAAAGCTTGGAAACAAGGCCTAGGGATCATACTTTCACTAGTGGACACACTCCCAACAAATATAACATAATTGAACCAATAGATACTATCATCAATATGCAACTCAAAACAATTCTCCAATGGAAAATAAACACTAATCATGCGTAGGGCTATGAAGCACTCCTCAAAGTCCGTATGTACCCAAACTAGATTGTCCCACACTATCACCGTGAATGCACTAGATGGTTCCAACAAACACCAACATTTCATAGAGACATTAACCAAAAAGATACACATGATGCACACACTAGTCACCTTTACACCATGATACGAGGTATCTCCGGAGAGTACAATAATAAAGCATAGGAGTAGCATAATATCTGAATAATAACATCTACCAATTCAACTAGATACAAAGCTCACGATCACATAAAGATCATATCATGGGAGAGAGAGGTGAACCACATAGCTACCAGTAGAGCCCTCAGCCCCGGGGGAGAACTACTCCCTCCTCATCATAGGAGACAACAAGGTTGATGGAGATGACGGTGAGGTCGATGGAGACGGTGGAGATGGTGATGGAGACCGATGGAGATGGCTCCGGGGGCACTTCCCCGTCCCGACAGGGTGCCGGAATAGAGACTTCTGTCCCCCAAAATTCATCGGCGGTGGCGGCGGAGCTGCGGAACTCTTTCTGGAAAATTGCTGATTCTTTTAGGGTTTTCCGTCCTGAGGCTTTATATAGGCGAAGGGGTGTCGTCAGGGGGCTGCCAGGGCGCCCTCACAATGGGTGGGCGCGGCCAGGGGCTGGGCCGCGCCCCCCTGTTGTGTGGGCAGCCTCTGGCCCCCCTCCGGCTCTCTTTCGGTCTTCGGTACTCTTCCGGGAAAAATAAGACTTCTGGAACTTGTTTCGTCCAATTCCGAGAATATTTCCTATGTAGCTTTTCCGAAACACAAAAACAGCAAAAAACAGGGAACTGGCACTATGGCATCTTGTCAATAGGTTAGTTCCGGAAATCGCATAAAAATGCCACGAAGTGTAACAAAAACAAGGCAAATGGTGTAAAAACAAGCATGGAGCATCAAAAATTATAGATACATTTGAGACGTATCAGCATCCCCAAGCTTAACTCCTTCTCGTCCTCGAGTAGGTAAGTGATAACAAAAGAAATAATTTTTGAGGTGACATGCACCTACACAATCTTGATCATCGATGTAAGCATTGAGTGCGGAGATCAAAGAACTTAAAACATGGGCATGAAAGACATAATCTTGACAATAAGAAACTTAGCAATCATGTTATAACATGAAAAAGAACACAAACAAAAGATCATGAATAATGAAACAATGAAAGTCAAACGTGTGTTCAAATCATATGGAAAAACATAGTAAATGGTTTCAGCTTGTCCCTCATGAGAGAGCAAAACATAAATGCATAGGACACCTTCAAGTTTAAGAGGGCGACTAGATACAAATAATTTAGGAACAAGTGAAACCATAGTCATGAATCAAATAATAATAAACTTTGGGACAATGCACATTATACTCAGAATGACAACTATGCTCTCTTAGACGGTGCATAAAGGTAGAAGGTGGTGACTCAACATAAAAGTAAAAGAAAGGCCCTTCGCAGAGGGAAGCAGTGATTAAACATGTGCTAGAGCTTTTCATTTGTAAAACAGAGAGATAAAAATTGGTTTTGAGAGGTGGTTGTCTTTGTCAATGACTGGCAATGGGGTTCTTACTATCTTCCATACAAAAATTAAGCAAGTTTTTGAGAGAGAGATTGGCACTTTTGTGCTCTTTTATAAAGCTTGGCACTCTTCCCCACATTTTTTTCCTTTCTCAAACCATGGCTAACCGATTCCATCGGGTGCCCACCAACATTCACATACCATGGAGGAGTGCCTTTTTTTCTTTTTTTTTCTTTTTTTTCTTTTTGGAATAAGACAATATAGAAGATAGCAAATCCGACCACTATGTCCCCATAAGCTGAAAATAGTGTCACAAAATGAGAAGTATTTTGAAGGTTTTTTGAAAGGTAGCACATGAAAATTTACTTGGGATGGCTTGCAAATACCATGCATAGGAATTTATAGTGGACACAATGGCAAACTTGGTTTTTGGGAGTTGGATGCACGAGTAGAGCTCATACTCAGTTTAAAATGAGGGCTAGCAAAAGACTGGGAGCGACCAACTAAGAGAGCAACAACGACCATAATCATGCAAAGCGACAAAGCAACATTAAAAGAAGCATAAGATGGCATCAAAAGTCAAAAACTAAATGATCGTAGAGGCTATAGGTGACTTTTTTTGTAGTCAACATGGTGTAAGCATGCGCCAAGTCAACCCAAATAAAGCATCAAAGGAGAAAACCAAATAAATGCTTCCATATGATAAAAACAACGCATGATTTTTTCAAAGGCTCATTAAGCAATCTTAGTCATTTGAGACAAGTCATGCTACAGCAAAAATCACTAAGCATGCTATCAAAACGCAATCAAGCATGGCATGCAAAAGTCTAAGCTGCAGTCTAAACAAGCTCCTTTTTGTACCACTTGTTTGCATGAAACTTTTTCTCTTTTCCAACACCATTCGAACCCTTTTCGAAACAACTCTTTTGAGGAAAACCAACATATACCAGAGGTCCAAATACACCTTGATGCAAAAATAAAATAAGATCTGAATAAAAATCAAGGCGAAAAATGCAAGCTAAGCGCAGTTCTAGAAAAAGAGAACACTCATTGAAACGATAAGAATGAAAAACGGAGTGTTCTTGGCAAATGAAAAGTGAAGTATGTCTCCCTCCAAACCAACATGATGTGATCCAACTATTTATTGCAGCAAGAAAAGCAAAAGAAAACTGAATACAAAAACAACTCACGCTCCAAGAAAAACGCATAGTGCATGAAGCAATAAAAATATAGTGTCTTGAAAGGTGACCTGATTTTTGCCGATGAAGAAGGGGGTGCCTCGGGGGCATCCCTAAGCTTTGACGCTTGTACTTCTTGGATATTTCTTGGGGTGACATGGGCATCCTAAAGCTTGAGCTTTTGTCCATTCTTCATCTCATCTCATCATTCTCCAATCCTTACACTTGAAAACTTCCTTCATACAAAACTAAACACAAATCTATTAGCAACATTAGTGTAAGCATAGTAATGAATCAACCCTTTTTGCTCCAGGTTTCAACTCAAAACCACCACATATAAAGCATATACTACTGTAGCAACTTCCCCAAAAGTTCTGTGATCAAAAGAACTCAAAAAGAAAGCGATAAAGCGGCAAACACAAATATTGGCAGAAATCTATCAAAACAGAACAGCCGACAAAGGTCGAATTCTTAGAGGGTTTTCTGTTGCTCAAATCAAAAAGTGTTCAACTAATGAAAGTTTGCATATAACCTGGGGCATATGCACAAGAAATCGCAGGTCCAAAAGATATACAGAGAATTTTCACGAATGTTTACGGTGCAACACCGAAAACTATTTCAGGACAGCAACATCCCCAAATCTTACCTCACTCAAATTAGAGGCTTCTCTTGGCACAACAATGAAATAAAAAGGATAAGGAGCGGTTATTACAGTAGTAATAACTTCCAAGACTCAAATAAAAGAAAAAGTACTAAAAATAAAATAATGGATTTTCTCCCAAGAGTGCTTTTCTTTAATGCCTTTGAGCTAGGCGCAGTAATTTGCAAAGATGCTCATGTGAGCGCCATATAAGAGCTTGAGGCAAAGGCGCCATATAGGAACTTAAAGCAATAGAGAGCATCAAAAAGTAAATGTGAAAGATATTTAAATCTGAACCACTTCCTATGAAAAATAATCTTGTAAAGAGACAAGTCATGAAAGCGCAAAGCAAAAAGCATAGGAAGGCAAAACAAGTACAACTTCAAGAGTTGCAACATAAAGAGGGGAAACTCAATATTGTTGAGGTCCATCAAACCATGTTTCTCTCTCTCATAATAACTTTCAGTAGCATCATGAATAGAATTAACAGTATAACTATCACATAAAGCTTCCCTATCATGAGCCACATGCATAAAAGAATTAATACTCCCCACATGAAGAATTGTAGTAGGAGCAGATTCAACAGAATAATTATTCTCATCACCATAATCATCAAAAACAGGAGGCATATTGTAATTATAATTAGTTTTCTCCTCAAAAGTAGGTGAACTGAAAATATTATACCCATCATCACAAGCTAGAGAACAGCTATTCCTCAAAGCATATTCATCAAACATATCATCATAAGAAGGAACATGGATAGTACTAATGGTACAACAATTATTAACCTTAGAATTTGCACATCAAAAGTAGAGTGCTTTACACGCAATCGCTAAACTGACCGTTATGATGGTTTCTGGCGATTCTGAGGGCGACGCCCTGGGCGACGTCCCCGGCGATGCCACCGGCATCAGCGCCGGCTCACCTTGCTCCCAAGGCGGAGTGGTGCCTCTCGGAGGGCGATTTTGGGTCCTCATGGGCGACCGATCTGATGATGATGAGGAGGACTCGCTGTTTTCAGATCAATCAAAGGCGCTCAGGTATGTTTCGAATTTGGCACTATCTAACTGTGCTTCTTCGTCTGTCAGGCGCATGAGAAGAGATCATAAGAGGAGGATGCAGAGGTGGGCAGCAAAGGAGCTTGCTGTTTCACTGTCGACGGTGCGATCTCCTTCCTCGCCGGAGAAGATGGAGCGGCAATCTGCTGGGAAGAAGTTCCCAGTTTTAGAACCCACAACTTTTCTCCTGGAGGAGTTTAACGCCAATGAGTGGATCTCTGTCTTTCGCCGCGAGCGGAAGAATCTAGCTCGATCATCGCCTCGGCGATCTTCATCCAGACAATGGCCGGAGAATACGTTTGTCTACAATCAAAGGAAAAAAAGATTCAAATTTCTCTGATACGTGCGTGACTCACGGGCACAAGGCCCTTATCACCGCGTCTAAAGTTTTTTCTAGTCAGCCAAATCATAGGGAATTTGGTCCGAAAAATCTGGCTTCTATTGTGGGTACAAGGCCGACCTTGCCGGTTGTGAGAAGCATTCTAGGTTTTAGATCGGTGAGATTATTTTCTATCTGTCAATTGCGATTGCCGTCTCATAGTTCTTGACCGACTCGCGGCATCATGGCTAGATGTGGATCTTGTCCACCACCGATGCCGGCAGCCGGAGGAGGTCCTCAATTCCAGTAGGGTGGCCAGCGTCTGCCGGCACCTAGGGCAGCTCGGCCCTTCGACGCTCCTCCACCTCGGGGTGGTGGTGGCGGCTTCTAGGATCCTTTTGGAAGTAGAGGAGGGGGAGGTAGAGGCCAGTTCGGCTACGGCCAGCAGGAGTATCGTGCTGAAGGGAGTGGCTCCGACAACTTCCAAGGAGCCGATTTCAATGGTAACTTTGGGAATTTCGATCAAGGGTATTACGATGGTGGATATGGCCGTGGTTATGGCTATGGCAGCAATCAAGGGTATCACAAACCCTATTACAACAGGTATACGGGTGGCCATGGTGGCTACAACGGAGGTCGGGGACAGAACAAGTCTGTCCAGCACTCTGAGTTTGCAGGAGAGGGTCAGAAAGAGATGATTACCAATTCTGATGCTGCTACTTTGGACAAAGGTGATGGCTCTGATTCTTCTGTTTTGTCTATTCCGCAAGCCGAGACTGCTACTGCTCAACCGAATATGTCACAAGGTACCATGGTTGATCAAGTTTACATTGCTAAGTCTGCTGCTCTGGCTCAAAAGGGTAAAAAGGAAAAGTGTTTCCGTTGTAATTTGCACACTGATCATGTGGGGATTGATTGCACTGCGGTTCTTTGCATCTACTGTGATTCCGCTCTGCATAAGGATGAGGAGTGCCACCTTCTTGCTGTGCCAAAGTCTACCGTAGTCATCTATGGTTTGTGTAGGGAGGACCTCATGTGGATTGAATTGCCCAAGTCCAAGGACCTCAGACTAAAGAATAATAGTGGTATAGTATGCAGAATTCGTGTTACTGGTAACCCCATGACAATACAAGAGGTTGTCAATGAACTTGAATTTTTGGTTTTGGGGATTAACCAGCTAGAAATTGCTTCAGTGGGTGAAGGGATATTCCGAGTTGTTCTGCCGACAAAAGGTGACATGGCAAGGTTGAGGAAGATCAATGATTTAAAACTAGAGAAGTCTGTGATTTATTTTGAAGAATGGTCGTCCAAACATGTTGACAAGTGGTGTTTATATGATCTTTGGGTTAGGGTGAGCGGATGTCCGGACACACTTTGCAGAGACTACTTGGCTCTTTTTGCACTAGGATCTCTGGTTGGCAAGGCAACGGAGATCGACATGAAGTTCACGAGAGAAAATGGTATAGTCAGAGCAAGAATTGATTGTGCTAATCCCAAAAATATACCTCGAAGGCTAGATTATTTTTATTATGGCAAAGGTTTTGCAGTTTACTTTGATGTTGAGGCTCTTGATGGGTCAATTGTGCCAGTAGGAGAGTTTGACATTGGTGATGGGGAGGATGATGCCAAAGATAATAATTCCAACGATGGTAATGCAAGCAAACCTGAGGCAGATCCTTCTATCCCTCCCTCGGACAAAGAGGCCTCAAATGATCCAAAGGAGGATGTCATGAATCAAGATACGAATGCAAAACAAACTGAGTCTGTTGAGACTATGCAGGTTGGGAAGATTTCCATTCATTATCACTCTCCATCAAAAACTATGCAGAGAAAAGGTGATGACCAGGGATGTGTAAGTTCATCGTCTAAGAGTTGGTTTTCTATGGTTGAAGTGGAAGACCTTGTGGGGATGTCTTTTACCCCTTCTCAGGCTCAGAAGGAACCTATACAAGAAGTTGTAATTCCGTCTGAACAGATGTTGTTTTCCTCTGAGTCGAGTGGAGAGTATCCGGGTTCTCCTATGTTGCAGGCTGCCGCGATAGAGAGCTCTCCCAAAACGCTGCCACGGCAGGCCTCTGGTGTGCTCTCTCTTGGGTCGCCTAGTGCACAGGCTACCGCGATAGGAATTTCTACCAAAATGCTGCCACAGCAGGTTTCTGGTGTGATCTCTCCTGGGTCGCCCGTTTTGCCTGCTGCCGCAAGAAAGTTTTCTCCCAAAGCGCTGCCACGGCAGGTTTCTGGAGTGTCTCCTCCTGGGTTGCCCTGTGCGCCTGTATATCCCTCTCGGGACTCTGTTTTCATGCTGGGATGTGATCAATATTGTATCAATTCCATTGACAAGTCCATGGACCATAGTAACCCGAGATCTATGCATAGTGATGTGACTGGTACTGGAGTTTTTTTGGGAGGAAGATATTCGGAGAAGGAAGTGATTTCTTTTGGGGGAATATATGAAGGTTCTCAGAGGGGAGTCTATTCAAGCAATCGGATTCGTGATCAGCCTAATGCGGATGCAACTCAAATGGAGCGCGCACAGCAACAAGCTTCTGCTCGCGATCCTTCTTCTTTCTCAGGTCAAAAGCATTTAAATAAATTTACTTTAGCATCTTTCTCTGATGATGTTGTAGTGCGTAGAGCTGCTCCACTAGGAGTTTCTTTGGGTAGAACTAGTAGTCAAGTCTTGCAGTCAGTTCAGTTACTTAAAGAAACAAACATTCAGCGTAATCTTTTTACACTTAAGAGGAAGGATGAGAAGGTAGACGAAATTGTAGATGACCATTGTAGTTTAATCCTTGAAAATGCAACCAAGTTAAGTCAAGATTTGTTGGAAGAGGAACTTTTAGAAACCGAGACTCACAAGGAGACTATGGTGCCACTTAAAAAACCAACCCGCAAATATAAGAAAAAGGTAAAAGAAGTCATAACAACTTGCCGACGTAGTACAAGATTAAAAAACAAAGGTTAACATGAAGGGTTGTTTTTGGAACGGAGATGGTTTTGGGGATCTGGCCAAACATTCTTTTGTGCGTGAGACAATTCGTGATCATAAATTAGATTTCTTTGCAATCTTAGAGACTAGAAGATCTAGTTTTTTAGGACCGTTTTTGAAACATCTTTCAGGAGGACTTGATTTTGCTTGGTACTGCCTATCTCCACAAGGGAGATCAGGGGGCATCCTAGTTGGGATAAATACGACAACTATTTGCGTTAAAAAAGTTTCAAATGGGACTTTTTGTGTTAAGTTCCATGTTCGGTCAAAAGATACCGGTTTTGATTGGGTGTTGGTTCCAGTTTATGGGGCAGCGCAAGACTATAAAAAACCAGACTTTCTTGCAAAACTAGTTCGCACCCGTGATAATGAAACTCTGCCGCTGCTCATAGGGGGAGATTTTAATATTATTAGGCGTAAGGAAGAGAAAAATAATGATAATTTCAATTCAAGATGGCCATTCATGTTTAATGCTATTATTGAGAGTCTTGATCTTCGAGAAATAGCACTTTCCGGTAGACAGTTTACTTGGGCTAGCCGAAGAGAGACACCAATGTTTGAAAAATTAGACATAATTCTAGCAAGTGTAGAGTGGGAAAACAAGTTTCCCCTTGTCACGGTTAGAGCTTTAACTCGTACGGGATCAGATCATACTCCTTTGCTTATCGACTCAGGCAAACAAGCGCATACTGGTAATAAAGCCCATTTCTCTTTTGAGTTATCTTGGTTCCGCCAAGATGGATTTTATGACTTAGTTAAAAAAGAGTGGTTATCAATCCCTAATAGAGGAAACCCAATGGAAGATTGGCAAAATAAAATAAGACACTTAAGAAGTTTCCTTTGTGGATGGGCAAAAAATATGAGCAGCATTTATAGTCCGACTAACATCCGTCATAGACGCCCTTGATTTAAAGGCTGAAACAACGTTACTAAATGAGGAGGAGCGTCGTTGTTTAAAAAATGCGAATGATGATTTAGCTAAATTGCGAAGAGATGAGGATACTAAATGGGCCCAGAGGGCAAAGGTCAAACATGTGCAAGAGGGAGGTAGCAATACTAAATATTTCCATTTAGTAGCTAATGGCAAGCATAGAAAAAAGAAAATCTTTCAGTTGGAGCAAGATGAAGGTATAATAGTTGGACAAGACAACTTAAAAACCTACATATCTGAATATTACAAGAATTTATTCGGTGCTCCAAATCCAAATCACTTTTCCATGATTGAGTCCGAAGTGGAGGATATTCCTCAACTCTCGATGGAGGAAAATAGGATTTTAACCGCTGATTTCTCCGAACAAGAGGTTCATGACACAATAATGCAAATGGAGAAAAACAAGGCGCCGGGGCCCAATGGGTTTCCGGCTGAATTTTATCAAAATTTTTGGGATGTTATTAAAATGGACTTGATGGCAATGTTTGTCGCTTTCCAAAAAGGTGAGCTACCATTGTTTCATCTTAATTTTGGCACAATTATCTTGCTGCCCAAAAAAGAAAATGCGATTCAAATTCAGCAATATCGACCAATTTGCTTATTAAATGTAAGTTTCAAAATATTCACGAAGGTAGGTACAATAGAATTACAGAAGTTGCAAATATTGTGGTCAAGCCTACCCAGACGGCTTTTATGCCAGGGTGACATATTCTTGAGGGGGTGGTGGTCCTCCATGAAACAATTCATGAGTTACACAAGAAAAAAATGGATGGAGTTCTTTTAAAACTAGATTTTGAAAAGGCGTATGACAAAGTAAAATGGAATTTCCTTCAACAAGCTTTAAGAATGAAAGGGTTTAATCCGAAGTGGTGCAAATGGATACAAGAATTCATTAGCCGTGGTAGTGTAGGGATCAAAGTAAACGATGACATTGGTCATTATTTCCAAACGAGAAAGGGGTTGCGACAAGGGGACACTCTCTCTCCGATTTTATTCAACATTATAGCTGATATGTTAGCAATTATGATAAATAGAGCAAAACAAGATGGTCAGGTCAGCGGGCTTATCCCACATTTAGTTGAGGGGGGAGTGTCAATCCTTCAATATGCAGATGATACAATAATCTTTCTAGAACATGATTTAGAAAAAGCTCTAAATATGAAACTAGTTTTATGCATCTTTGGGCAACTATCAGGACTGAAAATAAATTTCCACAAGAGTGAAATATATTGCTTTGGGATGGCTAAGGAAGTTGAGAATCAATATAGAGAGCTTTTTGGTTGCAACGCAGGAACCCTGCCTTTCAAGTACTTGGGAATTCCTATTCATTTTAGAAAACTAAAAAATGGTGAATGGAAACCGGTTGAGGATAGATTTGAGGTCAAACTTAGTAGTTGGATTGGAAAGTTGCTGTCATATGGTGACATGCTTATTCTGATTAATTCGGTCTTAATGAGTCTTCCTATGTTCTTACTGTCCTTCTTTGAAATTCCGGTGGGAGTTAGAAAGAGACTAGATTTTTTTAGATCACGTTTTTTCTGGCAAAGTGATGGTCACAAAAGAAAATATAGACTCACTAAATGGAACATTATTTGTAGACCACGTGACCAAGGAGGTCTAGGAATTGAAGTCTTAGATATAAAGAACAAATGTCTTCTTAGTAAATGGCTTTTTAAGCTTCAAAATGAGGAAGGGGTATGGCAAGAACTTTTGAGAAACAAGTATCTCCATTCTAAATCCCTATTCGAGGTAAAAAAGAAATCTTCCGACTCGCCATTTTGGAAGGGTTTGATGAAGGTGAAAGAAGATTTCCTTAGTAGGGGTTCTTTTGCTGTTGGTAATGGAGAGGACACGAGATTTTGGGAAGACACTTGGCTAGGGAACAAGTCACTAGCTCAACAATATCCCTCTCTTTACAACATAGTACATAGAAAAAATGTGTTGGTATCCAATGTGCTGAATCAAACACCTTTAAATATCACGTTCCATCGCATGCTTACTGATAATCGGTGGAGACTTTGGCTGCAATTAGTGCAGCGGCTAATGCACATTCAGTTAAATGATGAGAAAGACACTTTTGTTTGGGGTTTAACAACATCTGGTGCTTTCACTGTCAAATCTATGTACCTAGATATGCTAGATGATGTACTTGAAGAAATATATTTGGAAAATGAAGGTACCACTAAAGATCAAGGTGTTTATGTGGTTCCTACATAGGAAAGTAATTCTAACTAAAGATAATTTGATTAAGAGGAATTGGAATGGTCAAGAATCATGTTGTTTCTGTGATAACAAGGAATCCATACAACATTTATTTTTTGATTGCCCCTTAGCAAAGATAATTTGGCGTGTTATCCACATGACTTTTGGTCTAGAACCACCAAAGAATGTTAATAACCTTTTTGGGAATTGGCTCAAGGGTATTCCTAAGAAGGATCTGATTCAGGTTCGAGTAGGTGTTTGTGCGATTATTTGGGCTATATGGAACACCAGAAATGATTTTATCTTTAACAAACTAAAAAAACATTCCGTTATGCAGGTTATTCCTTTGGCTACCCACTGGATCTGTATGTTGTTTTATCTCCAACAAGAGGAGCAGCGGGAGGCGATGGATTCTGGGTGCAACCGTTTGGAGATGGTAGCTTGGGATTTATTCAGCCGGTGTGGTTGGTGGTCACACAATAGAATTTCTAATTGATGTATCAGCTTACTTGTATTATTTTTCGCTGGCTCATCCACGTGGCCACCTTGTGCGACCCGTGATTTGTATAACTTGTTAATACTTGTCTACGGACAACTTTTAATAAAATAAAGCCATATGCATCACTCTGATGCAGAGGATGGGGCTTCCCCATTTCAAAAAAAAGTAGAGTGCTTTTCCCAATCATGATCACTAACATAGGTAATAGGCATGAGAACATCATCCCAATCAGAATTATCATAATCTATAGCAGGATCATAACGCTTAGGGGAAGATACCGTGTCCTCTCACCTTTTGCTTCTCTTCTTCTTCTTCATACTCTTCTCACTCTCTCCTTTAGGAGGGAGAGACTTGAAGGGCATCTTCTCCATATATTCTTTAGGAGGGAAAGGCATCTTCTCCACATAATCTAGTTTACTGACAGAAACAATAGAAGAAACTTTGGAGGATTTCTCCTCTCTATTAATAAGATCAAAACATCTATTAACCCTGTCATAGCTTGGCAAAACATCATATTTTATAAGATCTTGTAAGTAAGTATTTGCGAGGCAATCTTTAGCACAATAGAGACGACAACCACAAAGGATGCTATTAATATCAACATCTCTCATATCAACCAAAGAAATCTTTCTAGATATCTCTTCACAATTCAAAAACAAAGTAAGCTCATCATACTGATTGAGAGTAATCTTATCATCACAATACAAATCTGTGGTACTCATTCGATTAATTGGGCATTGAAAATTAAAGTGACCCGTTTTACCGCAAAGTTCACAAAGAAAAGGATAAAGCTCACAAACCCTTTCACCAAGCACATCTAGATCCCTGAGCCACATATTGGTTTCTTCATTCCCGTGGGTGATGCAATAATCTTCCTTGTTGTGACTCTGTTCACAAGGTCTATGTATTCCACAAAAATTAACATGCTTATAAGAAATAGGACTTTTAGAAGTTTGAGCATGTTTATTGCAATCATCAATAACAATATCATTTTCTATGCAAGTGTCCTTAAAAGGTTCATGATACACGTCCCCATTTCCTTTAGGAACATTCATATGGGAAGCAAAGGCTTTAAAGCAATCAACCATAATTTGAGGATCAAGACCATATTTAGCACTAAGCTCTTGAAAATTAGCAGTTTCAGCGAAAGACTTAATGCAATCAAACTCATAATTCATACCTGATCCTTTACCTTTGTCACTATCCCAACCTTCAATATTGTTTTGAATTGTTTCAAGCAGATCCCACTTGGTGTCCACATCCTTGCTTGTGAAAGACCCATCAAAGCATGCATCCAGATAGTCCTTGTAATATCCTGAAAGCCTTGCATAAAAATTACTAATAACAATATTACGGGGAAGATCATGAATAGGACATTTGTGCATTAGTAACTTCAATCTTCCCCATGCTTGGGCAATGCTTTCTCCCTCATGCGGATGAAAATTATAAATGTAATTCCTATCTTTATAAACCTGACTAGAAGGATAGAATTTAGAATAAAAGAGAGGTACTGTAGCGTACCTGTGTTTTAATTGTGCTAGTCCCGGATCGACTGCTAGCACACACGGTTACAAGATGAAATATCCAGAATACAAAGGTCTTTAACAACGATTGATCCACATATAACTTAGTCTTTTACAACTCGAGGGCACAAAGCCACAAATCTTATTACAACCCATGAAAACTACTAAGTAAAATAAATCTTCAAGTCTTCTTTCTTCATTGATCCGCAGGCAGACGTGTTGGACGAAGACTCGTGACCGTAGCGCAGTCCCCTTCAATCTTCGTAGTAGCTACCTGCAACATTATACGTTGCAGCCACGGAGGGTCAATACTTTGAATGTATTGGCAATGTCACTTTGGTGGACTCAACGGCGCCTAAACGTATATGCACTTTGGCCAGGTGGAGTTTAACTTAGCAAAAGCAAGCCTTTTTCCTATCTTTGTAAAACTCAAATTTTCCTTAGCAAAATTTTGTCCAGAAGGACCCTTTACTACCCAAGTTCGCCCATCAAGTTTTAACTTAAAGAAATTGGGGTGAGGAGATTCTTGAACAGTTTCAATATCATGTCACTCAGAATTTGACCGTAACCGGGGACACGGCTAAGTACTTAGTTCTAAACACTCTGCAGAGGTGGTGCACTTTTCCCACAGGACTTAGTTAACCCGTTTTGCCGTGAGACTCATTTTGCCTCAAACGGCCAAGTGAAAACTAAGACGAGGCCTTTCAGAAGCATTCCCTCAGACCAAACGGACGCGTTCCCGAAAACCACCCTCTGTCCGCCTGGCTTGAGTTCTTGTAGCTTAATTGACCAAGACAGAGCCCATATTGTCTTGTGGTTGCACTGGAAGCTTCACGACTTGAACGTCTCCAATCTTCGTTGCTCCTGGGTGGCCTTCCACAAGTGAGATACACCTGGTGGTTCAGAGGCTCGATGGCATGACCCCAGGGAACCACTCAACATAAACCAATCAAAAGCCACTTCCACCCAGGTGGTTCATTAACTTAGTTGTTTTCTTAGTTTTTGAAAAACAAGGTTTTCAACACTTAGCCAAAAATCATGTGTTAACCCTTCCCACAACAAGAACAAAAGTAAAGTCCTATTGCAGCAACAATTCTACCAGGAGATGCAAAGCTAAGCAAGCTAGACAAAACTTAGCATAAAATCTAGCAAGCTAAAGACAAGAATTTATAAGACACCTACACATGCATCTTCTACTAGAAAAGCTACAAGACCAAAATATTTCAGTAGGACAAGGGAACATGGTGACACTTGCCTTGATGAGGAGAAGAGTTGGTGCACTCATCACACAGACACTCGTTGCACTCAGCACAATCTACACATGGAATTAGCATCATAAGCACATACAAATCACATAGCAATCGTGAAAAGAAAAGCATGCATGTATATGTGTTTTAAACACTTCAAGGACACTTAGCATGTTTCCTGGTTGTTACTATATGCATGATGACATGAGCAAAGTTTTAGAGTTAACTATTAAAACTCAAAACGTTAACAACACACAAATAGAACAATAAACAAGCTAAAGTTACAAAAGTAATATAAAATTTACCAAAAATAGTTTTGGCCGTGCTACAGTACTAAGCAACATCAGAGAGTCCTAAACCCAAAAGTTACTGTAAAAAGAATTTTAGAACAATTTTTAATAGTTAAAACATAGGATAAAAGCTTGTAGTAATTATCTACATAAAACAGCTACTATACATGTTTTTGATATTGTAAATAGAATCTACACAATTTTCTGAATCTATGGACGCAAAGTTTGCTAAAAACCGACGTGTAGAACTCCAGATATGAATTTAGCAAGTTTAAGTATCAATCTGATATTTTAAAACGAAATTTGATTCGGGTTAAATCTGGCGTCGACATGCGGCGTCTTCTGATTCGAGGATACCCCTTCGCGCAGATCGCCGTCCTGGACCGCTGGATTAAAAGGGCGAGGAACGGATCTGATCGCTCGGTACCGCTTCGGTAAGTGATCTAAAACTAGCCCTAGATCTAAGATCTAACGGCTGGGAACGAAACCTTGAAGACTCACCGGGGAGAAACGTCGGCGGCGAGATCCGGCGGCTCTGGAGACCACTGCGAGGTGGCTGCGGCGTTTCCAAGAGGCGATGGAGTACACGACGACGCTCAAGAGATCACGCCGAGGACGGTGGCGAAGGGAGACGCCCTGGGGTTTCCTGCAGCGACGGCAAAAAGCGGCTGGAGGTCAAGACCGTGGCGGTGAGGTTGAGAGCATGGTGATTCCGTCGAGTCGAGAAGGAGAGAAGAAACGGAGACCGTACTGGGCAGATCAGGTGGTCGTGGCGAACCTACTGGCAAGGCGGACGGGCTCGAGGAGGTCCAGGGGCGTGAGAATCCTTCGCCAGAGTTGCGTCGGGCGGTCGCGAGATCCAGTCGTGGACGCTCTCGACGTTCTGGTGATCAATCAAAGAAAATAAGATGTCAGCGAGGTTCGTGGAGTCAAGGAAGAAGAGGAAGGTGCAGGTAGAGATCGAGGAGGGGTCGAGGTTCACCGGCAATCGGCGATGCCCACGATCGGCAGTGGCGGTGCGGCGAGTCCTGGTTCTGGCAGCCTGGGGGCGAGGTGGCTAGGGTTTCGGGGAGGGTTGAGAGCGGGCGGAGAGGGGGTTTTATAGGCGACGTGGCGTGGTAGAGGGGTTAGGGTTTAACCCGATTCGGCGAGGAGTCCGGACGGATTACGCTCGGTGGCCTCCGTGTTCGTCCCGTTCTCTTCGGAAGGGATGACATGTGGGGCCCCGGCGTCAGCGGCTGGAGAGAGAGGGGCATGTACCGATTCGGAAGAGGAGGGAAGATGGGCCGTGGCCGGAAGCTGGCGTGGGCCGGAGCGCTGCCCCGCGGCCTTTCTTCTTTTTTTTTCTTTTTCCTATTCGATTTCTTTTCTGTTTTTCTTTTGTTATTTTTGCTAAACAAACCAAAAAGGTCTTAAACAACTTTTAAAACTTGCAATTTGTTTTCCCTCTGTTTGTTGAACTTCAGGGAAACATTAGAAACACAATAAAGCCAAAGCTTTTGGTAAAAAGCACATAAAATGATAGAATGAAATGCATATGCAATGAGATGGGTTTATGATTTCATGTGTGCAAGATTTTGAATTTTATTCCAAAATTTGGGATGTTACAAGTCTAACCCCCTTAAGATGAATCTCGCCCTCGAGATTCGGGTTGGCTAGCAAATAGGTGCGGATGGTCTTCTCGGAGTTCATCCTCTCGTTCCCAAGTTGCTTCTTCTTCAGTATGGTGACTCCACTGAACTTTGCAAAACTTGATCGTCTTGGTACGAGTAACTCTTTCTGAAGTCTCCAAGATCTTGATAGGTTTCTCTTCATATGTGAGGTCACTCTCCAATTGAACTTCTTCTAATGGTATTGTGTCTCTTAGTGGTGTATCTGCCATCTCTGGATGACATTTCTTTAGCTGGCTTACATGGAACACATTGTGCACTGCAGACAGAGATTCTGGCAGTTCTAGCTCATATGCTACCTCCCCTTTGCGAGCCAAAACCTTGAATGGCCCTACAAAGCGAGGTGCTAGTTTTTCTTTGACTCCAAATCTTTTCACTCCACGAAGTGGCGATACTCGAAGGTATGCTCTATCGCCCACCTCATAGGTTACCTCTCTACGCTTTGAATCAGCGTAGCTCTTCTGTCTAGACTGAGCTATCTTGAGTCTATCCCTGATCAAACGAACCTTCTCTTCGGCATCCTTTATTATGTCTGGCCCGAAGAGGCTTCTTTCACCAACACCACTCCAAAGTAATGGTGTAGTGCACTTTCTTCCATATAAGGCTTCAAATGGTGCCATCTCAATACTAGCTTGATGGCTATTGTTATATGAGAACTCTGCATATGGTAGGTTATCATCCCAGCTTGACCCATAGTCCAAGGCACAAGCTCTCAACATATCCTCTAGAATCTGATTCACCCTTTCTGTTTGACCATCAGTCTGAGGGTGAAACGCTGTGCTGAACTCTAGTCTTGTGCCCAAGGACTCGTGAAGTTGGCGCCAAAAGTGAGAGGTGAATTGAGTACCTCTATCTGACACGATACTCTTAGGTACTCCATGTAAGCACACTATTCGGCTCATATATATCTTGGCTAGTCTGGTGCTGGTATAAGTGGTTTTCACGGGGATGAAGTGAGCCACTTTGGTTAAACGATCAACTACAACCCAGATGGAGTCATAACCAGACTTAGTCCTTGGTAAACCTGTGATGAAATCCATGCCCACATTATCCCACTTCCACTCTGGTATGGGCAATGGTTGCAGCAATCCTGCTGGTTTCTGATGCTCTGCTTTAACTCTGTTGCATACATCACACAGGGCAATATATTCGGCGATATCCCTTTTCATATTGCTCCACCAAAATCTACCCTTCAAATCCATATACATTTTAGTGTTTCCAGGATGAATCGAATAGGGTGAATCATGTGCTTCTTGCAGAATTAACTTTCTGAGTTCTGGGTCTTGTGGTACACAAACACGTTTCTCAAACCATACAATGCCTTGGTCATCTTCGTGAAACCCCTTGGCTTTCCCTTTATTCATATTACTCTTTATTTCTTCTATCTCTTTATCTAGTTTCCGAGCTTCTTTGATCTTGTCCACCAATGTAGGCTGAACTTTAAAAGATGCTAGAAATCCTTCTGGCACAATTTCCAATCTGAGCTCCTTGAATTGTTTACACAAATCTTCAGGCAACTCTCCTGCTGTGAGTCCATTTACATAGCTCTTACGGCTCAAGGCGTCAGCAACAACATTAGCCTTTCCTGGATGGTATTGTAAACTCATATCATAATCTTTGATGAGCTCCAACCATCTCCTTTGTCTCATGTTCAGTTCCTTCTGGGTGAATATGTACTTAAGGCTCTTGTGATCGGTGAACACATCACAATGTTTCCCCATCAAATAGTGTCTCCACACCTTTAGAGCATGAACAACAGATGCTAGCTCTAAGTCATGGGTGGGGTAATTTCTCTCATGATGCTTAAGCTGGCGCGAGGCATAACTCACAACTTTCCCATTTTGCATTAGCACGCTACCAAGTCCTTGACGAGAAGCGTCGCAGTAGACTTGGAAATCCTTCTGTATATCTGGCAGACTCAGAACAGGCGCACTTACTAGCCGTTTCTTCAAGTCTTGAAAACTAGCTTCACATGAGTCAGTCCATTCAAATTTCTTGTCCTTCTTCAACAGTTCAGTCATTGGCTTTGCTATCTTGGAGAAATTTTCAATGAATCTCTGATAGTACCCAGCAAGGCCTAAGAAACTCCGGATGTCTCCCGCATTTTTGGGTGACTCCCAGTCGGTAACAGATGCTACCTTGCTTGGATCTACCGCGACTCCTTCCGCAGATACTATGTGACCAAGAAATCCTACCTTGTTCAGCCAGAATTCACACTTACTGAATTTTGCATACAACTTATGCTCCCTGAGTTTTTCCATGATTAAGCGTAAGTGTTGCTCATGTTCTTTATCATCCTTGGAGTAAATCAAGATGTCATCAATGAACACCACTATGAATTTATCCAAGTATTCCATGAACACCTTGTTCATCATGGTCATGAAGTATGCCGGGGCATTTGTTAGCCCAAAAGACATGACAGTATACTCATATAGACCATACCTAGTGGTAAAAGCTGTCTTGGGTATATCCTGCTCTCGGATTTTCAGCTGGAAATATCCCGATCGAAGATCGATCTTTGAGAACACTTTTGCTCCTTTCAACTGATCAAACAGATCGTTGATATTGGGTAGTGGGTACTTGTTCTTGATTGTCACTTCGTTCAACGAACGGTAGTCCACAACCAATCTCTTGCTAGAGTCTTTCTTTTCCACAAACAAAACAGGGGCTCCCCATGATGATGAACTCTGTTGGATGAAACCTTTGTCCAACTGTTCCTTGAGCTGCTTCTTCAATTCCTTTAACTCATCTATGTCCATCTTGTATGGCCTCTTTGCTATAGGTCCTGTTCCAGGCAGCAGGTCGATGATAAATTCGACATCCCTGTCTGGTGGCATTCCTGGCAACTCTTCTGGAAACACATCGGGGTATTCTTTTACGACTGGCACTTCATCCAGGCTAACCCCTTAAGAGAATTAACCTTAGACCCTTTTAGCTCAAAGGCTGATTTGAAACGGATGCGTTTCTTTTCAGGGGTTGTGAGGGTGATGGTTTTGTTTGCACAATCTATGATTCCTTGAAAGGCGGCCATCCAATCCATGCCTAGGATGACATCTAAACCTTGCGAGTCTAGGACAATGAGGTTAGCCGGAAACTTGTGTTTTCCAATTTCCAGGACTAGGTCTCTACAACCGGCGTTTACTAACAACTCTCCCCCTGGAGAACTTACCCTTATAGGACAGCCTATTGTTTCAGTGGGTAATTTGTTCTTAACCACAAATGCTCTTGAGATGAATGAATGAGATGCACCAGTATCAAATAGAACAAGTGCTAGATTATCATTGAGTAAATACGTACCATAGACAGCGTCAGGTTCATCATAGATTTCCTCCACATTGACATGGTTTACATGCCCCTTCTGAAATGGATTGGGCTTGTTCCCTTCATCCTTCTTCTGGGGACATTCATTGGCATAATGCCCAGTCTTGTGGCATTTGTAGCATTCCACCTGACTAATGTCCCTCTTCTCGGAGACATTATTATTCCTGCCATTGTTGTGGCCATTAGTCCTGGTAGAGTTGTGGTTGTTGTGGTTCCTGTGGCCATTATGGTGGTGGCCGTTTCCCTTGTGGTGCTGGTGCCCATTCCCACCATTATGGTTGTGGTGGTTTCCTCCATTCTTGTGGGATCCAGAGCTTCCATGGTCACTGGGATAGCTCCGTTTGTGTGCAGGCTCTAGGTACTTGCTGACATGGTGCTTCCTCTTTCTGTTTTCGGACTGCTTTATCTTACTCTCCAGAGTTATGGCTTGATCAAGCAGAGACTGAAAAGTTGGAGTGTAGGCAACAGACAGAGGGACAGACAGTTCATCATTCAGGCCCTCCAGGAACTTCTCTTTTCTCTTTGCATCGGTGTCAATGTCATCCGGTGCATAGCGGGACAGGTTGGTGAATTCATCAATATACTCAGACACACTGCGAAATTTCTGCCTGAGATCACGGAATTCCTTCTTCTTCAGTCCCATCACACCAGAGGAGATGTGTGCAGCCCGGAACCCTTCCTGGAACGAGTCCCATGTCACACCCTCAATGGGATGGGTGATCTGATAAGTATCCCACCAGCTTGCTGCTGGTCCTTCCAGAAGATGAGCTGCAAACCTGACTTTTTCAGCGTGAGTGCAGCCAGTTGTCACCAAGTCTTTATTAACAGAACGGAGCCAGTCCATGGCCTCCAGTGGTTCTGCAGCACGAGAGAACTTGGCGGGTCGAAGCCTCAGAAACCTTGCAAGCATATCCACCTGAGGAGGTGGTGGTGGAGGGTTGTTGTTGTTATTGTTGTTATTGGCGTTGGCCAAGAACTGGGTCATGACCTGCATGAGCTGAGCTTGGGCTTCCATCATTTGCTGCATCTGTTCTTCAGGGGCGCGACGAGGAGGCATCTGTTGGGTTTGGAAAATAGGTGAGGTTAGACTTAGAGAAAGAGTCTAAGGAATAAAATTTCCTACCCATATGCATAAACAATCCACAAAAGAACACAACACAACAAACACAAGCATAGAAGAACCTCAACCAACAAGCAATAACATCTCACAAATAGTTTTAAAAGTACGCAAACGTTTAAGTCTTTAAAAGGGGATACAATAACTAATGCCATACCACAAGCGGTCACGGCATAACGCAAACTCAAAGATAAAGTGGTGGTAGTCTATCTAACTACTCTATTCTTCCATGACGACTTCCACCTCTTCAACATCAAGGCCATTCTCCTTGAGTAGCCTCTTGTAGTCCTGCAGCTCTTCAGTTAGGTTGTCGACCTTCTCTTGAAGCTCCCTCTTGTCGGCGCGCAGCTTCTCGATCAAGTCGTGGTCCGCTTCAAGCTTGAAGTCGTTGCACTCTAACTTCTGCTTCAGCTCCCTAACATCTTTGTTCCTAGCTTGGATCCTCTTTTCTTGGCTCTTCCGTTGCTTCTCTTGAGTCTCGAACTTCTCCTTCATCTCCTTGATCTTCTCCTCCTGCTCCAGGTGTTGCTTGTCCTTCTCGGCAAGCTGGGCACGTAACTCATCATTCTTAAACATCTCGTTGTACCTCTCAACGTCGACGTCCCTGACAAGATACTCTAACTCGGCAAGGTGGATGCGCATGGGGTCTTGCCTGTCGTCAGGTAGCACGATGGCCATGCCATTCTCATCACGTCGGCCGAAGTGGTGGGAGTAGTGGTTCTGGAGCTCAGAGAAGTGACGTCCACAGAGGCGTGCTATCATCTCTTGCATGAGGAGTTGGGCGCCTATCTTCTTGTTGGTGTGGAAAGTCTTAAGCTTGATAGTTTCAGTCTTCGGCTCTGTCTCGCGTCCTGGCTGCGTGATGTGGATGACCCAGATGCCCTTCTTGTGAAGCTTGGTCATCTCGCTCCCTCTGATGAATGGGGTAGGCAGGGACAAGGTAGTGGTGATGTCAATGAGACGCTCTCCGAAGCTGTAGTTCTTCTTGAAGTTGCCGGTCTTGGTGATGCGGAAGGTTGACATCTTCACATTGGAACTTGACAAGTTAGTGAGTTAAAGTAGAAGAAAAACTTAGAGAAAGTGCAGGAAGAGTTAAAGAGATTTTCTAACTTAGAAGTCAGACTATTTCTAAGTGTTAGCAACAAAAGAAACAAGACAACTCCTAAATTTTTTCCTAAGTGTTTTCGTCCAATCCTAGGGTCACGAACCTAAGGGCAACACTTTGCTCTAATACCATCTGTAGCGTACCTGTGTTTTAATTGTGCTAGTCCCGGATCGACTGCTAGCACACACGGTTACAAGATGAAATATCCAGAATACAAAGGTCTTTAACAACGATTGATCCACATATAACTTAGTCTTTTACAACTCGAGGGCACAAAGCCACAAATCTTATTACAACCCATGAAAACTACTAAGTAAAATAAATCTTCAAGTCTTCTTTCTTCATTGATCCGCAGGCAGACGTGTTGGACGAAGACTCGTGACCGTAGCGCAGTCCCCTTCAATCTTCGTAGTAGCTACCTGCAACATTATACGTTGCAGCCACGGAGGGTCAATACTTTGAATGTATTGGCAATGTCACTTTGGTGGACTCAACGGCGCCTAAACGTATATGCACTTTGGCCAGGTGGAGTTTAACTTAGCAAAAGCAAGCCTTTTTCCTATCTTTGTAAAACTCAAATTTTCCTTAGCAAAATTTTGTCCAGAAGGACCCTTTACTACCCAAGTTCACCCATCAAGTTTTAACTTAGAGAAATTGGGGTGAGGAGATTCTTGAACAATTTCAATATCATGTCACTCAGAATTTGTCTGTAACCGGGGACACGGCTAAGTACTTAGTTCTAAACACTCTGCAGAGGTGGTGCACTTTTCCCACAGGACTTAGTTAACCCGTTTTGCCGTGAGACTCATTTTGCCTCAAACGGCCAAGTGAAAACTAAGACGAGGCCTTTCAGAAGCATTCCCTCAGACCAAACGGACGCGTTCCTGAAAACCACCCTCTGTCCGCCTGGCTTGAGTTCTTGCAGCTTAATTGACCAAGACAGAGCCCATATTGTCTTGTGGTTGCACTGGAAGCTTCACGACTTGAACGTCTCCAATCTCCGTTGCTCCTGGGTGGCCTTCCACAAGTGAGATACACCTGGTGGTTCAGAGGCTCGATGGCATGACCCCAGGGAACCACTCAACATAAACCAATCAAAAGCCACTTCCACCCAGGTGGTTCATTAACTTAGTTGTTTTCTTAGTTTTTGAAAAACAAGGTTTTCAACACTTAGCCAAAAATCATGTGTTAACCCTTCCCACAACAAGAACAAAAGTAAAGTCCTATTGCAGCAGCAATTCTACCAGGAGATGCAAAGCTAAGCAAGCTAGACAAAACTTAGCATAAAATCTAGCAAGCTAAAGACAAGAATTTATAAAACACCTACACATGCATCTTCTACTAGAAAAGCTACAAGACCAAAATATTTCAGTAGGACAAGGGAACATGGTGACACTTGCCTTGATGAAGAGAAGAGTTGGTGCACTCGTCACACAGACACTCGTTGCACTCAGCACAATCTACACACGGAATTAGCATCATAAGCACATACAAATCACATAGCAATCATGAAAAGAAAAGCATGCATGTATATGTGTTTTAAACACTTCAAGGACACTTAGCATGTTTCCTGGTTGTTACTATATGCATGATGACATGAGCAAAGTTTTAGAGTTAACTATTAAAACTCAAAACGTTAACAACACACAAATAGAACAATAAACAAGCTAAAGTTACAAAAGTAATATAAAATTTACCAAAAATAGTTTTGGCCGTGCTACAGTACTAAGCAACATCAGAGAGTCCTAAACCCAAAAGTTACTGTAAAAAGAATTTTAGAACAATTTTTAATAGTTAAAACATAGGATAAAAGCTTGCAGTAATTATCTACATAAAACAGCTACTATACATGTTTTTGATACTGTAAATAGAATCTACACAATTTTCTGAATCTATGGACGCAAAGTTTGCTAAAAACCGACGTGTAGAACTCTAGATATGAATTTAGCAAGTTTAAGTATCAATCTGATATTTTAAAACGAAATTTGATTCGGGTTAAATCTGGCGTCGACACGCGGCGTCTTCTGATTCGAGGATACCCCTTCGCGCAGATCGCAGTCCTGGACCGCTGGATTAAAAGGGCGAGGAACGGATCTGATCGCTCGGTACCGCTTCGGTAAGTGATCTAAAACTAGCCCTAGATCTAAGATCTAACGGCTGGGAACGAAACCTTGAAGACTCACTGGGGAGAAACGTCGACAGCGAGATCCGGCGGCTCTGGAGACCACTGCGAGGTGGCTGCGGCGTTTCCAGGAGGCGATGGAGTACACGACGACGCTCAAGAGATCACGGCGAGGACGGTGGCGAAGGGAGACGCCCTGGGGTTTCCTGCAGCGACGGCAAAAAGCAGCTGGAGGTCAAGACCGTGGCGGTGAGGTTGAGAGCACGGTGATTCCGTCGAGTCCAGAAGGAGAGAAGAAACAGAGACCATACCAGGCAGATCAGGTGGTCGTGGTGAACCTACTGACGAGGCGGACGGGCTCGAGGAGGTCCAGGGGCGTGAGAATCCTTCGCCGGAGTTGCGTCGGGCGGTCGCGAGATCCAGTCGTGGACGCTCTCGACGTTCTGGTGATCAATCAAAGAAAATAAGATGTCAGCGAGGTTTGTGGAGTCAAGGAAGAAGAGGAAGGTGCAGGTAGAGATCGAGGAGGGGTCGAGGTTCACCGGCAATCGGCGATGCCCACGATCGGCAGTGGCGGTGCGGCGAGTCCTGGTTCTGGTAGGGTTTCGGGAAGGGTTGAGAGCGCGCGGAGAGGGGGTTTTATAGGCGACGTGGCGTGGTAGAGGGGTTAGGGTTTAACCCGATTCGGCGAGGAGTCCGGACGGATTACGCTCGGTGGCCTCCGTGTTCGTCCCGTTCTCTTCGGAAGGGATGACATGTGGGGCCCCGGCGTCAGCGGCTGGAGAGAGAGGGGCGTGTACCGATTCGGAAGAGGAGGGAAGATGGGCCGTGGCCGGAAGCTAGCGTGGGCCGGAGCGCTGCCCCGCGGCCTTTCTTCTCTTTTTTTTTCTTTTTCCTATTCGATTTCTTTTCTGTTTTTCTTTTGTTATTTTTGCTAAACAAACCAAAAAGGTCTTAAACAACTTTTAAAACTTGCAATTTGTTTTCCCTCTGTTTGTTGAACTTCAGGGAAACATTAGAAACACAATAAAGCCAAAGCTTTTGGTAAAAAGCACATAAAATGATAGAATGAAATGCATATGCAATGAGATGGGTTTATGATTTCATGTGTGCAAGATTTTGAATTTTATTCCAAAATTTGGGATGTTACAGGTACAATTTCCTCCTAGTCAATAGATCGACCATCGTTCAGTGTTTTATACCATTCCTCAGCTCTTCCTTTTAGTGATAAAGAGAATAGCTTCTTCTTAACTCGGTTCATCGAAATACCTGCACACTTGAACAACTCGCATAATTCATGTATAAAAAGCAAATGATCACCAGGATGGACAGTTCCATATCCTAAATAGCAGTTATCCATAGCACGTTCAACACTCTTCATAGGTATTTTAAAAGGATGAGGAGCACAAGCATCATTAGAAACATCACATATGGGAGATAAAATATCATCAGAGCAAACTTTCTCCACTAAAGCTGGGAAACTAAAAATATCATACTTAACAGAACCAGCTTCTCCAAGCTTAGACTTTTCTATAGCATTAACAATAACGGTATTCAAAGCATTCGTACTAATAATATTGCTGTCGTGGTTTCGTCAACAGATCTGCCATAGAGGTAGGGGTATGGCAGTTTGTGGAAGGGGGTGAACACGGAGGAGCGATCCAGGACGGTGGTAGCACGAGTTTACCCAGCTTCAGATCCCGCAACGGTGGCGAGACCCTACGTGCTGCTATAATTCACTATATGGCAACAAGTGCTCGATTACAATGATGAGGTTGGCTGTTTCGCTATGCGATTGGCCGTAAGATTGGTCTGATGCCTCAAGGGCTGCTCCACGTCGGGCTTATAAAGGCGCCTGGCGTGGGCTACACGTTGGTACCGGAGCGGATACAACTTGGAATCCTAGACTAAGTCCTGTGCGTACGCTACAAGGTCACCCGCCATGGGCCGTCATCCGGATCCGCCATAAGCTCGCCGCTAGTAGCCCGCCATGGGCCGGTCTCCGGATCCGCCATAAGCGCCTGCGTCCAATACCGCCGTGCCATCTTCAGCAACTGGGCCGCCCGGTATGGCGAATCCGCCATACCACCCCTGATGGGCCACCCTGGCTTGCTGATTTAGGACTACGTCGCTGGTATACCTATTTGGTATATCCCCAACAGTAGCCCCTAGGGAACTTCAAGATCACCATCTACATCCGCCATGCTTGTCCTTGATAAGTCATTTCCGCCATAGCTCTTCTTTGCTGGGATGGCAGTTATCTTGATGTTCCTTTTCCATCTATCAATCCACCGTAAATAACGGATCAAGCGACGTAGTTATCTTAGCGAGATTTTCGGGATCCGTTGGATCATACCGTTGAAATCCACCGTAAATTTCGGCACACAGTTCCTTCTAGGGCAAGATTCACCAAGTTACTTTCTTACCCATGGACACGTGTCACCAGATTAGGGTTTCTGCGATCAGGATGAGCGGTGGTGATGGCGGGCACGAATCTCGAGGCCCGGGGTCTATATATACCCCGGCCTCTCACCCCCGGCCGGTCACCCCTTCATTCACCCCCGTCGCACTCTCTCTCCTCAGCGCCGCCACGAGAGCTTCGTGATCTCCGACGAGCCGCCGCGGAAAACCTCGTCGCCGGTAGCGTTTTCTGCCACAAACTGGCATCATCTTCCTCGTCCTCGCTCGAAATCCTTGAAGTCATTACCGCCACGCCACTTGCCGCCATGGAGCCTGAATCACCTCGCGAAGCCTCCAAGTCCGAGGCTGCTGAAGGTTCGGTGCGGTCCTCGGATACCGAGTCCGCCATACCCGAAAACTCAGGAGGAGACTGGGACTCCTGCAATCTGAACGAGGAAATTCTATCTTCCTTGGAGCGGGAAGGCCGCATAGCTGCTAAGGAAGCCTCCAGATGGCGGGTTGAACCTGGTGAAGCGATGCCGACTCCTTCAGATGAAGAGGTCGTTATGCTGAAGTCCCATACTGATCGTGGCCTCAGCCTTCCGCCATCCTACTTCCCGAGGGAAGTTCTCCGTCATTACAGGTTACAACTACACCATATTGCTCCGAATAGCTTCACTGCCTTAGCGGGATTCGTCGCGCTATGCGAAGGATATCTGGGCATCAGCCCACGCGGAGATTTATTCCGCTTATATTTTAATATCCGCCATAACCAGGACGCGAACGGAGATCCTCACAATTGCGGATCGATCTCTTTTGTTCCTCGGCACGGGAAATCCTACCCCTACATTGTCCCTCACGACTCTGCTAAGGGATGGCGGGGTTCCTTCTTTTATCTGGCTAACCAGGCCCCTCCTGAAAGGAAGTTCGGCCTACGGTCTTTTACTGATGGCCCCGCCGAGGAGCAGGATAGCTGGGGCGTTATGGATGATTTCACAATGGATGATGAGTGCCAATTATGCTCACGGCGGATTTCGAAACTTGTCTTCTCTGGACTGATAGGTGCTGACACCATTTACTGCTGGATCTCACGGCGGATTCAGCCTCTTCAATACCGCCCAACCCTGATGTGCGAGTATAGCGGAATAGACGATCCCCAGCGCTATTCCAAGGAGGAACTGTCCGCTGAAGAAATCGAACTTCGGATCCGCAACATCATTAAAGTGGGGCGAGATGAGCCTCTGAAGCTAAAAATCCCTATGTATGAGAATGGCAGTTGTCCAAAGGTAAGTGTTTCTCCTTATTCCGCCATAACAGCTAATTTTCCTTGAATAACTTCACATTTCTCCGCAGCTCTCTTCCCTGCCACCCTCTGAACTGAGCGGTCTCGTCCGCTATCCTCGGACGAAGGATCTTACTGACGATGAGGACGAGACATCCTTGTCTCCCAAGAGACAGAAGGTGGCAGAAGAAGAGGTAGTGGCGGATGAACCTGTAGTGGCGGTTCCTCGTGGTGTTCGCGGTGCTGGCGGGCGCATTCGTGGAATGGGCAAAAGAGTCATCTCTCGCCATTCATCCCCTGCCCTTCGCGGCCATCTGGACACCGTGCCAGAACATTCCGCTACTATAAATCTACCAGAGCGGAAGTAAGTATACTCATAACTTGCCTTCATACCATGCATAACTTTTCTAATCTGTCTCTTTTGCACACAGAAGAAGAAAGGTTTCTGGCCCGAAACCTCCACTAGCCAAGCCATCTCCTGCTGCCATTCCACCTACACCAAACGCTCCTGCTCGCCCAACTGGGCCTTCCAGCTCTTCTCAGCATACCAGCAAGGTGGCGGATGCTCCAGGAAAAAGTGCTGGACCATCAGATCGCCCCGCTAAAGGTGCCAAGAAGGTGAGTTTTAGCGGAAAAGCAATCCAGACGGATACAGGAGCTGGGGAAGCTTCAAAGTGGAAGAAGAAAGCAACTGCTCTTTTCCGCCTTGACAATATGCAAGAGGAGGCCAGTAACAATGTGTCATCTGCAATGGCGGCATTCGTTCAGAGAACCAGTCTTGTTAAAGAGGTATGTACTCCCATTAGCCCCCGAGCGCCATAGCGGGTTGCAGACTCGATCCGCTATGGGGCTTCAAGATTGACTTCTGTAAGTTTCTGAATAGTACAGCCCCCGAGCGCTGGTAGTTCACACAGTGCTCTATAGAGAACTTAATTTTCATACTGAGTAGCCCCCGAGCGTTATGGCGGATAATTATCCGGCATAAAGCTCTTAGAAGACAAAAAAATCAGCATAAGTAGCCCCCGAGCATCATGGCGGATGCCATCCATCGTGATGCTCTAAGAGTGACTAAAAAAGAATCAGTGAGTAGCCCCCGAGCGTTATGGCAGATTCTAGCCATCATGATGCTCTAAGAGTAACTAACACTTCAAATTTTGCCAGAACTACAAGAAGGTGGTGGAGGACCTGGTCCAGGTCGTGAGCTCGCAGGAGAAGGAGCTGGCGGAGAAAGGCGCTCTTGTGGCAGAGTTGCAGCAGCAGCTTGAGAATAGCGGTACTTAACCTTAAGGTTCCTTTCCTTTATGCTTATTCAATCAAACGCTGAACTGACAGAATTCCGCCATGCAGACACTGCCAAGCTCAAGTCCACACTTGAGGGGATGAAGAAAGGCCACGCCATTGCGATGGATGGGCTGAATGAACAGCTCCAGAAATCGCTGGCTGAAAACGCCACCCTCGAGAGGCAGCTGAAGGACCAGGAGAACCAGGGCAAGAAGAAGGACAAGGAGATAGCGGATCTCCGCAAAGCCGCCGCTGACTTTGAGAAGCGGCGCGAAGGCTTTAACAAGCTCCTCCATCACTTCCAGGACAACTTGCTAGGTACCACTTCTTATAATGTAGTTTTTCACTTTCCGCTATGCAGTACGTGACGCATCTTCTTCTTTCCGCCATGCAGCTTCCTTGGGGCAAAGCGAGATGGACACCGCTGAAGGCTTGCGCATGGCCACTGACGCAGCGAGGAAGGAGCTTGATGGCCTTCTCAGCGCTGGTCGCCAAGCGTGCGGGAGCCTGCAGATAGCGGGTTCTTCCAACCTTTCCGCCATCGCGCTCACGCAGAAGCTGCTGCTGGTGCCAGGGCTGGTGGCGGACTGGAAGCTGTCCTCTGCTCGGGGTGGTGCCAGAACAGCGCTGACCTTGGCGAAGGCCCACTATCTCGAGATGGACCTAGACCAGCTCACCTCCGGCATCCCTGAAAGCGGCGAGGACGGCACGCCGGTGGACGAGGCCGCCATCCGGCAGAGCGTGCTTGGATATGATCAACTGTGTGCCCTTGGCACTCAGTTGAACGTATATTATGAAGCATACGAGCTGCCAGGGTTGCCAAGCCAAGCTTCGGCATCCGCCTCCGCGGCAACTGCAGGTGGTGATGGCGGTGACGAGGTGTCCTCCAAGGTTCCGCCATCTTCTTGAGATGTGCCCTGCAACATGGCAGGAAAAAATACTTTGCATCAATTCGGCCCCTGAGTGGGTCTGTAATTTAAACTTTAAACTGCGTGTGATGTGTCTGCACTGTGACTGATCTGCTTGTGGCGGATCAGTAAAATGCTTGTGAACTTTTGCAGTTTGTTTTTTATGAAGTGGTTTTAATTGCGCGAAGAAACTGCCAGGCCTAGTTTTATGCAACTTGCAGTTTTTGCCATGCTCAAAAAACAACACTTAAAATTTTTCACGCGTAGGATTATGCGATCCGCCATCCGGCTCTCTGTGCTTGACTTTTCGTGAGATGGCGAAATCTTCGCACGAACAATCCGCTAGGGCGACGATACTTAATAGCAACCGTCCAGAACCCTGAGCAGATGGCGGCTTGGATCGTCAAAAAGTCACTACTCTGGAATCCACACATAGAACATCGAATGAAGATCAAAACATAAAAAAGCTACGCGGACCGCTTATGGCGGATTTAAAAGATACGCAAGTGCAGAGCACAATTGCGCAAAAGGTTCTATACGATCTAAATGAACAATAAAGGAGGTAAAAGACTCAGAAAAAATCAAGAGTGAACCAAATGCTTTATTTCATTGATCATATAGAGGTGCCTATTACATAGCTAGAGAAATGCTAAGTGTAGAAAGGACGTAGCTGTGCGATGTTCCATGGACGATCTGTCTCGTCGTAGATATCATCAGGGTCTCTCCATTTGCGCTTCGTACTTGGTCGCTTATCTAGCTCGCGAATATCAACGAGGTAGTAGGAACCATTCAGTAGAGCTTTGCTGACGACGAAGGGTCCTTCCCAAGGCGGGGATAGCTTGTGGGACTTCTGCTGTTTGAGGCGTAGCACCAGGTCACCTTCCTTAAACGAGCGTTGGCGAACTCGCCTGCTGTGATAGCGGCGGAGATTCTGCTGGTAGATGGCGGATCTCTGGGCTGCGAGGTCGCGCTCTTCTTCTAGCAGGTCCACAGATAGTTGTCTGGACGCTTCTGCATCTTCTTCCTTGTAGGCCTCGACTCTTGGAGAATCATACTGAACATCACTTGGCAAGATTGCCTCTGCTCCGTAGACTAAGAAGAAAGGGGTAAGGCCGGTTGATCTGTTTGGCGTGGTCCGTAGACTCCACAGTACAGATGGCAACTCCTCTGCCCAGGCTCCAGCTTCTCTATGCAGCGGTGCTTCTAGGCGTGGCTTGATCCCTGACATAATTAGTCCATTGGTCCGCTCAACTTGGCCATTAGACTGTGGATGTGCCACAGATGCTAGGTCAAGGCGGATTCTGTTGTGATGGCAGTATTCTTCAACTTCTCCCTGAGACAAGTTTGTGCCATTATCGGTGATGATGCTGTGTGGGATGCCGAATCTAACCACAATGTCCTTGACAAACTTTAGGGCGGTTTTGCCATCAAGTTTTTTGATGGGCTTAGCTTCCACCCACTTCGTGAATTTGTCTACCGCTACCAAAAGGTGCGTAAATCCCGAAGGTGCTGTTTTTAGCGGACCCACCATGTCCAGCCCCCAGACTGTGAAAGGCCAAGTTATAGGGATCGTATGCAGTGCTGTGGCGGGCATATGGGTTTGCTTGGAGTACATCTGGCAACCATGGCAGAGCTCCACAATGCGGTCTGCATCTGCCTTGGCTGTTGGCCAGTAGAACCCATGGCGGAATGCTTTAGCTACTAGGGATCTGGCGGCGGCATGATGCCCACATTCGCCTTCATGGATCTCTCTTAGTATTTCGATTCCATCCACTTGGGATATGCACTTCATGAAAATTCCCGAGGTGCTTCGTTTGTAGAGTTGGCCATCTATGATGGTGTACGCTTTGACTCTACGCTCGATTTGTCTTTTCTGGACTTCGTCTTCGGGAAGCTTCTTGTTCGTCAGATACTCCAGGAAGGGCTCTGTCCATGGCGGATTGCTAGGCAAAACCGCCATAACAGGGGAGCTCGCTATCTCCGGATTTTCTGGATCCACCATCTTGACTGATGGTACGCGCAGATGCTCGAGGAATACGCCTGGCGGAACTGCCTTTCGGCTGGATCCCAGTTTGGACAAGGTATCGGCCACCATGTTATCTTCTCGCCGTACATGTTTTATGTCGTATCCGAGGAAACTTTTGGCCATCTCGTCCACTTTGTCCCTGTATGCCGCCATTACTTCGTTCTGAGCTTTATATGTGCCGGCCACCTGCTGAGCCACAAGGTCAGAATCTCCACAGCACATGATGTGTTGTACGCCGATCTCCTTTGCGACACGTAGCCCATGTAGTAGCGCTTCATATTCCGCGATGTTGTTGGTGGTGGGGAAGTGAATCTGGAGAACGTAGCTTAGCTCATCTCCCTTAGGAGATTTGAGCGTCACTCCAGCCCCCGAGCCGTGTAGCAACTTTGAGCCATCAAAGTGCATCACCCAATGCTCTGGTTCTGGGACAGGCGTAGTTTCCTGCGCTTCCTTCCAATCCGCCATAAACTCCGCCAAAGCCTGAGACTTGATGGCGGTGCGAGGCTTGTAGTCGATGTCGAAAGAGGCCAATTCAATGCCCCACTTCGCAACTCGTCCTGTTGCGTCGCTGTTGATGATGATGTCCTTCAGTGGGGCTTTGCTCACCACTGTGATCTTATGGTCATAGAAGTAATGCCTTAACTTACGAGAAGCTAGGAAAACTCCGTATGCCAATTTTTGGTAGTGAGGGTAGCGCTGCTTGGATTCCGTCAGGACCTCGCTGACATAGTAGACTGGTCTCTATACGCCATACTCCTGCGCTTCTTCCTTACGCTCTACCACCATGACGATGCTGACCACCCTATTGGTTGCCGCCATGTATAGTAACATGGGTTCCTGGTCTTCGGGAGCCGCTAGAACTGGTGCAGTGGATAACACTCTCTTCAGATCCTTAAGTGCAGCGTCTGCCTCGTCGGTCCAGACGAATTCGTCTGATTTCTTCATCAGCTTGTAGAGTGGCAAAGCCTTCTCGCCAAGACGACTGATGAATCTGCTCACTGCTGCCACGCAGCCTGTGAGTCTCTGCACGTCTTTTAGGTCGATGGGCTGGGAGATGTCGAGGATTGCCTTGATCTTCTCCGGGTTAACCTCAATTCCGCGATGGGAGACGATGAATCCCAGGAGTTGACCAGCTGGGACCCCGAAGACGCACTTCGTTGGGTTAAGCATCATGTTGTACTTCTTGAGATTGTCAAAGGTCTCTTGCAAATCCGCTATAAGGCCATCTTGCTTCTTGGACATGACTGCGATGTCATCCACGTATGCATGGATATTTCGTCCGATTTGATCCGCCAGGCACTTTTGCATGGTGCGCTGATACGTTGCTCCTGCGTTTTTCAGACCGAAGGGCATTGTGACATAGCAATATGTGCCATAAGGTGTTACGAACAACGTAGCGAGCTGATCGGACTTTTTCATCTTGATCTGGTGGTATCCGGAGTAGGCATCTAAGAAACACAGTAGCTCCGATCCCGCCATCGAGTCAATGACTTGGTCAATGTGAGGCAAGGGAAAAGGGTCTTTTGGACATGCTTTGTTCAGGCCAGTGTAATCTACACACATGCGCAGAACCTTTGTGTTTTTCTTAGGAACTAGCACCGGATTCGCCACCCACTTGGTATGTATCACTTCCTTGATGAAGCCTGCTTTCAACAGCTTGGAAATCTCCTTTGCTATTGCGCGGCGCTTTTCATCGCTGAAGCGTCTCATGGCTTGTCTTACTGGCTTTGAGCCAGGAATTATCTGCAGAGCGTGCTCGGCGAGTTCCCTGGGTACACCCGTCATGTCAGATGGCTGCCATGCGAAGATGTCCCGGTTCTCACGGAGGAACTCGACGAGCGCGCTTTCCTATGCGGGGGACAAATTCGTCCCAATGGCGGTGGTCTTGGCGGCATCGCCAGCAACAAGTTCCACCTGTTTTGTATCGACTGTAGGCTTGAAGGTGGGCGGGGAGGCGGAAACCTCCTGCTTGGATGCCGGCATCTCCGCGGGGTCCGTAGCGGCGTGGATTTCTTTGAACTCCTCGCCGAAGAACACTGCTTCCGCGAAGGCGGCTTCTCCTTCCTCGCACTCCTTTGCCTTTCTGAAGCTGCCATAAACGGTGATTATGCCATCCGGTCCTGGCATTTTCAGTTGATTGTAGATGTAGCATGGCCTTGCATGGAAGCTGTGGAAGGCTGGGCGCCCGAAGATCACGTGATAAGTGCTTTTGAACGGGACAACCTCAAAGGTTATGGGCTCTTCTCTGTAGTTTTCCTCACTACCGAAGGCAACCTTGAGCGTGATGGACCCGAGGGACTTGGCTTGGCGACCAGGAACCACCCCGTAAAAGGTGACCGCGCTATGGCGGAGTTGGGTCTTGGTAAGGCCGAGCTTTGTCAGCGTTTCCACGTACATGATGTTCAGGCTGCTGCCGCCATCCATTAAGCATTTGGAGAACTCATAGCCATGAATTACAGGGCATACCACCATGGCGTAATAGCCATCTGGGATGTGCTCTGGATGATCATCGCGGCTCCAGCGCACCGGTACTTCGGACCATCTGACATACTGGCGGATTTTTGGTACGGTGGCATTAAGTGAGCGCATAGCAGCTCTCTGTGCCTTAGCCGTGGGGGGTCCAAGGAATGTGTGAAAGGCGCCTTTTTTGTCCTTGATTGGGTTACCCTTGCCAGCACCACCCTCTGCCTTTTCGGCGGGTTTGGGCGCAGGGTCTTCATCCATATCACTGCCATCCCTAGACTCCTTGTCTTTATCCGCTTTTCCTCTGCCACGAGGCCGTTGTCGCCGGCTGCGTTTGAAGCTAGCTTCTTGATCCGCCTTGAGGTCGTTGACAAACTTGCAGTTCCGATTGGTGTGGTTGCACTTTCCCGACGCGTCACGATGGGCAAAACATGGCATATTGCGGTATTCATCGTAGGACACGGGGGCGGATGGCGCCGAAGTGGGAGTTGCAGAACTCCGCGGCTGGCCACCGCCACCTCCGCGTCCCCTGCCGCGCTGGCTGCTTTGACCCTTGTCGGCAAAGGTTGTGGCGGCCATGTCCGGAGCCTGCGGCTCTTCTGGCGGATTTTTCCGTTTGTTACTGCTATTCCGCTTTCCAGTGTTCTGGATGGCGGAAGCCTTCAGAGATTCGCGAGCGTCATCGTCAGCGGCCGCATGCTACTCGTGTGATGGCGCTAGAAAAGACTGTGGCGTTTAGTTGATGTGGGAGCAGTATGTCCTTGTGCGTGGTGATTGACCAGCCCGTTGGGAACCCCAAGAGGAAGGTATGATGAGTGTAGCGGCTAGTTTTCCCTCAGTTAAGAAACCAAGGTTTAATCTCGATCTTGAAGAAGAGAGACGGTGACGACTGAAGGTGATGCGGACTGGCTTAGTAACACTCCAACAAGGGCGCCGTTAACGATACTTGTTGACTCGTCTTCGGCCAGCAGCAACGCGGAACCTGCACACACACAAACAAGTACTTTGTCCCCAACTTGCGATGAGGTTGTCAATCTCACCGGTTTGCTTGAAACAAAGGTTATGAGTGTATCGAGTGGAAAACAGTAGAGTATGCTAGTAAAGTAAACAGTGCGGGAATAGTAAACAGGTGATTGCAATATGATTAAAATAGGACCGGGGTCCACAGTTCACTAGTGGTGTCTCTCCATAGAAAATAACATGCTGGGTAAACAAATTACAGTTGGGCAATTGAAAGAATAAAGATAACGTGATATGTCAAGAAGATCACTATGAGATTTACTCTGGGCATTACAACAAAATACATAGACCGCCATCCAACTGCATCTATGACTAATAATCCACCCCCGGGGATATCATCCGAACACCCTAGAAGTATTAAGTTGCGAACAACAGATAATTGCATTAAGCAAAGTGTGTAATGTAAACAAAGCATATGCCCTTGAGCATATGAATGTTGTTTTCTCCCTAGTAGCAATAGCACATCTACCACCTTAGAGGTTTCTGTCACTCCCCCAGGTGAAATAGAGACATGAACCCACTATCGAGCATAAATACACCCTCTTGGAGTCACTAGCAACTACTCGGCCAAGATAGCTACTAACAACGGAGAGCATGCAAGATCATAAACAACATAGAGATAACAAAAGATATAATTCAGTACAGCAACTTAATCATAAACACCAATATTCATCGGATCCCAACAAACCAACATCATAGAATTACATAACGGTGATCTCAATCATGTAGGGCAGCTCATGAGATCTAAACATGAAGCACATGGTGGAGAAGACAACCAGCTAGCTACTGCTATGGACCCATAGTCCAAGGTAGACTACTCACTCATCGCTCCGGAGGCAAGCATGGCGATGAAGAAGACCTCCGGTGGCGATTCCCCTCTCCGGCAGGGTGCCGGGAAGAGCTTCTGGACCCTCCCGATCTTCGGGTCGACGGCGGCGGCGGATCGCGATGTATTCTGGAAAACTGATCGGCCCCTTAGGTTTTTCTCGTCGGGGGGTATATATAAGCGAAGGGGCGATGTCAGAGGGGAGACCACGGCCCCTCACGTGGGCCCGGCGCGGCCAGGGGGGTGGCCGCGCCGCCCCTGTGTGTGGGGGCCACGTGGCCCCCCTCCGTCAGGTCTTCGGATGTTTGGGAGCTTCCCCGTAAAATATGACTTCAGGAACTTGTTTCGTCCAATTCCGAGAATATTTCCTGTGTATCACTTCTGAAACACAAAAATAGCAGAAAACAGGAAACTGGCACTGTGGCACTTCGTTAATAGGTTAGTTCCGGAAAATGTATAAAAGTACCACTAAGTGTAACGAAACAATAGGCAAATGGTGTAAAAACAAGCATGGAGCATCAAAAATTATAGATACGTTTGAGACGTATCAAGCATCCCCAAGCTTAACTCCTGCTCGTCCTCGAGTAGGTAAGTGATAACAAAGAATAATTTTTGAGGTGACATGCACCTACACAATCTTGATCATATATGTAAGCATTGGTGAGCTGGGATCAATAGAACTTAAAACATGGGCATGAAAGATATAATCATGACAATAAGAACTTAGCAACCATGTTGTAAACATGTAAATGAACACAAACAGAAGATCATGATAATGAAACAATGAAAGTCAAACGTGTGTTCAAATCATAAGGAAAAACGTACAAATGGTTTTCAGCTTGTCCTTCAAAGAGAGCAAAACATAAATGCATAGGACACCTCAAAGTTTAAGAGGGCGACTAGATACAAATAATTTAAGAACAAGTGAAACCAACAATATGAGTCAATCAATGAACTTTGGGACAATGCATATCACACTAAGAATGACAACTATGCTCTCTTAATGGTGCATAAAGAAAGAAGGTGGTGACTCAACATAAAAGTAAAAGAAAGGCCCTTCGCAGAGGGAAGCAGTGATTTAAACATGTGCTAGAGCTTTTCATTTGTAAAACAGAGATAAAACTTGATTTTGAGAGGTGGTTGTCTTTGTCAACGACTGGCAATGGGGTTCTTACTATCTTCCATACAAAAATAAAGCAAGTTTTTGAGAGAGAGATTGGCACTTCGTGCTCTTTTTATAAAACTTGGCACTCCTCCCCACCTTTTCCTTTCACATACCATGGCTAACCGATTCCATCGGGTGCCCACCAACATTCACATTCATTGGAGGAGTGCCTTTTTTCTTTCTTTTTTCCTTTTTTTTGGAATAAGCAATATGGAAGATAGCAAATCCGACCACTACGTCCCCATGAGCTGAAAACAGTGTCACAAAACGAGAAGTATTTTGAAGGTTTTTTGAAAGGTAGCACACGAAAATTTTACTTTGGAATGGCTTACAAATACCATGCATAGGAATTTATAGTGGACACAATGGAAAACTTTTGGCTTTTAGGAGTTGGATGCACGAGTAGAGCTCATACTCAGTACAAGGCGAGGGCTAGCAAAAGACTGGGAGCGACCGACTAAGAGAGCAATAATGGCCATAATCATGCAAAGCGACAAAGCGACATTAAAAGAAGCATACGATGGCATCAAAAGTCAAAAACTAAATGATCATGAAGGCTAATGGCGACTTTGGAAGAGTCTAACATGTGTGAGCATGCGCCAAGTCAACCCAAATAAAGCATCAAGGAGAAAACCAAAATAATGGTTCCATACAATAAAAACAACGCATGATTTTTTTCAAAGGCTCATTAAGCAATCTCAGTTATTTGAGACAAGTCATGCTACAGAAAAACCACTAAGCATACTATCAAAAAGATATCAAGCATGACATGAAAAAGCCTAAGCCGCAGTCTACACAAGCTCCTTCTTGTACCACTATTTTGCACAAAGCTTTTTCTCTTTTCCAACACCATTTGAAATTTTTATAAACACCTCTTTTGATGAAAACCAATGAAGACCAGAGGCAAAAATACACCTTGATGAAAAGATATGACAAGATCTGAACGCATATCAAGGCGAAAACGAAAACCAAAAGCAGTAGCAGAAAAAGTAGAACGCTCGATTTTTAATAAGAGTGAAAACTAGAGCGTTCTTTGCAAATGAAAACGAGTACATCTCCTCCAAAGGAAATTTGTTGGGGTCCAACCATTTATTGCAGCAAACAAACAAACTAAACCAACTAAGAAAACTAAAACAACTGACGCTCCAAGAAAAAACACATAGTGCATGAAGCAATAAAAATATAGTGTTTTGAAAGGTGACCTAATTTTTGCCGATGAAGAAGGGGTGCCTCGGGGGCATCCCCAAGCTTTGACGCTTGTACTTCTTGGATATTTCTTGGGGTGATGCATGGGCATCCCCAAGCTTGAGCTTTTGTCCATTCTTCAACTCATCTCATCATTCTCCAATCCCTACACTTGAAAACTTCCTTCATACAAAACTAAACACAATTCTATTAACAACATTAGTGTAAGCATAAAATATATTCAACCTCTTTTAGCTTCAGGTTTCAACCAAAAACCACCACATATAAAGTATATACTACTGTAGCAACTTCCACAAGAGTTCCATGATCAAAAGAACTCAAAAGAAAGCGATAAAGTGGCAAAAACAAATATTGGCAGAAATCTGTCAAAACTGGACAGCTGACAATGGACGAATTTTTGAGGGATTTTCTGTTGCTCAAATAAAAAAGTGTTCAACTAATAAAAGTTTGGATATAACCTGGGGCATATGCACAAGAAATCGCAGGTCCAAAAGATAAACAGAGAATTTTCACGAATTTTTACGGTGCAGCACCGAAAACAGTTTCAGGACAGCAATATCCCCAAATCTTTACCTCACTCAAATTAGAGGCTTCTCTTGGCACAAAAACGAAATAAACAAGATAAGGAGCGGTCATTACAGTAGTAATGACTTCCAAGACTCAAATAAAAGAAAAAGTACTGAAAAGTAAACAATGGGTTATCTCCCAAGAGTGCTTTTCTTTAACGCCTTTGAGCTAGGCGCAGAAAAATGCGAATCAAGTAATATCAGATGAAGCATTAAGATCAACAGCAGAGATCTTTTCAACAATGAAAGAAAATGTGTTCAACTGAGTTTTTGAAACTCCTTTACGATCACACTTTGGCACACTACTCTCATCAAAAAGATTTTCAGGGCAAATCCAACTGGAATTCTTTTCCCAAGCATCATGAATTCCTATAAGTTCATAAGGTATTGGTACTTTAAAATCATCGGGCGTACCAACCTTAACATGCGAGCCAAGCTTATTAAACTTCTTAAAAACTTTCCTAGCCTCAATTGCAACATCTCTAAATTCTGTGCGCAAGGTTTCTAAGATAAAAGCTTTCTTCTCGGGATCCTCAATTTCATGAAGCTTAAGGAACATGTATTGCATAGGAGAATTAAGACTAGCAAACCTAGCTCCTAACATGTGAACTAAATGAGCAGAAGCAACTTCATAGTTAGGAGCTAACTCAACCAAAGGCTTTTCCTCATCTTCCTCATGCATACTAATGTGATTAAAGAACTCCTCAATGTTACTTTTGCCAATAATCGAACCACTCCCTACAGAGAGGTCCTCCAGAACGAACTCAGGGAACAACATGATAAACTAAAGTAAAGAAATAACAACTACCAAGGATTCTAATTTTTTTGGATTTTTGATAAAAAGCAATGCAAGTAAAATAAATAAAGTAAAGCAAAACAAATAACAAAGTAAAGAATGTGTGTGCGAAGAACTCCCCTCGCAGAAGTCTTCTCTCTTCCCCGGCAACGGCGCCAGAAAAGAAGCTGCTACTCGTGTGATGGCGCCAGAAAAGACTGTGGCATTTAGTTGACGTGGGAGCAGTATGTCCTTGTGCGTGGTGATTGACCAGCCCGTTGGGAACCCCAAGAGGAAGGTATGATGAGTGTAGCGGCTAGTTTTCCCTCAGTTAAGAAACCAAGGTTTAATGTCGATCTTGAAGAAGAGAGACGGTGACGACTGAAGGTGATGCGGACTGGCTTAGTAACACTCCAACAAGGGCGCCGTTAACGATACTTGTTGACTCGTCTTCGGCCAGCAGCAACGCGGAACCTACACACACACAAACAAGTACTTTTTCCCCAACTTGCGATGAGGTTGTCAATCTCACCGGTTTGCTTGAAACAAAGGTTATGAGTGTATCGAGTGGAAAACAGTAGAGTATGCTAGTAAAGTAAACAGTGCAGGAATAGTAAACAGGTGATTGCAATATGATTAAAATAGGACCGGGGTCCACAGTTCACTAGTGGTGTCTCTCCATAGAAAATAACATGCTGGGTAAACAAATTACAGTTGGGCAATTGAAAGAATAAAGATAACGTGATATGTCAAGAAGATCACTATGAGATTTACTCTGGGCATTACAACAAAATACATAGACCGCCATCCAACTGCATCTATGACTAATAATCCACCCCCGGGGATATCATCCGAACACCCTAGAAGTATTAAGTTGCGAACAACAGATAATTGCATTAAGCAAAGTGTGTAATGTAAACAAAGCATATGCCCTTGAGCATATGAATGTTGTTTTCTCCCTAGTAGCAACAGCACATCTACCACCTTAGAGGTTTCTGTCACTCCCCTAGGTGAAATAGAGACATGAACCCACTATCGAGCATAAATACCCCCTCTTGGAGTCACTAGCAACTACTCGGCCAAGATAGCTACTAACAACGGAGAGCATGCAAGATCATAAACAACATAGAGATAACAAAAGATATAATTCAGTACAGCAACTTAATCATAAACACCAATATTCATCGGATCCCAACAAACCAACATCATAGAATTACATAACGGTGATCTCAATCATGTAGGGCAGCTCATGAGATCTAAACATGAAGCACATGGTGGAGAAGACAACCAGCTAGCTACTGCTATGGACCCATAGTCCAAGGTAGACTACTCACTCATCACTCCGGAGGCAAGCATGGCGATGAAGAAGACCTCCGGTGGCGATTCCCCTCTCCGGCAGGGTGCCGGGAAGAGCTTCTGGACCCTCCCGATCTTTGGGTCGACGGCGGCGGCGGATCGCGTTGTATTCTGGAAAACTGATCGGGCCCTTAGGGTTTTCTCGTCGGGGGGTATATATAAGCGAAGGGGCGATGTCAGAGGGGAGACCACGGCCCCTCATGTGGGCCCGGCGCGGCCAGGGGGGGTGGCCGCGCCGCCCCTGTGTGGGGGGGCCACGTGGCCCCCCTCCGTCAGGTCTTCGGATGTTTGGGAGCTTCCCCATAAAATATGACTTCAGGAACTTGTTTCGTCCAATTCCGAGAATATTTCCTGTGTATCACTTCTGAAACACAAAAACAGCAGAAAACAGGAAACTGGCACTGTGGCACTTCGTTAATAGGTTAGTTCCGGAAAATGTATAAAAGTACCACTAAGTGTAACGAAACAATAGGCAAATGGTGTAAAAACAAGCATGGAGCATCAAAAATTATAGATACGTTTGAGACGTATCACCGCGTAGTTGCTTGCGATGGTGATCATGGAATTTAGGGTCAATTTCCCTTCGTTCCTTTCCCGCAACAGGCGATGGCGGAGCAGTTGGCCTCTCTCCAAACTGTCAATAAACGCGAGGATGGCGGATTCGTCAGTAACCCCTTCACAGGAGTTCTTCATATCCAGCCATCACGCGAGGAAAATTCGGGAGGTCTCGTCGTCGGCTCGTCGGCACCGTTGGAGGTCACCAATGTTGTGGGGTCTCTTGTAAGTCCCCTCAAAATTTTCCGTGAACGCAGTTTGCATATCGAACCAGGTTTGGATGGAGTTTTCTGCCAGGTCATTGATCCACTGCCTCGCAGTGCCGGATAGCATCAGGGGCAAATAGCGGACAGCGACATTGGGAGATCCCCTGGCGAATTGTACTGCGTTGAAGTAGTCTTGTAGCCAGGTCAAAGGCCTATCGACTCCATTGTACTGGCGGATATTTTTCTCGATTTTGAACCCATACGGGATGGGCTCGTCACGAATCCGTGGTCCAAAGCACTTAGGGCCGAGGAAGAAGGCCGTTTGAGACTTGGCAATCTCATTTAGATGGGTACGGGCGTCGTAGGGCTTCTGGTCTGGCAGATCCTTGCGGGAGTTGCGCGATCTTGCTGGCCCGCCGCCACCGCCACCGCCGCCATGAGGGCTCCCTGGTGGGGATGGCGAAGGGTCACGTCTGCGCTTACTCTCGCCGTCCTGCGACTGTTCTCTGCAGCTACGACTTCCGTCCGTTCTTCGTGGAGATGGGTCATTGTCATGGCGGCGGGAGCCTTGCCCTTTGTCATCGTGACGGCGAGTGGAGCAATGCTTGTCCTTGTCACCGTCACGATGCGCGCCGTCATCATGGCGAGATCGGCCCCTTCTCTTGGATCCGCCATCCCTGCTGTTTTCTCGTCGTGGCGGATCGTCTCTGCGTCCAGCGTCACGGCTCCGTCCTCGTTTGCCATCATTGTCGCGTATGACGATTCCTCCCTTGGGGACTTCGAACGTCTTATGCTTTGGCGGCGGCATGTTGGTCTTATGGCGGGGAGCAGCAGTGGCTTGTTGGTATCCGTAAGCCGGGTAGTTCTTGCGGGGTGGCGATGGATTTCTCTGTGGGCCTTTGCCATTTGGTTTGTCATCGGAGGATATTGGGATGGCGTGTCTCCGATTGCGAGCTTCTCTTCTTCGGATCTCCGAGGATCCGGTATGAGATTCGTTGTCAGGACGTCCACCATTATTGCCAGCCCCCTGAGCTTTAGACGCAGTACTGGACCTACATAGCGCAGGATCAGATTCGAGCCGCCGTGACGACGTAGCCTTTTCCTGCTGCACTAATGCTTTGGTCATCAGTTTAACTGCCGTCTCTAGGGCTGCTGGACTCTTGTTATGCTCCAATAGCTCCTTTGCGGCCACGATGTTCTCGATGGGCGTAGCCCTAACTTCATCGTGGTTTTTGTCCATGTATGGCGGATTCTTGATGTACATCCTGGCCAGAGTTTCCGCTGTTGGTACGGTGAACTCGAGGTTTCGTACCAACTGCGGGTCGCCTCCCTCATTGATCTGGTTCTGAATGAGAGTGGCATACTTCTCTTCCATGTTCCTTGCGCGCTTCAGCGTGTCCTGAGCCTTAGCAATGTCGTCATCAACCTGCTGGCCCATCTTCTCGACTCGCTTTGCTTCCTTCAGGAGTGCTCGCCTCTTCTTCTCGAGATCGTTCACATCTCTGACATAGTCAGGGGTGATTGGATCTGCTAGAGTTCCGTAGACGACCTTATCCAGCGGGGTCGTGAAGTCTTCTTGGTGCTGGTCCTCGGGGATGGCGGGTAACGGCCTGGGTCCGCCATGAATCTCGGGAAGTTGCTCCGCGGCGGGATCGGCGGCTAGTGGCGGGTTACCCTGCTCATTGCCGGCATCTCCGTTGTGGACTGCCTGAGATGGCGGATCACCGGTTGTCTGCCCAGCATCATCTCCTTTGTTGGTGACAAACACCTGCTTGGCCGCTGCGCATTGCTCTTCAAGTGCCTGCTGCGCCAATTCCGCCTCGAGTTTCCTCATGGCGGCATCGTAATGGTCAGAATCATAGCCTTTGCTATCCCAGTCATCCGATTCACCACTTTCGTTAAGTGCCTCTAGGATGGATTCACCTGGGCTATCTTCTCCATTGGAGGTAGATCCCGAAGTGATACCTGCGAACGCAACAAGGCAGTACCGCGGTGTCTCTAACGCCAGATTGCTCATGGCGGATTCACTGCGGTCTTCCACCACTTCCTCTACCTCTAGGGCGGGCTGGGTGGGATTACTTTTCAGATCCGATCTGGATAACTTAGAGAGTTCCAGATCAGATGAGTCCTCCTCCGTATCCAGCTCGAAAGCGGTCCGTTTGGGGAATTCAGCCATACCAATCCGCCGGAAATTGGTTTCTGTAGCGGGGGTAGGGTTTGTCTCTCCAATGAAGATATGGATATCTCCAATCGGGATGACGGTGAATCGAGCAGGGTCTTCTCTAGCCAGCACCTAGAGGTTATCCGCTGGGACGATGGGGAAGCCGGAATCGTAGAGGACGCGCCCGATGGCGACGGTGTCGCCGATGCCTGCAAAGGCGGATCCCGCCTGGATCTGCGCTCCAGACGCCCTAAGCCCCACGGTGGGCGCCAACTGTCGTGGTTTCGTCAACAGATCTGCCATAGAGGTAGGGATATGACGGTTTGTGGAAGGGGGTGAACACGGAGGAGCGATCCAGGACGGTGGTAGCACGAGTTTACCCAGCTTCAGATCCCGCAACGGTGGCGAGACCCTACGTGCTGCTATAATTCACTATATGGCAACAAGTGCTCGATTACAATGATGAGGTCGGCTGTTTCGCTATGTGATTGGCCGTAAGATTGGTCTGATGCCTCAAGGGCTGCTCCACGCCGGGCTTATAAAGGCGCCTGGCATGGGCTACACGTTGGTACCGGAGCGGATACAACTTGGAATCCTAGACTAAGTCCTGCGCGTACGCTACAAGGTCACCCGCCATGGGCCGTCATCCGGATCCGCCATAAGCTCGCCGCTAGTAGCCCGCCATGGGCCTGTCTCCGGATCCGCCATAAGCGCCTGCGTCCAGTACCGCCGTGCCATCTTCAGCAACTGGGCCGCCCGGTATGGCAAATCCGCCATACCACCCCTGATGGGCCACCCTGGCTTGCTGATTTAGGACTACGTCGCTGGTATACGTATTTGGTATATCCCCAACAATTGCTATGCGAAATAAGCTCCAAAGGTTTTTTAATTTTCTCTTCAAATCTAAACTCAGGAAAAAGACTAAAGAACTCTTTACGTTCCATTAAGCCTAACTAGTGAAAATAAAAACAAGAAACAAAAAGATATAATTGCAGAATCTAAAGAAAATAACTCCGAGCACTCACACAGGAGGATGCGAGTACCTTTAACTTACCTCCCCGGCAACAGCGCCAGAAAAGAGCTCGATGTCTACGCATGCGTCTATTCTTGTAGACAGTGTTGGGCCTCCAAGGGCAGAGGTTTGTAGAGCAGCAGCAAGTTTCCCTTAAGTGGATCACCCAAGGTTTATCGAACTCAGGGAGGAAGAGAGCAAAGCTATCCCTCTCAAACAACCCTGCAATTATGATACAGAAAGTCTCTTGTGTCCCCAACACACCCAATACACTTGTCAGATGTATAGGTGCACTAGTTCGGCGAAGAGATAGTGAAATACAAGTAGTTATGATGATTATAAGTAGTAAACACAATCTGAAATAAAAATGGCAGCAAGCAAACATGTAACAAACCAGGAAGTAAACAGTGTGTAAAGCTTGAAAACAAGGCCTAGGGATCATACTTTTACTAGTGGACACACTCCCAATAAATATAACATAATTGAACCAATAGATACTATCATCAATATGCAACTCAAAACAATTCTCCAATGGAAAACAAACACTAATCATGCATAGGGCTACGAAGCACTCCTCAAAGTCCGTATGTACCCAAACTAGATTGTCCCACACTATCACCGTGAACGCACTAGATGGTTCCAACAAACACCAACATTTCATAGAGACATTAACCAAAAAGATACACATGATGCACACACTAGTCGCCTTTACACCATGATATGAGGTATCTTTGGAGAGTACAATAATAAAGCATAGGAGTAGCATAATATCTGAATAATAACATCTACCAATTCAACTAGATACAAAGCTCACGATCACATAAAGATCACATCATGGGAGAGAGAGGTGAACCACATAGCTACTGGTAGAGCCCTCAGCCCCAGGGGAGAACTACTCCCTCCTCATCATATGTCGTGGTTTCATCAATAGATCTGCCATTGAGGTAGGGGTATGGCGGTTTGTGGAAGGGGGTGAACACGGAGGAGCGATCCGGGACGGTGGTAGCACGAGTTTACCCAGCTTCAGATCCCACGACGGTGGCGAGATCCTACGTGCTGCTATAATTCACTATATGGCAACAAGTGCTCAATTACAATGATGAGGTTGAACTCTTGCAGCTTGTTTTTATGAAGTGGTTTGATTGTGCGAAGAAATTTCACGCGTAGGATTATGCGATTCGCCATCCGGCTCTCTGTGCTTGACTTTTTGTGAGATGGTGAAATCTTTGCACAAACAATCTGCTAGGGCAACGATACTTAATAGCAACCGTCCAAAACCCTGAGCAGATGGCGGCTTAGATCATCAAAAAGTCACTACTCGGGAATCCACACAGAAAACATCGAATGAAGATCAAAACATAAAAAAGCTGCGTGGACCGCTTAAGGCGGATTTAAAAGAAACGCAAGTGCAAAGCACAATTGCGCAAAAGGTTCTATACGATCTAAATGAACAATAAAGGAGGTAAAAGACTCAGAAAAAATCAAGAGTGAACCAAATGCTTTATTTCATTGATCATATAGAGGTGCCTATTACATAGCTAGAGAAGTGCTAGGTGTAGAAAGGACGTAGCTGTGCGATGTTCCATGGACGATCTGCCTCGTCGTAGATATCGTCAGGGTCTCTTCGTTTGCGTTTCTTACTAGGTCGTTTATCTAGCTCGCGAATATCAACGAGGTAGTAGGAACCATTCAGTAGAGCTTTGCTGATGACGAAGGGTCCTTCCCAAGGCGGGGATAGCTTGTGGGACTTCTGCTGCTTGAGGCGTAGCACCAGGTCACCCTCTTTGAACGAGCGTTGGCGAACTCGCCGGCTGTGATAGCGGCAGAGATTCTGCTGGTAGATGGCGGATCTCTGGGCTGCTAGGTCTCTTTCTTCTTCCAGCAGGTCCACAGATAGTTGTCTGGACGCTTCTGCATCTTCTTCCTTGTAGGCCTCGACTCTTGGAGAATCGTACTGAACATCACTTGGCAAGATTGCCTCTACTCCGTAGACTAAGAAGAAAGGGGTAAGGCCAGTTGATCTATTTGGCGTGGTCCGTAGACTCCACAGTATAGATGGCAACTCCTCTGCCCAGGCTCCAGCTGCTCTATGTAGCAGTGCTTCTAGGCATGGCTTGATCCCTGACATGATTAGTCTGTTGGTCCGCTCAACTTGGCCATTAGACTGTGGATGTGCCACAGATGCTAGGTCAAGGCGGATTCCGCTGTGATGGCAGTATTCTTCAACTTCCCCCTGAGACAAATTATTGCCATTGTCGGTGATGATGCTATGTGGGATGCCGAATCTAACCACAATGTCCTTGACAAATTTGAGGGCAGTTTTGCCATCAAGTTTTCTGATGGGCTTAGCTTCCACCCACTTCGTGAATTTGTCTACCGCTACCAGGAGGTGTGTAAATCCCGAAGGTGCTATTTTAGCGGACCCACCATGTCCAGCCCCTAGACTGCAAAAGGCCAAGTTATGGGAATCGTATGCAGTGCTGTGGCGGGCATATGGGTTTGCTTGGAGTACATCTGGGAACCGTGGCAAAGCTCCACAATACGGTCTGCATCTGCCTTGGCTGTTGGCCAGTAGAATCCATGGCGGAATGCTTTAGCTACTAGGGATCTGGCGGCGGCGTGATGCCCACATTCGCCTTCGTGGATCTCTCTTAGTATTTCGATTCCATCCACTTGGGATATGCACTTCATGAAAACTCCCGAGGTGCTTCGTTTGTAGAGTTGGCCATCTATGATGGTGTACGCTTTGGCTCTATGCTCAATTTGTCTTTTGTGGACTTCGTCTTCGGGAAGCTTCTTGTTCATCAAATATTCCAGGTAGGGCTCTGCACATGGCGGATTGCTGGGCAAAACCGCCATGATGGGGGAGCTTGCTAGTTTTGGATTTTCTGGATCTACCATCTTTACCGATGGTACCCGCAGATGCTCGAGGAATACGCCTGGTGGAACTGCCTTACGGCTGGATCCTAGTTTGGACAAGGTATCGGCCGCCATGTTATCTTCTCGTCATACGTGTTTTATGTCGTAGCCGAGGAAACTTTTGGCCATCTCATCCACTTCGTCTCTATATGCCACCATAACTTCGTTCTGAGCTTTGTATGTGCCAGCCACCTGCTGAGCCACAAGGTCAGAGTCTCCACAGCACATGATGTGTTGTACGCCGATCTCCTTTGCGACACGTAGCCTGTGCAGTAAAGCTTCATATTCCGCAATGTTGTTGGTGGTGGGGAAGTGGATCTGGAGAACGTAGCTTAGCTCATCTCCCTTGGGAGATCTGAGTGTCACTCCAGCCCCCGAGCCGTGTAGCAACTTTGCGCCATCAAAGTGCATCACCCAATGCTCGGGTTCTGGGATGGGCGTAGTTTCCTGCGCTTCCTTCCAATCCACCATAAATTCCACCAAAGCCTGAGACTTGATGGCGGTGCGAGGCTTATAGTCGATGTTGAAAGAGGCCAATTCAATGCCCCACTTCACAACTCGTCCTGTTGCGTCGCTGTTGTTGATGATGTCCTTCAGTGGGGCTTTGCTCACCACTGTGATCTTATGGTCATAGAAGTAATGCCTCAACTTACGAGAAGCTAGGAAAACTCCATATGCCAATTTTTGGTAGTGAGGGTAGCGCTGCTTGGATTCTGTCAGGACCTCGCTGACATAGTAGACTGGTCGCTGTATGCCATACTCCTGTGCTTCTTCCTTATGCTCTACCACCATGACGATGCTGACTACCCTGTTAGTTGCCGCCATGTATAGTAACATGGGTTCCTGGTCTTCGGGAGCCTCTAGGACTGGTGCAGTGGATAACACTCTCTTCAGATCCTTAAGTGTAGCATCTGCCTCGTCAGTCCAGACGAATTCGTCTGATTTCTTCATCAGCTTGTAGAGTGGCAAAGCCTTCTCGCCAAGACGACTGATGAATCTGCTCACTGCTGCCACGCAGCCTGTGAGTCATTGTACATCTTTTAGATCTATGGGCCAGGAGATGTCGAGGATTGCCTTGATCTTCTCCGGGTTAACCTCGATTCCGCGGTGGGAGATGATGAATCCTAGAAGTTGTCCAGCTGGCACCCCGAAGACACACTTCGTGGGGTTAAGCATCATGTTGTACTTCCTAAGATTATCGAAGGTCTCTTGCAAATCCGCTATAAGGCCATCTTGCTTCTTAGACATAACTGCGATGTCGTCCACGTATGCGTGGATGTTTTGTCCGATTTGATCCGCCAGGCACTTTTGCATAGTGCGCTAATACGTTGCTCCTGTGTTTTTCAGACCGAATGGCATTGTGACATAGCAATATGTGCCATAAGGTGTTTCAAACGACGTAGCGAGCTGATCGGACTTTTTCATCTTGATCTGGTGGTATCCTGAGTAGGCATCTAAGAAACACAGCAGCTCCGATCCCGCCGTCGAGTCAATGACTTGGTCAATGCGAGGCAAGGGAAAAGGGTCTTTTGGGCATGCTTTGTTCAGGCCAGTGTAATCTACACACATGCGCAGAACTTTTGTGTTTTTCTTAGGAACTAGCACCGGATTTTCCACCCATTTAGTATGGATCACTTCCTTGATGAAGCCTGCTTTCAACAGCTTGGAAATTTCCTTTGCTATGGCGCGGCGCTTTTCATCTCCGAAGCGTCTCATGGCTTGTCTTACTGGCTTGGAGCCAGGAATTATCTGCAGAGCGTGCTCGGCATGTTCCCTGGGTACACCCGTCATGTCAGATGGCTGCCATGCGAAGATGTCCCGGTTCTCATGGAGGAACTTGACGACCTGGATTTCAGCCAGATGAGTCCTCCTCCGTCTCCAGCTCCAGGTCAGATGAGTCCTCCTCCATCTCCAGCTCCAGGTCAGATGAGTCCTCCTCCATCTCCAGCTCAAAAGCGGTCCGTTTGGGGATTTCAGCCATACCGATCTGCCGGAAATTGGTTTCCGTGGCAGGGGTAGGGTTTGTCTCTCCAATGAAGATATGGATATCTCCAATCGGAACGACGGTGAATTGAGCAGGGTCTTCTCTAGCCGGCACCCAGAGGTTATCCACTGGGACGATGGGGAAGCCGGAATCATAGAGGACGCGCCCGATGGCGATGGTGTCGCCGATGCCTGCAAAGGCGGATCCCGCCTGGATCCGCGCTCCAGACGTGCTTAGCCCCATGGTGGGCGCCAACTGTCATGGTTTCGTCAACAGATCTGCCATAGAGGTAGGGGTATGGCGGTTTGTGGAAGGGGGTGAACACGGAGGAGCGATCCGAGACGGTGGTAGCATGAGTTTACCCAGCTTCAGATCCCACGATGGTGGCGAGATCCTACGTGCTGCTATAATTCACTATATGGCAACAAGTGCTCAATTACAATGATGAGGTTGGCTGTTTCGCTATGCGATTGGCCGTATGACTAGAACGTGCCTCAAGGGCTGCTCCATGCCGGGCTTATAAAGGCGCCTGGCGTGGGCTACACGTTGGTACCGGAGCGGATACAACTTGGAGTCCTAGACTAAGTCCTATGCGTGTACTACAAGGTAACCCGCCATGGGCCGTCTCCGGACCCGCCATGGGCCTGTCGTCAGTAATCCTCCATGGGCCTGTTTCCAGATCCGCCGTGGACCTATCTAATGATCCGCCATAAGCGCCTACGTCTAGTACCGCCGTGGCAACTTTAGCAACTGGGTCGCCCGGTATGGCGAATCCGCCATACCACCCCTGATGGGCCACCCTGGCTTGCTAATTTAGGACTACGTCGCTGGTATACCTATTTGGTATATCCCCAACATCATAGGAGACAGCAAGGTTGATGGAGATGGCGGTGAGGTCGATGGAGACGGTGGAGACGGCGATGGAGACCGATGGAGATGGCTCTGGGGGCACTTCCCCATCCCGGCAGGGTGCTGGAACAGAGACTTCTATCCCCCGAAATTCGTCGGTGGTGGCGGCGGAGCTGTGGAAATCTTTCTGGAAAATTGCCGATTCTTTTAGGGTTTTCCATCCCGAGGGTTTATATAGGCGAAGGGGCGTCGTCAGGGGGCTGCCAGGGCGTCGGCCAAGGGTTGGGTCGCGCCCCCTGTTGTGTGGGCGGCCTTTGGCCCCCCTCCAGCTCTCTTTCGGTCTTCGGTACTCTTCTGGGAAAAATAAGACTTCTGGAACTTATTTCGTCCAATTCCGAGAATATTTCCTGTGTAGTGATGTCTACGCACTTCTATTCTTGTAGACACTTGTTGGGCCTCCAAGTGCAGAGGTTTGTAGAACAGCAGCAAGTTTCCCTTAAGTGGATCACCCAAGGTTTATCGAACTCAGGGAGGTTAGAGGTCAAAGCTATCCCTCTCAAGCAACCCTGCAATTACGATACAGAAAGTCTCTTGTGTCCCCAACACACCCAATACACTTGTCAGATGTATAGGTGCACTAGTTCGGCGAAGAGATAGTGAAATACAAGTGGTATAGATGATTATAAGTAGCAAACGTGATGTGAAATAAATATCGCTGCGAGCAAACAAGTAACAAAATAGCAAGTAAACGGTGTGCAAAGCTTGGAAACAAGGCCTAGGGATCATACTTTCACTAGTGGACACACTCCCAACAATATAACATGACTGAACAAATAACTTCTCTTTGCTAAGGCACTCTGAATTACTCTCCTATTGAATAACACTAATCATTGTGTAGTGGCTACAGAAGCACCCCTTAAAGTTCATCAAGTACTTGACAAACACCACTCATAGAGATACCCAAATTAGATCACAACTCAAGATAGATATCATTGCAACTTAGACCAAGTACTAACACGGTGCACACACTGTCAACATTACACCATGAAAGGAGGAATAGATCACTCAAACTATCATAGCAATAATTATTCTCATAATCCACAAGAGATCACAATCATAGCCTAAACCAAGTACCACCATGATGCACGCACTGTCACCGTTACACCATGGCAGGAGGAATAGATTACTTTAATAACATCACTAGAGTACACAAAATATCTGAATAATAACATGTACTTGTTCAACATGATACAAAGCTCACGATCACATAAAGATCACATCATGGGAGAGAGAGGTGAACCACATAGCTACCGGTAGAGCCCTCAGCCCCGGGGATGAACTACTCCCTCCTCATCATAGGAGACAGCAAGGTTGGTGGAGATGGCGGTGAGGTCGATGGAGATGGCAGAGACGGCGATGGAGACCAATGGAGATGGCTTCGGGGGCACTTCCCCGTCCCGGCAGGGTGCCGGAACAGAGACTTCTGTCCCCCGAAATTCGTCGGCGACGGCGGCGGAGCTGCGGAACTGTTTCTGGAAAATTGCCGAATCCCCTAGGGTTTTCCGTCCCGGGGCTTTATATAGGCGAAGGGGCGTCGCGAGAGGGCAGCCAGGGGCTCCTCACACATGGGTGGCGCGGCCAGGGCCTGGGCCGCGCCACCCTAGTGTGAGGGCAGGCCCTGGCCCCTCTCCGGCTCTCTTTCGGATGTCTGGATGCTCCCGGGAAAAATAACACTTCTGGCTTTGGTTTCGTCCAATTCCGAGAATATTTCCTGTGTATCACTCTGAAACACAAAAACAACAGAAAACAGGGAACTGGCACTGTGGCATCTTGTCAATAGGTTAGTTCCGGAAATCGCATAAAAACGCCACGAAGTGTAAAGAAACACAAGGCAAATGGTGTAAAAACAAGCATGGAGCATCAAAAATTATGGATACGTTTGAGACGTATCAGCATCCCCAAGCATAACTCCTGCTCGTCCTCGAGTAGGTAAGTGATAACAAAAGAAATAATTTTTGAGGTGACATGCACCATCACAATCTTGATCATATATGTAAGCATTTGTGAGCTGGGATCATAAGAACTTAAAACATGGGCATGAAGATATAATCTTGACAATAAGAAACTTAGCAACCATGTTGTAAACATGAAAATGAACACAAACAAAAGATCATGAAAATGAAACAATGAAAGTCAAACGTGTGTTCAAATCATAAGGAAAAACATACAAATGGTTTTCAGCTTGTCCTTCAAAGAGAGCAAAACATAAATGCATAGGACACCTTCAAGTTTAAGAGGGCGACTAGATACAAATAATTTGAGAACAAGTGAAACCATGATCATGAATCAATCAATGAAAACTTTGGGACAATGCATATTATACTCAGAATGACAACTATGCTCTCTTAATGGTGCATAAAGATAGAAGGCGGTGACTCAACATAAAAGTAAAAGAAAGGCCCTTCGCAGAGGGAAGCAGTGATTAAACATGTGCTAGAGCTTTTCATTTGTAAAATAGAGAGATAAAAATTGGTTTTGAGAGGTGGTTGTCTTTGTCAACGACTGGCAATGGGGTTCTTACTATCTTCCATACAAAAATAAAGCAAGTTTTTGAGAGAGAGATTGGCACTTTTGTGCTCTTTTATAAAGCTTGGCACTCCTCCCCACCTTTTTTTCCTTTCACAAACCATGGCTAACCGATTCCATCGGGTGCCCACCAACATTCACTTTCCATGGAGGAGTGCCTTTTTTCTTTCTTTTTTTTATTTTTGGAATAAGCAATATGGAAGATAGCAAATCCGACCACTATGTCCCCATGAGCTGAAAACAGTGTCACAAAACGAGAAGTATTTTGAAGGTTTTGAAAGGTAGCACATGAAAATTTACTTTGGAATGGCTTACAAATACCATGCATAGGAATTTATAGTGGACACAATGGCAAACTTGGTTTTTGGGAGTTGGATGCACGAGTAGAGCTCATACTCAGTACAAAATGAGGGCTAGCAAAAGACTGGGAGCGACCAACTAAGAGAGCAATAACGGCCATAATCATGCATAGCGACAAAGCGACATTAAAAGAAGCATAAGATGGCACCAAAACTCAAAAACTAAATGATCATGAAGGCTATTGGCGACTTTTTAAGAGTCTAACATGTGTGAGCATGCGCCAAGTCAACCCAAATAAAGCATCAAGGAGAAAACCAAAATAATGCTTCCATACAATAAAAACAACGCATGATTTTTTCAAAGGCTCATTAAGCAATCTCAGTTATTTGAGACAAGTCATGCTACAGCAAAACCACTAAGCATACTATCAAAAAGACATCAAGCATGACATGAAAAAGCCTAAGCCGCAGTCTACACAAGCTCCTTCTTGTACCACTTTTTTGCATAAAGCTTTTTCTCTTTTCCAACACCATTTGAAATTTTTATAAACACCTCTTTTGATGAAAACCAATAAACATCAGAGGCAAAAAATACACCTTGATGAAGAGATATGACAAGGTCTGAACGCAAATCAAGGCGAAAATGAAAACCAAAAGCAGTAGCGAAAAAAAAGAACACTCGTTGAAACAATAAGAGTGAAAAACGGAGTGTTCTTGGCAAATAAAAAAGCGGAATAAGTCTCTCTCCAAAACAACATGATGTGATCTAACTATTTATTGCAGCAAACAAAACTAAACTAACTAAGAAAACTAAGACAACTGATGCTCCAAGAAAAACACATAGTGCATGAAGCAATAAAAATATAGTGTTTTGAAAGATGACCTGATTTTTGCCGATGAAGAAGGGGTGCCTCGGGGGCATCCCCAAGCTTTGACGCTTGTACTTCTTGGATATTTCTTGGGGTGGTGCATGGGCATCCCCAAGCTTGAGCGTTTGTCCATTCTTCAACTCATCTCATCATTCTCCAATCCCTACACTTGAAAACTTCCTTCATACAAAACTAAACACAATTCTATTAGCAACATTAGTGTAAGCATAACATTGAATCAACCCTTTTTGCTTCAGGTTTCAACCTAAAACCACCACATATCTAGCAAATACTACTGTAGCAACTTCCCCAAAAGTTCCGTGATCAAAAGAACTCAAAAGAAAGCGATAAAGTGGCAAACACAAATATTGGCAGAAATCTGTCAAAACTGAACAGCTGACAAAGGCCGAATTTTTGAGGGGTTTTCTGTTGCTCAAATAAAAAATTGTTCAACTAATGAAAGTTTGGATATAACCTGGGGCATATGCACAAGAAATCACAGGTCCAAAAGATATACAGAGAATGTTCACAAATTTTTACGGTGCAGTACCAAAAACTGTTTCAGGACAGCAACATCCCCAAATCTTACCTCACTCAAATTAGAGGCTTCTCTTGGCACAACAACGAAATAAAAAGGATAAGGAGCGGTCATTACAGTAGTAATGACTTCCAAGACTCAAATAAAAGAAAAAGTACTGAAAAATAAACAATGGGTTATCTCCCAAGAGTGCTTTTCTTTAACGCCTTTGAGCTAGGCGCAGTAAATTGCAAAGATGCTCATGTGGGCGCCATATAAAAGCTTGAGGCAAAGGTGCCATATAAGAACTTGAAGCAATAGAGAGCATCAAAAAGCAAGTATGGAACACATTTAAATCTAAACCACTTCCTATGAAAAATAGTCTTGTAAAGAGACAAGTCATAAAAGCGCAAAGCAAAAAGCATAGGAAGGCAAAACAAGTACAACTTCAAGAATTGCAACATAAAGAGGGGAAACTCAATATTATTGAGATCCATTAAACCATGTTTCCCTCTCTCATAATAACTTTCAGTAGCATCATGAATAGAACTAACAATATAACTATCACATAAAACATCCCTATCATGAGCCACATGCATAAAAGGATTAATACTCCCTACATGAACAATAGTAGTAGGAGCAGATTCAACAGAATAGTTATTCTCATCACCATAATCATCAAAAACAGGAGGCATATTGTAATCATAACTAATTTTCTCCTCAAAAGTAGGTGAACTGAAAATATTATACCTATCATCACAAGCTAGAGAACTACTATGTCGCAAAGCATACTCATCAAACATATCATCATAAGAAGGAACATGGATAGCACTAATGGTACAACAATTATTAACCTTAGAATTGGTACCAAAAAGATTTTCAATATCAAAAGTAGAGTGCTTTTCCCAATCATGATCACTAACATAAGTAATAGGCATAGGAACATCATCCCAATCAGAATTATCATAATCTATAGCAGGATCATAACACTTAGGGGAAGATACCGTGTCCTCTCGCCTCTTACTCCTCTTCTTCTTCTTCTTCTTACTCTCTCCTTTAGGAGGGAGAGACTTGAAGGGCATCTTCTCCACATATTCTTTAGGAGGGAAAGGCATCTTCTACACATAATCTGGTTTACTGATAGGAACAACAGAAGAAACTTTGGAGGATTCCCCCTCTCTATTAATGAGATAAAAACATCTATCAGTCCTGTCATAGCTTGGCAAAATATCAAGTTTTATAAGATTTTGAATGTAAGTATTTGCAAGGCAATCTTTAGCACAGTAGAGACGACAACCACGCAGGGTGCTATTAATATCAACATCATTCATATCTATCAAAGCAATCTTTCTAGATATCTCTTCACACGCCAAGAACAAAGCAAGCTCATCATGCTGATTGGGAGTAATCTTGTCATCACAATACATACTTAAGGTACTAGAAGAGTAACTATTAGGGCTTGAGCATTGGAAATTAAAATGACCTATGTCATCGCAATGTTTACAAAGAAAAGGATAAAGCTCACAAACCTTTTTACCGATCTCACCTATATCCTCGTACCACATACTATTTTCTTCATTTGCGTGGGTGATGCAATAATCTTCCTTGTTGTAACTCTGTTCACAAGGTCTATGTACTCCACAAAAATTAACATGCTTATAAGAAATAGTACTTTTAGAAGTTTGAGCATGTTTATTGCAATCATCAATAACAATATCACTTTCTATGCAAGTGTCCTTAAAAGGTTCATGATACACATCCCCATTTCCTTTAGGAACATTCATATGGGAAGCAAAGGCTTTAAAGCAATCAACCATAATTTGAGGATCAAGACCATATTTAGCACTAAGCTCTTGAAAATTAGTAGTTTCAGTGAAAGACTTAATGCAATCAAACTCATAATTCATACCTGATCCATTACCTTTGTCGCTATCCCAACCTTCAATATTGTTTTCAATTGTTTCAAGCAGACCCCACTTGGTGTCGACATCCTTGCTTGTGAAAGATCCATCAAAGCATGCATCTAGATAGTCCTTGTAATGTCCTAAAAGCCTTGCATAAAAATTGTTAATAATAATATTACAGGGAAGATCATGAATAGGACATTTATGCATTAGTAACTTCAATCTTCCCCATGCTTGGGCAATGCTTTCTCCCTCATGAGGCCAAAAGTTATATATCCGATTACCATCTTTATGAATTTCACTTGGAGGATAAAACTTGGAATAAAAGAGAGGCACAATTTCCTCCCATGCAATAGATGGACCATCTTCAAGCAGCCGATACCACTCCTCCGCTCTGCCTTTCAATGATAAAGAGAATAGCTTCTTCTTAACTTGGTTTATTGAAATACCTGCACACTGGAACAACTCGCATAATTCATGTATAAAAAGCAAATGATCACCAGGATGGACAGTTCCATCTCCTAAATAGCAGTTATCCATAACACGCCTAACAATTTTCATAGGTATTTCAAAAGGATGAGGAGCACAAGCATCATTAGAAACATCACATATGGGAGATAAAATATCATCAGAGCAAACTTTCTCCACTAAAGCTGGGGGACTAAAAATATCATACTCAACAAAAACAGCTTCCCCAAGCTTAGACTTTTCTATGGCATTAGCAATAACGGGATTCAAAGCATTCGTACTAATAACATTGCTATGCGAAATAAGCTCCAACGGTTTTTCAATTTTCTCTTCAAATCTAAAATCAGGAAAAAGACTAAAGAACTCTTTGTTTTCCATTAAGCCTAACTAGTGAAAATAAAAACAAGAAACAAAAAGATGTAATTGCAGAATCTAAAGGAAATAACTCCGAGTACTCACACAGGAGGATGCGAGTACCTTTTACCTTACCTCCCCGGCAACGGCGCCAGAAAAGAGCTTGATGTCTACGCACTTCTATTCTTGTAGACACTTGTTGGGCCTCCAAGTGCAGAGGTTTGTAGAACAGCAGCAAGTTTCCCTTAAGTGGATCACCCAAGGTTTATCGAACTCAGGGAGGTTAGAGGTCAAAGCTATCCCTCTCAAGCAACCCTGCAATTACGATACAGAAAGTCTCTTGTGTCCCCAACACACCCAATACACTTGTCAGATGTATAGGTGCACTAGTTCGGCGAAGAGATAGTGAAATACAAGTGGTATAGATGATTATAAGTAGCAAACGTGATGTGAAATAAATATCGCTGTGAGCAAACAAGTAACAAAATAGCAAGTAAACGGTGTGCAAAGCTTGGAAACAAGGCCTAGGGATCATACTTTCACTAGTGGACACACTCCCAACAATATAACATGACTGAACAAATAACTTCTCTTTGCTAAGGCACTCTGAATTACTCTCCTATTGAATAACACTAATCATTGTGTAGTGGCTACAGAAGCACCCCTTAAAGTTCATCAAGTACTTGACAAACACCACTCATAGAGATACCCAAATCAGATCACAACTCAAGATAGATATCATTGCAACTTAGACCAAGTACTAACACGGTGCACACACTGTCAACATTACACCATGAAAGGAGGAATAGATCACTCAAACTATCATAGCAATAATTATTCTCATAATCCACAAGAGATCACAATCATAGCCTAAACCAAGTACCACCATGATGCACGCACTGTCACCGTTACACCATGGCAGGAGGAATAGATTACTTTAATAACATCACTAGAGTACACAAAATATCTGAATAATAACATGTACTTGTTCAACATGATACAAAGCTCACGATCACATAAAGATCACATCATGGGAGAGAGAGGTGAACCACATAGCTACCGGTAGAGCCCTCAGCCCCGGGGATGAACTACTCCCTCCTCATCATAGGAGACAACAAGGTTGGCGGAGATGGCGGTGAGGTCGATGGAGACGGCAGAGACAGCGATGGAGACCGATGGAGATGGCTCCGGGGGCACTTCCCCGTCCCGGCAGGGTGCCGGAACAGAGACTTCTGTCCCCCGAAATTCGTCGGCGACGGCGGCGGAGCTGCGGAACTGTTTCTGGAAAATTGCCGAATCCCCTAGGGTTTTCCGTCCCGGGGCTTTATATAGGCGAAGGGGCGTCGCGAGAGGGCAGCCAGGGGCTCCTCACACATGGGTGGCGCGGCCAGGGCCTGGGCCGCGCCACCCTAGTGTGAGGGCAGGCCCTGGCCCCTCTCCGGCTCTCTTTCGGATGTCTGGATGCTCCCGGGAAAAATAAGACTTCTAGCTTTGGTTTCATCCAATTCCGAGAATATTTCCTGTGTATCACTCTGAAACACAAAAACAACAGAAAACAGGGAACTGGCACTGTGGCATGTTGTCAATAGGTTAGTTCCGGAAATCGCATAAAAATGCCATGAAGTGTAACGAAGCACAAGGCAAATGGTGTAAAAACAAGCATGGAGCATCAAAAATTATGGATACGTTTGAGACGTATCATGTAGCTTTTCTGAAACACAAAAACAGCAGAAAACAGGAAACTGGCACTGTGGCATCTTGTCAATAGGTTAGTTCCGGAAATCGCATAAAAACGCCATGAAGTGTAACAAAACACAAGGCAAATGGTGTAAAAACAAGCATGGAGCATCAAAAATTATAGATACGTTTGAGAAGTATCAGTTGGCAAGCCCCTTGATGAGGACGAGCTTGTTGGGTACCTTCTTCGTGGACTCGACAAGGATCACTACAACTCTCTCATCATGAACATCAATGGCAAGCCTGACATGACGCTCGATGAATTCTTCGGGCAACTCAGCTCCTATGACATGCGCAACGGTCCTAGTGGGTGTCCAAGAGGGCTTCACTTCTTCAGCAAATGTCGCTCGTCATGGTCAGGAGTATGACCACAATTATTGTCAATGAGGCCGCAGCCCTGATAGGGGCCGCCCCAAGCACAGACGCCAGGACTACCGAGGAGGAGGAGGAGGAGGAGGTGGTGGGTACCATCGAGATCGCCGTGATGACACGCGCCCAGGGGGAGACCGTGAGGATCGCCCCTGTCAACGCGATGATGACTGCCGTCAGGATGGTGGCAAGGGACGCCGTCATCCTGACCGCACTCTGATTGCTATAGATGGCGCGGTGATGATGAAGTAAATGACCGGCCAGTTTGGAAACCCCAAGAGGAAGGTATGATGAATAGAGCAGCAAGTTTTTCCCTCAGTAAGAAACTAAGGTTTGTCGGTCCAGTAGGAAAAAGCCAAACTCAAGAAGGTGATGCTTGCTAGCCTAGTGACACTCTAACAAGGGCACCGTTAACGATAACTTGTTAGCACATCTTCAACTAGTAGCAACGTGGAACCTGCACACAATACAACAAAATACTTTGTTCCCAACTTACGATAAGGTTGTCAATCTCACCGGTTTGCTTGAAACAAAGGGTATGAGCGTATCGAGTGGAAAGCAATAGTAGTATGCGAGTAAAGTAAACAGTGCGAGTAAAGTAACCATGTGATAGCAATATAATGCAAATAGGACCGGTGACAATGGTATAGATAATAGAGCCCATCAGTTAAGTACCCCTAAGGCCCGTTAAGCTAGGCCCAATTGTAATACTAGTCGAAATACGAGTTTATGTCGTATGTCGATATTGTAATCTATGTCGGATCCCACCCGATCCTCAAGACCTGGCTACCTATATATAGGGGATAGGAGGGGACGGTGTGGGACAGATTGAAAGCAAGCCAGGTTCTACACCCACGTTTACTTTCATAGCCACCTTGTTTGACTGAGTTTACCTTCAAGTTCATCCGACGCCCTATCTCCCTGATCCTAAGTCCTTCATCTAAGACATTTGTCAAGTTCAACCCTCGTCAATAGGCGCCGACCGTGGGGACTCTGGGCATTGGAATCATGAATTTGATTTCTTTTTCGCCTTTAGCCAACAGCAATCCACAAGTCGACGAAATTCAAATACCCTTCAGAACTATCGATTTTCAACCTCACCAGTCAAGTTTCTCGCAAGTATTTGAGAGTATGGATCAAGATATGGAGTTAACGATCGGAAGTTTAAACTTTCACATCAGATCACTAGGTTTGATTTGCCTTTTAGATCCGATGAAAACGGGTCCATCGGCAAGTGAATCCGAGACAGTAGCAATGTCGAAATCATCAGAAGGCTCTTCCAGCGAGGTAAACTCACCGGTCAGCGTGACAGAAGCAGAAAAAGGAAAAATCACAGGAGGCGACAAAACCATGGAGAATTTTGACTTAGAAGTGCAACTCGAAGATCTCATGATCTGCCACAATGACACCTCAGATCAATCAATAGACAATTGGAAGACGGGACTAGAACTTGCTGAAGATGACAATTTGATCTTCTCAAGTCACAACAGCAAACTCAACAATCAATACCAGATACTCGCCATCACAGGAGATAATTCAGAAGAACTCGACGACAACAACAACCCAGTGCTTAATCTAGCAAACATAAACAGAGGGGCAAATCACTTAGCAGAAGGGGAAACTGCTGACTCCCTCGCAACAAGGGAGAAAGTTCGACTATCAGCCGATGAGGGGAGAACAATCAAGACAGCCATGGAGCACGGCACGCCAATACCAACAAATTCCAGCCAAAACATGCTTTTGGGATACTATTACGCCCTAAGTTAGCAGGCAAAGCAGTTAGCAAAGGAGAGGATTGAAATACAGAAAAGGAAGGACTCAGCCATTGCAGCAAGCGACGCTGCTCGCAGAGCACGTAGTGATGCGTCGTACACAAACAGAAGGCATCATCGACATGGATCAAGATATGAAAATCTCGAGTACTCAGAAAGGCAAAGTATCTCAAAAACCTTGACTCGTCCTTCCTATCGGTCGATGAGCAAGGAAATATTATACCAAAAACTCCTGAAGTAGCATTGGTGGCAGCTCAAGCATACTTGCATACAACAAGACCAAATCCAGGAGACCCGAGGGAATATATGCACCACGCAGCGCTAAATGGATTGAAGATGGTAGGCAACAAATTGTCAGCAAAAGAGGAGGAGGCATATCGCAGTAAAGGAACTCATAAACCAAGATCACCGCGCCGTCACAACAGTCCTCAGCATAGAAGTAGAAGTCGCCGATCTAGGACACCATCACTAGGACGATACAACAGTCCAAAGAACAAAGGAACCCGACGATCCAAAACTCCCAACAGAGCATATGACTACAAAGACGATGAAAAGGAGATGGGGGCGCCATGCTTTACCCGTAAGGTTTGCATCACGTGAGTACCCAAAGGTTTCAAATTACCCCATGACCAACAAAAGTACGACAGATCTCAGGAGCCACAATCATGCCTTTCAGACTACCTACAAGCAGTAAAACTATTAGGAGGAACCAGGGAAACAGCAATGCAAAGTTTGCAATTACACCTCACTGGCGCAGCAAGGTCATGGTTAAGAAAACTAGAAAAGGAAACAATTAGAAGCTGGGAGGAACTCACAAAACAATTTACGAGTAACTTCAAGTCGACATATAAGCGGCCAGCATCCATAGAAGAAGTCAAACCCTGCGTGCAGCAACGCGGGGAGACATTAAGAGCATATATCCAAAGGTGGAGTATAATCAAAAACTCGGCAATTGAAGTCTCGGATGAAAGAGCAATAGACGCATTCATAGTCGGGTTATGACGAGGAGACCTAGTCGAAAAGATGGGTAGAATCAAGCCGAAAACAGTATCAGATCTAATAGATGTGGCAAACAGATTTGTAGATGGAGAAGATGCATGCAACAATAAATGCACGCGATCACCAGAGGACGATAGAGGAAACAGATACGGAGGTCAAAGAAGAAGATCCCACAATTACGACAATTACGGCTCTCACAGCCAAGTAGCCGCAGGATACAAAGACAACAGCTACCAAGGCAACGACCGTAAAAGCTCGGGATATCGTAGCTACGGCAAAGAACACTACAAAAAATTTCCTCCAAGGGAATCGAGAGAGTACAAAACATCACCAGAAGATATGCTCAACGGACCATGTCATATTCACTCTGCGTTTGTCGATGGGAAACAAGTATCCAGACACGCAATGAAAGATTGCACTATGTTCTTGAAACTACAAGAAGCAGCACTTAACAAGCAAGCCGAGGCAAAACGGCAGGGATACGAAGGAAACACAAGCAATGCACCTGCAACCCAACAAGGAAATAGTGGAGCTCCCAAGGGCCAAGATCAATCAAACCAGGGACGCGATGATGACGAAGGATATGTTCCATCTAAAGAGCACATTACAGCAATAATACAGCCAGTGCCCAAGTCGAACAAAGAGGAGAAAAGCATAACTCGACAAGTTAACCTCGCAATAACTTCACCTCCAGCAACAACGGAATATCTACATTGGTCAGAGCAACCAATAGAATTCAATAGAGACGATCACCCAATAATAGTACCTCGGCCAAGAAACATGCCCCTGGTACTCAAAGCTCAAATAGGGACGTACGATGTCGACAGAATATTCATGGATGCAGGAAGTGGGATAAACCTAATCTACGCAAAAACCCTACGGGAATGCACATTTCATTGGAGTTCCTGAAGCCAACTAATTGCTCCTTTCACGGAATAGTCCCAGGGAGTGCTAACTATCCACTTGGTCGAATTGCACTCAACGTTTGCTTCGGAAATCAGCAAAACTACAGAAGGGAGAAACTTGACTTCGAAGTAATGGACTGGCCATCACAATATCATGCGATCCTCGGGCGACCCATGTTTTCGCGTTTCATGTCAGTACCTCATTATACTTACCTGGTACTAAAAATGCCAGGACCTAAAGGAATTATTACAGTCAAAGGAAGCTTCGAGTTATCAGACCTATGTGACAAAGAATTTCACAAGATGGCCCAAAATTTCGGTATGATGGCAAGCTATGGGGAACCTAACTACAAAACAAAGGGCACGACTACAGGAGTCACGCAGCAACTTGAAGGAAACCCCAAGGAACCAGAAGTAAAGAAACCTCGGGTACAACAACCAGAGCAAGAGAAGTCTATAGGAAAAGAAGAGAAAACTCAAGTGACATAGGCGACAAGACAGACAAATAAGTAGAGTAGGAAAATAAGGCTGTAAAAGCCACGAGTTATTCCAGGGCAATACCCTCTAGATTCAGAACATAGGTCATTGGCCGGATCTCTTGGGTTACCCCATGTATCTTACATTATATGCATAAATAAAAGACAAAAGTTCCTCTTACTTGAGTTTACGTGTCTTCAAAAGCTGCGACAAGCGCACCAACATATGCACAGAGTAAAAATGCTCTAAGGATAAAATTTCTAACATAAAAAGTTAGAAAACAAAAACTCTCACATTATACGCACAAAAATATATACAAGTATCACATCACAACATCGGGTTATCAGAATCATCCACCCCCAGGGGATCTAAGTAATGATGCTCGCGAAAAAACACGACATCCTCTCGCAACAGCCTAGCTATAATCCTTCTGGCAGGCTGCATGGTATTCTCCAGATGAACTCGCAAACTAGTTCCACCTGAAGGATAACTCAGTGACATGGAACTATAATTAAGCCTTGGATGCCACTTACGCATCCACCCAAGAACAAAATTAGCTCCAGCCACCAAGTTCAGCTCTATCAGCCGATGAATTCGCTGACTCGATCTGAAAGTATCGAGTAGCAATGGAAAGCTTCCAGGAAGAGGATTGCGAGGAAGCATGACAGAGTGCATGGTTATCAAAGATCTTCGACAACCATCAACTTCCTCTCCAATATGCTGAGCACGATCTTGCAGTAGCACAATAGCATGACGGCGTCGAGGATCAGACCACAAACTGTTGATCCCCTCTGATGCCTTTTCCAGAGCCGTATTTCGCTTAGCGACTCGACGTGCTTTAGTAGCAAAATCCAGACAAGTACCTAAGACAACAAAAGATATTAGACGGCAGTAGTGGAATAAAAGGAAACAAGAGAAACTGCAAGGAACCTCACATCGCAACATCTCGCAAACAGACTCGACAATACCGATGAGGAAGGAGTCGCATTCTTCGAGATAAATGATTTTCACCATCAGACTCGACACCTTATCCTCAAGAATGGATATCTGTTTCATAAACCCACAAGATTTGCTGGCCTTATCCATAGCCATCTGCGCTTGGCACTTCGACAGAGACAAGCGGCTCTCAAGGTCCAAAATCCTTGAGGAGTACTCAGTGATGTCTACGCATGCATCTGTTCTTGTAGATAGTGTTGGGCCTCCAAGTGCAGAGGTTTGTAGAGCAGCAGCAAGTTTCCCTTAAGTGGATCACCCAAGGTTTATCGAACTCAGGGAGGAAGAGGTCAAAGCTATCCCTCTCAAGCAACCCTGCAATTACGATATAGAAAGTCTCTTGTGTCCCCAACACACCCAATACACTTGTCAGATGTATAGGTGCACTAGTTCGACGAAGAGATAGTGAAATACAAGTGGTATAGATCATTATAAGTAGTAAATGCAATCTGGAATAAAAATGGCAGCAAACAAATAAGTAACAAAACAGCAAGTAAACGGTGTGCAAAGCTTGGAAACAAGGCCTAGGGATCATACTTTCACTAGTGGACACACTCCCAACAAATATAACATAATTGAACAAATAAATAACTTCTCTTCACTATGGTACTCTGAACTACTCTCGTATTGAATAACACTAATCATTGCATAGGGCTACGAAGCACTCCTCAAAGTTCATCAAGTACTTGACAAACACCACTCATAGAGATATCCAAATCAAATCACAACTCAAGATAAATATTATTGCAACTTAGACCAAGTACTAACACGATGCACACACTGTCAACATTACACCATGAAAGGAGGAATATATCACTTCAATACTATCATAGTGATAATTATTCTCATAATCCATAATAGATCACAATCGTAGCCTAGACCAAGTACCACCATGATGCACACACTGTCACCGTTACACCATGGCAGGAGGAATAGATTACTTTAATAACACCACTAGAGTACACATAATGATGAAGAGTAGCATCTACTTATTCAACATGATACAAAGCTCACGATCACATAAAGATCACATCATGGGAGAGAGAGGTGAACCACATAGCTACCAGTAGAGCCCTCAGCCCCGGGCATGAACTACTCCCTCCTCATCATAGGAGACAGCAAGCTTGATGGAGATGGTGGTGAGGTCGATGGAGACTGTGGAGACGGCGATGGAGACCGATGGAGATGGCTCCGGGGGCACTTCCCCATCCCGGCAGGGTGTCGGAACAAAGACTTCTATCCCCTAAAATTCATCGGTAGCGGCGGCGGAACTGCGGAACTCTTTCTAGAAAATTGCCGACTCTCTTAGGGTTTTCCATCCCGAGGCTTTTTATAGGCGAAGGGGCATTGTCAGGAGGTAACCAGGGGCTCCTCACACTAGGTGGGCGCGGCCAGGGGCTGGGCCGCACCCCCTATGTGTGAGGGCAGCCTCTGGCCCCCCTCCGGCTCTCTTTCGGTCTTCGGGAAGCTTCCGGGAAAAATAAGACTTCTGGAACTTGTTTCGTCCAATTCCGAGAATATTTCCTGTGTAGCTTTTCTGAAACACAAAACAGCAGAAAACAGGGAACTGGCACTGTGGCATCTTGTCAATAGGTTTCCGGAAATCGCATAAAAGTGCCATGAAGTGTAACAAAACACAAGGCAAATGGTGTAAAAACAAGCATGGAGCATCAAAAATTATAGATACGTTTGAGACATATCAGCATCCCCAAGCTTAACTCCTGCTCGTCTTCGAGTAGGTAAGTGATAACAAAAGAAATAATTTTTGAGGTGACATGCACCATCACAATCTTGATCATATAGGTAAAGCATTGAGTGCTGAGATCAAAGAACTTAAAACATGGGCATGAAAGACATAATCTTGATAATAGAAACTTAGCAACCATGTTATAACATGAAAATGAACACAAACAAAAGATCATGAAAATGAAACAATGAAAGTTAAACGTGTGTTCAAATCATATGGAAAAACATAACAAATGGTTTTCAGCTTGTCCCTCATGGAATAGCAAAACATAAATGCATAGGACACCTTCAAGTTGAAAAGGGCGACTAGATACAAATAATTTGAGAACAAGTGAAACCAACAATATGAATCAATCAATGAAAACTTTGGGATAATGCACATTATACTAAGAATGACAACTATGCTCTCTTAATGGTGCATAAAGATAGAAGGTGGTGACTCAACATAAAAGTAAAAAGAAAGGCCCTTCGTAGAGGGAAGCAGTGATTAAACATGTGCTAGAGCTTTTCATTTGTAAAACAGAGAGATAAAAATTGGTTTTGAGAGGTGGTTGTCTTTGTCAATGACTGGCAATGGGGTTCTTACTATCTTCCATATAAAAATGAAGCAAGTTTTTGAGAGAGAGATTGGCACTTTTGTGCTCTTTTATAAAGCTTGGCACTCCTCCCCACCTTTTTCCTTTCACAAACCATGGCTAACCGATTCCATCAGGTGCCCACCAACATTCACATACCATGGAGGAGTGCCTTTTTTCTTTCTTTTTTCTCTTTTTTTTGGAATAAGCAATATGGAAGATAGCAAATCCGACCACTACATCCCCATGAGCTAAAAACAGTGGCACAAAACAAGAAGTAGTTGAAAGTTTTGAAAGGTAGCACATGAAAATTTACTTTGGAATGGCTTACAAATACCATGCATAGGAATTTATAGTGGACACAATGGCAAACTTGGTTTTTGGGAGTTGGATGCACGAGTAGAGCTCATACTCAGTACAAAATGAGGGCTAGCAAAAGACTGGGAGCAACCAACTAAGAGAGCAATAACAGCCATAATCATGCAAAGCGACAAAGCAACATTAAAAGAAGCTTAAGATGGCATCAAAAGTCAAAAACTAAATGATCATAGAGGCTATAGGAGACTTATTTTTGTAGTCAACATGGTGTAAGCATGTGCCAAGTCAACCCAAATAAAGCATCAAAGGAGAAAACCAAATTAATGCTTCCAAATAATATAAACAATGCATGATTTTTTCAAAGGCTCATTAAGCAATCTCAGTCATTTGAGACAAGTCATGCTACAGCAAAACCACTAAGCATACTATTAAAAAGACATCAAGCATGACATGCAAAAGCCTAGGCCGCAGTCTACACAAGCTCCTACTTGTACCACTTTTTTGCATAAAGCTTTTTCTCTTTTCCAACACCATTCAAACTTTTTATAGACACCTCTTTTGATGAAAACCAATAAAGACCAGAGGCAAAAATACACCTTGATGAAAAGATATAACAAGATCTGAACAAAAATCAAGGCGAAAAATGCAAGCTAAACGCAGTAGCAGAAAAAGAGAACACTCATTGAACGATAAGAGTGAAAACTAGAGTGTTCTTGGCAAATGAAAAGCGAGTATGCCTCCCTCCAAACCAACATGATGTGATCCAACCATTTATTGCAGCAAACTAAACTAAACTAATACTGAAAACAAAAACAACTGACGCTCCAAGAAAAACGCATAGTGCATGAAGCAATAAAAATATAATGTTTTGAAAGGTGACCTGATTTTTGCCGATGAAGAAGGGAGTACCTCGGGGGCATCCCCAAGCTTTGACGCTTGTAATTCTTGGATATTTCTTGGGGTGATGCATGGGCATCCCCAAGCTTGAGCTTTTGTCCATTCTTCAACTCAAAACCACCAAATATAAATCATATACTACTGTAGCAACTTTCCCAAAAGTTCCGTGATCAAAAGAACTCAAAAAGAAAGCGATAAAGCGGCAAACACAAATATTGGTAGAAATCTGTCAAAACAGAACAGCTGACAAAGGTCGAATTTTTGAGGGTTTTTTTGTTGCTCAAATCAAAAAGTGTTCAACTAATGAAAGTTTGGATATAACCTGGGGCATATGCACAAGAAATCGCAGGTCCAAAAGATATACAGAGAATTTTCACGTATTTTTACGGTGCAGCACCAAAAACTATTTCAGGACAGCAACATCCCCAAATCTTACCCCACTCAAATTAGAGGCTTCTCTTGGCACAAAAACGAAATAAAAAGGATAAGGAGAGGTCATTACAATAGTAATAACTTCCAAGACTCAAATAAAAGAAAAAGTACTGAAAAATAAATAATGGGTTATCTCCCAAGAGTGCTTTTCTTTAACGCCTTTGAGCTAGGCGCAGTAATTTGCAAAGATGCTTATGTGAGCGCCATATAAGAGCTTGAGGCAAAGGCGCCATATAGGAACTTAAAGCAATAGAGAGCATCAAAAAGCAAGTATGGAACACATTTAAATCTAAACCACTTCCTATGAAAAATAGTCTTGTAAAGAGACGAAGTCATAAAAGCGCAAAGCAAAAAGCATAGGAAGGCAAAACAAGTACAACTTCAAGAATTGCAACATAAAGAGGGGAAACTCAATATTGTTGAGATCCATCAAACCATGTTTCCCTCTCTCATAATAACTTTCAGTAGCATCATGAATAGAATTAACAATATAACTATCACGTAAAGCATCCCTATCATGAGCCACATGCATAAAAGGATTAATACTCCCCACATGAACAATACTAGTAGGAGCAGATTCAACAGAATAATTATTCTCATCACCATAATCATCAAAAATAGGAGGCATATTGTAATCATAGCTAATTTTCTCCTCAAAAGTAGGTGAACTGAAAATATTATACTCATCATCATAGCCATCATAAACTAGAGGTTTAGTATCATCGCAAGCTAAAGAACAGCTATTTCGCAAAGCATATTCTTCAAACATATCATCATAAGAAGGAACATCACATATGTGAGATAAAATATTATCAGAACAAGCTTTCTCCACTAAAGCTGGGGAACTAAAAATATCATGCTTAACAAAACCAGCTTCCCCAATCTTAGACTTTTCTATAGCATTAGTAATAACAGTGTTCAAAACATTCATACTAACAACACTATTAGCATGCAAATTAAGCTCCAAAGGTTTTTCAATTTTCTCTTCAAACACTTCATATCTAAACTCAGGAAAAAGACTAAAGAACTCTTTGTTTTCCATTAAGCCTAACTAGTGAAAATAAAAACAAGAAACAAAAAGATATAATTGCAGAATCTAAAGGAAATAACTCTAAGCACTCACACAGGAGGATGCAAGTACCTTTTACCTTACCTCCCCGGCAACGGCGCCAGAAAAGAGCTTGATGTCTACGCACGCGTCTATTCTTGTAGACAGTGTTGGGCCTCCAAGTGCAGAGGTTTGTAGAGCAGCAGCAAGTTTCCCTTAAGTGGATCACCCAAGGTTAATCGAACTTAGGGAGGAAGAGGTCAAAGCTATCCCTCTCAAGGAACCCTACAATTACGATACAGAAAGTCTCTTGTGTCCCCAACACACCCAATACACTTGTCAGATGTATAGGTGCACTAGTTCGGTGAAGAGATAGTGAAATACAAGTGGTATAGATGATTATAAGTAGTAAATACAATTTGGAATAAAAATGGCAGCAAGCAAACAAGTAACAAAACAGCAAGTAAACGGTGTGCAAAGCTTGGAAACAAGGCCTAGGGATCATACTTTGGACACACTCCCAACAAATATAACATAATTGAACAAATAAATAACTTCTCTTCACTATGGTACTCTAAATTACTCTCCTATTGAAAAACACTAATCATTGCATAGGGCTACGAAGCACTCCTCAAAGTTCATCAAGTACTTGACAAACACCACTCATAGAGATATCCAAATCAAATCACAACTCAAGATAAATATTATTGCAACTTAGACCAAGTACTAACACGGTGCACACACTGTCAACATTACACCATGAAAGGAGGAATAGATCACTTCAATACTATCATAGTGATAATTATTCTCATAATCCATAACAGATCACAATCATAGCCTAGACCAAGTACCACCATGATGCACACACTGTCACCGTTACACCATGGCAGGAGGAATAGATTACCTTAATAACACCACTAGAGTACACATAATGATGAAGAGTAGCATCTACTTATTCAACATGATACAAAGCTCACGATCACATAAAGATCACATCATGGGAGAGAGAGGTGAACCACATAGCTACCAGTAGAGCCCTCAGCCCCGGGGATGAACTACTCCCTCCTCATCATAGGAGACAGCAAGGTTGATGGAGATGGCGGTGAGGTCGATGGAGACAGCGGAGATGGCGATGGAGACCGATGGAGATGGCTCTGGGGGCACTTCCCCGTCCCGGCAGGGTGCCGGAACAGAGACTTCTATCCCCCAAAATTCGTCGGCGGCGGCGGCAGAACTGCAGAACTCTTTCTAGAAAATTGCTGACTCTCTTAGGGTTTTCCGTCCTGAGGCTTTTTATAGGCGAAGGGGTGTCATCAGGAGGCAACCAAGGGCTCCTCACACTAGGTGGGCGCGGCCAAGGGCTGGGCCGTGCCCCCTATGTGTGAGGGTGGCCTCTGGCCCCCCTCCGGCTCTCTTTCGGTCTTCGGGAAGCTTCCGGGGAAAAATAAGACTTCTGGAACTTGTTTCGTCCAATTCCAAGAATATTTCCTATGTAGCTTTTCTGAAACACAAAATAGCAGAAAACAGGGAACTGGCACTGTGGCATCTTGTCAATCGGTTAGTTCCGGAAATCGCATAAAAGTGCCACGAAGTGTAATGAAACACAAGGCAAATGGTGTAAAAACAAGCATGGAGCATCAAAAATTATAGATACGTTTGAGATGTATCACTCAGCATATTGGCAAGACGGACGAGGAGGCGACAAAGTCCCAAAGTCGAAAACATTGGCAGGAGAGGGAGCCTGATCGCGACCCGACGATCTACCAGCATGAATAGGCTGGAAGCCAAAAGAAAAGAAAAGAAAAGAAAAGAGAAGCATCTCAGAAGCTGAATTGAACATGACATTTCACAAAGAAGAAATATTTACAAAAGTACAAGCCCTTTGACTAAAGTTCTCGGGCTACATGCGACTAAGAGTTTGCAACATCAGAATAAAACTAAAAATTACAACAGGGGGCCAAGTCTATGCCACCTCGGCCTCGCGATCCATGGCAGACGTCGGCGTAGCAGAAGCAGCGCCAGCGTTGGGAGGAGGCATAGACCCACTTGTCACTGGAGTCAAAGAAATTGGCGTAGTAGAGGTCGCAGAAGCTGCCGAAGGAGAAATCAGCGACATGATGCCTAGCGCATAGTTTTTCGCCTTCTCAAAGAAAGCCTTCAGCTCCAAACAGGGACGGCCGTGGGAAGAGCTCACCTTCTCCCAGTTAACCTCCTCACCATGTGCATATGAAAACGCAATGGCCCCCTCGGCACCTCGCTTCAAGGAGAGGCCCTTCATGGCAAGTATGGGATCTTCAGGGGTGTCGAAGGCCTTGGCAAGGTTTTTCAAATCTGGCACCTCCGCCTTTTGCTTGGGCCACAACCCAACAAAAATCTGCGTAAGCACACGGTTAACCAACTCGAAGATCTCCTGGACAGATATCCAGTTCGCTTCTAGCAAGCTAACCGCGGCCAAGAGAGGATCGTTGTCTGGTTGCAAAGTCGATGCAAACAACTCAGTATATTCTACAAAAACAAAGGAAACAGAAAATAGCAGGCTAAGAATACATCAGCAAGCATAAGAGAGCAAGCAAGTCAGCAAAAGGAAAGAAAGGTATAGTATATACCTCTAGCAACAACAGACATCTTGTTCAGCCGCTCAGCAACGGCCTGTTCTCGCTGGAGGTGCTCCTTGTTAGCATCAGTCAGGGCCTTTTCTGCTTTCTTCGCCTTGGCCAGTGCTGATTTAGTAGACTTCTCAGCATTGACCTTGGTAGCAGTGGCAGCATCAAAAGCTTTCCTGGAAGCTTCGAGTTCAGCTTCCAACGACGAAATGCGAGCATTGGCTATCGCTAGAGCATGTGCAGCTCGTCAAAGAGGAAAGAAAAGTCAAGCAAATAAGAAAAGAAAGGCATACAAGACAAGCAAATATAGGAAAAGAAATTTACCTTTAGAGGCCTTAGCAGCTTTCAGGTATTCGACACATTCGTTGCCCAAGGCGACAAATTTCTTCATAAGTTCTATCCAGAAAAAAGGACGTGAGTATGAACACGCAAAAGTAAGAAGTAAATATACCAGTATGTTCACATACATCGTCGGAGGAGCTTGTGGACTGATGGGCCTCAAGAGTAGCACTGGCGTCGGATGATTTCTTCAAGCGCTTAGAAGTGCGAACGGTGACTACCTTCTTCATGGGCTTTGATACGTCTCAAACGTATCCATAATTTTTGATGCTCCATGCTTGTTTTTACACCATTTGCTTAGTGTTTCGTTACACTTCGTGGCACTTTTATGTATTTTCCGGAACTAACCTATTAACAAGTCGCCACAGTGCCAGTTCCCTGTTTTCTGCTATTTTTGTGTTTTAGAAAAGTTACACATGAAATATTCTCGGAATTGGATGAAACAAAAGCCGAACGTCCAGAAATTCACCAAAGCTTCCAGAGAATCGAAGAGGAGACGGAGTGGGGCCATGAGGGCCTCACACAACAGGGTGGCGCGGCCTGGCCCCTAGCCGCACCCCCTATGTGTGACGGTGCCTCGGCCCACTCCTGACGCTGCCCCTTCACCTATAAAGACCCCTCAATGGGAAAAACCTAAGTGCCCGATCACTTTTCCAGAATACATCACGATCCGCCATTGCCGTCGACCCAAAGATTGGGAGGGTCCAGAAGCTCTTCCTGGCACCCTGCCGGAGAGGGGAATCGCCTCCGGCGTGATGAGTGAGTAGTCTACCTTGGACTATGGGTCCATAGCAGTAGCTAGATGGTTGTCTTCTCCACCATGTGCTTCATGTTTAGATCTCGTGAGCTACTTTACATGATCGAGACTACCTTTATGTAATTCTACATGTTTGGTTTGTTGGGATCTGATGAATATTGGTGTTATGATTGAGTTGATGTACTGAAATTTATCTTATGTTATCTCTATGTTGTTTATGATCTTGCATGCTCTCTGTTGTTAGTAGCTATCTTGGCCGAGTAGTTGCTAGTGACTCCAAGAGGGGGTATTTATGCTCGATAGTGGGTTCATGCCTCTATTTAATCTGGGGGAGTGACAGAAACCTCTAAGGTTGTAGATGGGCTATTGCTACTAGGGGGAAAACAACATTCATATGCTCGAGGGCATATGCTTTGTTTACATTACACACTTTGCTTAATGCAATTATCTGTTGTTCGCAACTTAATACTTGTGGAGTTCTCTGGTTGATTCGCCACAAGTGGATTTTTAGTCATAGATGCAGTTGGATGGCGGTCTATGTATCTTATTGTAATGCCCAGAGTAAATCTCATAGTGATCCTCTCATCATATGCATGTTGTCTTTATTCTATCGATTGCCCAACTGTAATTTGTTTACCCAGCATGTATTATTTTATCTTATGGAGAGACACCGCTAGTGAACTGTGGACCCCGGTCCTATTTCCTTTATATTGCTATCACCTATTTACTTTACTCGCACTGTTTACTTTACTCGCATATTACTATTGCTTTCCACTCGATACGCTCATACCCTTTGTTTCAAGCAAACCGGTGAGATTGACAACCTCATCGTAAGTTGGGAACAAAGTATTTGGTTGTGTTGTGTGCAGGTTCCACGTTGCTACTGGTTGAAGACGCGCTAACAAGTTATCGTTAATGGCGCCCTTGTTAGAGCATCACGCAGCTAGTGGGCATCACCTTCAGTCGTATTGACATCCTCCTCCTGGACGATTAAACCTTGGTTTCTTACTGAGGGAAAAACTTGCTGCTATATTCATCACACCTTGCTCTTGGGGTTTCCAACTGGCCGGTCATTTACTTCATTAATTACACACACCATCACCGCGCCATCAACAAGTTTTTCTAGCGCCGTTGCTGGGGAGGAAGAAGACTTCTGCAAGGGGAGTTTCGCACGCACATCCTTTACGTTGTTTTAAGTTTTGCTTTAATTTATTTTTGCTTGCATCGTTTTATCAAAAACCCAAAAAAAATTTAGTATCCCTTGTAGTTGTTTATTATGTCTAGTTCAGTTGCTACTACCATGCCGCCCGAGGATATGATTTTCACTTTCAAACAAAAGGATGAGGAAAGTTTTAAAGAAGCTTGGTCTAGAATTTATGATTGGCATGGAAAAACTGAACCAAAAATGACCTTGAGTTTGCTTCTTAGTTGCTTTTACTTTGGACTTGCTCTTCGTTATAGATATGCTTTGGATGCTACTGCAGAAGGAGATTTCCTTCATTGTGATGGAGATCAAGCCTTCAATATTATAAAAAAGTCGATTACAATTTATTGCATGCCAACCTATTTTGATTCCTCTCTTGTGTGCATTTTTAATAGACTTACTACTCTTGAGACTCGCACTGCTAGTTTGAACACTTGTTACAATACTTTGCGCCAGCATTTTGATTATGTGCCAGCAAATGCTAAACCTTCGAGTTGGTACCCTATGGTAAAAATGACCATTAATGGTGAAACTTTTCATGCTCGTTGTGATATTATGTCTGAATTTTATCTTATGCCAAAGGATGTTTATGAATCTTTGAGTCTTTGGAAGCTTTCTGAGGGGGGAGAAGAAATTTCCCTTACTAATAATACCACTATATTTCCCATTGGAATAGCTAAAGGAGTTTTTACAAAAGTCCTAGGAAGAATGATATCTACTGATTATCTTGTTATTGAATGTATAGGAAAAGGACAAATGACACTTGGAAGATCCCTACTGAAGCTCCTGGGCGCCGTTATAGATGTGGGAAAAGGCAATATAAGATTTATCTCTCCACCTTGCAATAGCCACGTCTTTCCTAGAGTCAAGAGAAAAGGTAAGAAAGGAAGACGTAAGGCACCCACTGATCCTAGCACTTCATCACTTGATATTACTTGATTCACACTTTCTGCGCCTAGTTCAAAGGCGTTAAAGAAAAGCACTCTTGGGAGATAACCCAATGTTTTTACATTCAGTTATTTTTCTTTTATTTGAGTCTTGGAAGTTATTATTACTGTAATAACCTCTCCTTATCATTTTTATTTCATTTTTGTGCCAAGAGAAGCCTCTAATTTGAGTGAGGTAAGATTTGGGGATGTTCCTGTCCTGAAACAGTTTTCGGTGCTGCACCGCAAAAATTCGTGAAAATTCTCTGTATATCTTTTGGACCTGCGATTTCTTGTGCATATGCCCCATGTTATATCCAAATTTTCATTAGTTGAACACTTTTTGATTTGAGTATCAGAAAACCCTCTAAAAATTCGACCTTTGTCAGCTGTTCTGTTTTGACAGATTTCTGCCAATATTTGTGTTTGCCGCTTTATCGCTTTCTTTTTGAGTTCTTTTGATCACGGAACTTTTGGGGAAGTTGCTACAGTAGTATATGCTTTATATGTGGTGGTTTTGAGTTGAAACCTGAAGCAAAAAGGGTTAATTCTATGTTATGCTTAAACTAATGTTGGTAATAGATTTGTGTTTAGTTTTGTATGAAGGAAGTTTTCAAGTGTAGGGATCGGAGAATGATGAGATGAGTTGAAGAATGGACAAAAGCTCAAGCTTGGGGATGCCCATGCACCTCAAGAAATATCCAAGAAGTACAAGCGTCAAAGCTTGGGGATGCCCCCGAGGCACCCCTTCTTCATCGGCAAAAATCAAGTCACCTTTCAATACACTATATTTTTATTGCTTTATGCATTATGCATTTTTCTTGGAGCGTCAGTTGTTTTTAGTTTTCAGTTTTGTTTAGTTTTGTTTGCTGCAATAAATGGTTGGACCCCAAGAAATTTCTTTTGGAGAAGTTGCCTTGCTTTTCATTTGCCAAGAACACTCCGTTTTTCACTCTATTCGTTTCCACGAGTGTTCTCTTTTTCTAGAACTGCATTTAGCTTTCGATTTTTGCCTTGATTTGTGTTCAGATCTTGTTATATCTTTACATCAAGGTGTATTTTTGCCTCTGGTCTATATTGATTTTCATCAAAAGAGGTGTTTATAAAAAAGTTCGAATGGTGTTGGAAAAGAGAAAAAGCTTTATGCAAAAAAGTGGTACAAGAAGGAGCTTGTGTAGACTGCGGCCTAGGCTTTTGCATGTCGTGCTTGATGTGTTTTTGATAGCATGCTTAGTGGTTTTGCTGTAGCATGACTTGTCTCAAATAACTGAGATTGCTTAATGAGCCTTTAAAAAAAATCATGTGTTGTTTTTATCGTTTGGAAGCATTATTTTGGTTTTCTCCTTGATGCTTTATTTGGGCTGACTTGGCGCATGATCACACATGTTAGACTCATACAAAGTCGCCATTGCCTCTATGATCATTTAGTTTTTGACTTTTGATGCCATCTTATGCTTTTTTTAATGTTGCTTTGTCGCTTTGCATGATTATGGCCGTTATTGCTCTCTTAGTTGGTCGCTCCCAGTCTTTTGCTAGCCCTCGTTTTGTACTGAGTATGAGCTCTACTCGTGCATCCAGCTCCTAAAAACCAAGTTGTTCCAAAGTGTCCACCATACATACCTATTAGCAATTTGCTATTCCAAAGTACATTTGACTTGCTTTTATCTACTCTTCAAATTAAACTCTTACCAGTGTTATGCGAAAATTGGTCAGTAAAGCTCTCACAAACCGGATGGCACACTTTATTTTTCTCATTTTAAAAATTTGACATTGTGGTCTCTTATGTTGAGTTGTTATGCTTGCAAGTTGTAAGTTGGAGATTAGCCCATCCATGCCGTCATGGGGCAAGCTTTCAACATTGCACTATCTTTCATTTGAGTTGATATCGTGATCTTTTGTTTATGGATACTCGCGATGTGAAATAAGTTGGGAATCTTACGAGATCATGGAGTTTTTATATGTGTTAGGGAAACACCTGGGCCGCCAATCTAAGCCATTCATAATTTATGGTGGAAATTTGCAGCATGCCCATAGTGGACATTCGACGACGCATCTCAATATAAAAAGCTATACAAATGGTAAATAAAAGAGATGTCGAGGTGTTCATTGTCTGCTTGTCCTGTCATTTTGATGTGGGCTTGTTCCATGTCATCGGGCACAGAGGTACCCCGTTGGCGGTTCTCGATGATACACATATATTTACAATGACAAGAGCTTGCTTGGGACTCTAAATCAAGTAGCATGAGGTTTGGGTATTCGTATTCATGGGACACGAGGTTTTCAACTTATGATTTGTCAAGCATATGCAGCATAAGTGTTCTCGCATTAACTTTAACCATTCAAGATGCTTATGATGGGGGCAATGAGAGCTCAAAGCTGGTAAGTACCATAATTTTTGAAGGTTTATAAAACTTGCAATCACTACTTCCCTCCGCGAAGGGCCTTTCTTTTACTTTTATGTTGAGTCTCCACCTTCTATCTTTATGCACCATTAAGAGAGCATAGTTGTCATTCTGAGTATAATGTGCATTGTCCCAAAGTTTTCATTGATTGATTCATATTGTTGGTTTCACTTGTTCTTAAATTACTTGTATCTAGTCGCCCTCTTAAACTTGAAGGTGTCCTATGCATTTATGTTTTGCTCTCTCATTAAGGACAAGCTGAAAACCATTTGTATGTTTTTCCATATGATTTGAACACACGTTTGACTTTCATTGTTTCATTTTCATGATCTTTTGTTTGTGTTCATTTTCATGTTATAACATGGTTGCTAAGTTTTTTCTATCAAGATTATGTCTTTCATGCCCATGTTTTAAGTTCTTTGATCCCAGCGCACAACGCTTACATATATGATTAAGATTGTGTAGGTGCATGTCACCTCAAAAATTATTTCTTTTGTTATCACTTACCTACTCAAGGACAAGCAGGAGTTAAGCTTGGGGATGCTGATACGTCTCAAACGTATCCATAATTTATGATGCTCCATGCTTGTTTTTACACCATTTGCTTAGTGTTTCGTTACACTTCGTGGCACTTTTATGCATTTTCCGGAACTAACCTATTAACAAGTCGCCACAGTGCTAGTTCCCTATTTTCTGCTGTTTTTGTGTTTCAGAAAAGTTACACAGGAAATATTCTCAGAATTGGACGAACAAAAGCCGAACGTCCAGAAATTCACCGAAGCTTCCAGATAACTTAAGAGGAGACGGAGTGGGGCCACGAGGGCCCCACACAACAGGGCGGCATGGCCTAGCCCCTGGCCGCACCCCCTATGTGTGACGGCGCCTCGGCCCACTCCTGACGCTGCCCCTTCACCTATAAAGACCCCTCGACGGGAAAAACCTTAGTGTCCGATCAATTTTCCAGAATACATCGCGATCAGCCGCCGCCATCGAACCGAAGATTGGGAGGGTCCAGAAGCTCTTCCCGGCACCCTACCAGAGAGGGGAATCGCCTCCGGAGCGATGAGTGAGTAGTCTACCTTGGACTATGGGTCCATAGCAGTAGCTAGATGGTTGTCTTCTCCACCATGTGCTTCATGTTTAGATCTCGTGAGCTGCTTTACATGATCAAGACTACCTTTATGTAATTCTACATGTTTGGTTTGTTGGGATCCGATGAATATTGGTGTTATGATTAAGTTGATGTACTGAAATTTATCTTATATTATCTCTATGTTGTTTATGATCTTGCATGCTCTCTGTTGTTAGTAGCTATCTTGGCCGAGTAGTTGCTAGTGACTCCAAGAGGGGGTATTTATGCTCGATAGTGGGTTCATGCCTCTATTTAATCTGGGGAGTGACAGAAACCTCTAAGGTTGTAGATGTGCTGTTGCTACTAGGGGGAAAACAACATTCATATGCTCGAGGGCATATGCTTTGTTTACATTACACACTTTGCTTAATGCAATTATCTGTTGTTCGCAACTTAATACTTGTGGAGTTCTCGGATTGGTTCGTAAATCTCATAGTGATCCTCTCATCATATGCACGTTGTCTTTATTCTATCAATTGCCCAACTATAATTTGTTTATCCAGCATGTATTATTTTATCTTATGGAGAGACACCTCTAGTGAACTATGGACCCCGGTCCTATTTCCTTTATATTGCTATCACCTATTTACTTTACTCGCACTGTTTACTTTACTCACATATTACTATTGCTTTCCACTCGATGCGCTCATACCCTTTGTTTCAAGCAAACCGGTGAGATTGACAACCTCATCGTAAGTTGGGAACAAAGTATTTGGTTGTGTTGTGTGCAGGTTCCACATTGCTACTGGCTGAAGATGCGCTAACAAGTTATCGTTAATGGCGCCCTTGTTAGAGCATAATGCAGCTAGTCGGCATCACCTTCAGTCATATTGACATCCTCCTCCTAGACGATTAAACCTTGGTTTCTTACTGAGGGAAAAACTTGCTGCTATATTCATCACACCTTGCTCTTGGGGTTTCCAACTAGCCGGTCATTTACTTCATTAATTACACACACCATCACCGCGCCATCAGGCTTCTTCAAAGCTTTTGGAGATTTTGCTACTGGATTGACCTCTTGTGATAGTGGTTCATCGACAATAGGAGTTTCAGTGATAGGGGCAGCAGCAGCAAATATTTTTGGGTTCTCCTTGTCACTGAGAAAAGGAACAAAAGGAAAAGTCATCTACCGAAGTCGTCAGGAAAAAGATAGTATATGAAAACAAGCAGAAGGACACTCACGAGTCCATGAGATCGAAGAGCTCTCCGTCGTCCTCTGGTGCGAAGGTTTCCCCGACCACAGTTCTATGAGCTGAGGCACTCGAGGAAGCAAACTCTTCGACACACTTCCTTTTCTTGTCAACACCAAGATCTTCAGAAAGCGCAGGAGGAGGTGACATCGTTGAGCTGGTCCTTTCCAGGGAATCTTCGCCTTTGTCTCCATCTTGGCTATCCTCAGTCTCGGGGGCTTCGGAGGCCGCAGAAACAGGCACATGTGGAATGGCCCCTCCCTCTAGGAGAGGAGGGCGAGAAACAAGAAGACGATGATCCTGAAAAGAAAAACAACCCAAAAGTTACAAGGCGAACAATGATAAGAGAAAAACAAGATAAGTAAAGACAGTAACATACCGCAGGCAAGGGATGCTCGGAGTCGAAGTAGCTAGCGGCCAAATCCGCAACTTCATCATCCTTGGTGAGAGTAGTAAGTGCTCTCACACATTTGTCGAGATCCTTCTTCTCCATAAGATCTTCGGATACTCGAGAAGGATCTTCCAAGCCGGAAAAAGTCCATAATTTGGAGGGACGATGCTGCAGGGGTTGAACTCGACGTTGCAAGAAATACGCCATGAGTTGAGTACCCGAAAGTGTACCTCCTCTACCACCTTTCAGCTCCTAGATGCGGGCCAGGAGTGGCTTGATCTGCTCCATCTCAGCTTCCGTGGGAGGCAAATCCCACGAGGCAAATTTCTTCAATTCTTGGGAGGCATCAAATGGAGCAATGCCGTATTTGTCGGAGGCAAAAATCTTGCGGTCTTTGATGTAAAACCACTTGGTCCTCCAACCTTGTACCGAGGCAGCCATGGAAAATTCCAAGTACTGCGATTCAGCACGGACATAAATACAAGCTCCACCCAGTTCGGGTTTCTTTGATAATGAGACACTGGGGCGGAGCCGAAAGAGGGATTTCCAAAGAAGAAAGTGGGGATCGATCCCCAGAAATGACTCGCAAAGAGTTATGAAGCAAGCAATATGTAGGATGGAATTAGGTGTGAGCTGATAAAGCTGCACACCATAAACGAAAAGAAGCCCACAAAGGAACTCGTGGGTAGGAAGGGAAAGACCATGCAAGAGAAAGGCGAAAAATATCACGCGAAAGCCATCTCTGGGCTTGGGGATCTGTTCGGTGCTCGGGAAGATGACCTGATCTTCATCGAAGACGAGGCCATCAGCTCGGGCCTTGTTCAGATCCTTTTGTGTGAAGACAGAAGGTACCCAGCTGGTCGTGGCGTTCATCCCCTTGGTCATCTTGTGCTTCTGCGCCAGATGCTTCATGCGCATCTACGATTTGCGCACGGGGGCTATGCAGGAGATCAAAGGAGTGTAGAGATTGCAACAATGGCGGCGGCGGCAGAAGCAATGAACTGGTAAACAATGACTTTCCCCACTCTCCCCTTATATAGCTTCCAGGTAACGAAACATGGGCTAAGACGTGGCGCAAGGAGCAGAAACGGTAGCCCACTAACGGGCAGAGAAATTGTGAAATTACTGCACTGCCCATGGGTAACGGTCAAAACCAAGAGATAATTACAAACAGATTAATTGTATTACTGACATCACAAACGTACGGGTAATGAGAACTGGAGACTATGATAGCAGTGGACACTAGTAACATGAAAATTCTAAAGATGGTTCGAGATGGCGAACTTGAATAAGGGAAGATCAAGGAAGCCAACGAAAAATTGAGCCTGGTAAAGGAGGAATCATTCTTTGAGTCTATACCCGAAAATATTCGGCCATAGCCTCGGGGGCTACTACCATCGGGAGCGCTGGGCGCGCACCCGATGATATTATTGAGTCACGATATGATCTCATGAAAGAAGACACATTGTCTTTGAGCCTATACTCAAAATAAGTTTTTCGCCTATAGCCTCGGGGGCTACTCCCATCGGGAGCGCTGGGCGCGCACCCGACGATGTTTTATAATGAACAATGGAGGAAAGGATGCCAAAAGAGACTTTGAAGATATCACTACTACCATCGAGAGGGATTTTTATCAATTAAAGTGGAATAACCCAAATATTTGGCACGTTAAAACAGTCAAACAAGGCTGCGACATATGATTCTCGAGTTGCGTCATCGCGAAAAAACTCAAATGCCGTGGTTGAAATATATCACGAAGGTAAGACCCTAGGATCCGTCCTGTGTGGCCCGGTATACACACATGGATGCGCTCAGCTGGTATGTATCCGTGTCTATGACGCGAAGAAAAATCCTGGTGGACACACTGGGTACCCTAAGAACCACTGGGATTCATTTTTTGTAAGTCCTAAATGCGGCAAAAGAATAGGTTTGACCGGTTTCCCGAATTCAAGTCCAAGGGGATTGAATTTGAAGTAGGTGGCAAGTATCTGTTCCGGCAGTTAACTGGCCTCTTGATCCATCAGAGTTGTCAGACTTGTTCATCACAGCCCCTTGCGAGATATTATAATGAAAGATAAGTCAAAAGACCAAGTCGAAGATTTAAAGATTTGAAGAAGTCAAGTATTGATCAAGTCGAAGAATTGAAGATCTGAGATTCAACCTGAATCTGCAATTCTCGTAGAATCTCGGGGGTTACTGACAAGGGTATAGATAATAGAGCCCATCAGTTAAGTACCCCTGAGGTCCGTTAAGCTAGGCCCAATTGTAATACTAGTCGAAATACAAGTTCATGTCGTATGTCAATATTGTAATTTGTGTCAGATCCCACCCGATCCTCGAGACCTGGCCACCTATACATAGGGGCCAGGAGGGGACGGTGTGGGACAGATTGAAAGCAAGCCAGGTTCTACACCCACGTTTACTTTCGTAGCCACCTTGTTTGACTGAGTTTATCTTTGAGTTCATCCAACGCCCTATCTCCCCGATCCTAAGTCCTTCATCTAGGACATTTGTCGAGTTCAACCCTCGTTAACCGGGGTCCACAGTTCACTAGTGGTGTCTCTCCATAAGATAAAATAACACATGCTTGGTAAACAAATTATAGTTGGGCAATTGATAGAATAAAGACAACGTGCATATGTCGAGAGGATCACTATGAGATTTACTCTGGGCATTACAACAAGATACATAGACCACCATCCAACTGTATCTATGACTAATAATCCACTTGTGGCGAATCAATCCGAGAACTCCACAAGTATTAAGTTACGAACAATAGATAACTGCATTAAGCAAAGTGTGTAATATAAACAAAGCATATGCCCTTGAGCATATGAATGTTGTTTTCTCCCTAGTGGCAACAGCACATCTACAACCTTAGAGGTTTCTGTCACTCCCCCAGATTAAATAGAGGCATGAACCCAACTATCGAGCATAAATACCCCCTCTTGGAGTCACTAGTATCTACTCGGCCAAGATAGCTACTAACAACGGAGAGCATGCAAGATCATAAACAACATAGAGATAACATAAGATAATATTCAGCTCATCAACTCAATCATAACACCAATATTCATCGGATCCCAACAAACACAACATGTAGAATTACATAACGGTGATCTCGATCATGTAAAGCAGCTCACGAGATCTAAACATGAAGCACATGGTGGAGAAGACAACCAACTAGCTACTGCTATGGACCCATAGTCCAAGGTAGACTACTCACTCATCACGCCGGAGGCAAGCATGGCGATGAAGAAGACCTCCGGTGGCGATTCCCCTCTCCGGCAGGGTGCCGGGAAGAGCTTCTGGACCCTCCCGATCTCGGGTCGACGACGGTGGCGGATCACGATGTGTTTCTGGAAAAGTGATCGGGTATTTAGGTTTTTCCCGTCAGGGGGTCTTTATAGGCAAAGGGGCATCATCAGAAGTAGACCGAGGTGGCCACACACATAGGGGGCATGGCCTAATGACCCACAAGTATAGGGGGTTTATCATAGTACTTTTGATAAATAAGAGTTTTGAACCCAACGAGGAGCAGAAGGTGTTGACAAGTGGTTTTGATCAAGGATTCACTGTAAATACTAGCAAACGGGTTTTCAGGGGTATTTGGTAATGCAAGTAAATAAAGTACGAGTAAATAAAAGATAATAACAATAATTGCTGTAAGTGGCCCAATCCTTTCTAGAGCAAAGGACAAGCCGGTTGTGTAACTTATGATGACCAAACGTTCTCGAGGACACACGAGAGTTTCTGTCAAGTGCTTTCACTTCATATCACTAAATAATCTTTACTGGTTTGATAAGTGTTATGGGGGTGAACCAGTGCTAGCGCACTACCCTTACTAGGATAAATACACACTTGTGATTATACCCCTTGCAAGCATCCGCAAATACAAGAAAGTAATTAAGATAAATCTAACCACAGCCTTAAACTCTAAGATCCTACGCTCCCTGGTGCAATGGTTTCCCAACGGAGGTTTAGGTTTCTGTCACTCCAGCAACCCCACAATTGGTAGCCAAATACACAATACACCTCACTAGGCCCATAAATGGTGAAGTATCATGTATTCGACGTTCACATGACACCACTAGTGAAATAGCACCACAACAAATAAATATCAAACCATAAAATATTACTCAACATAATTCCACTACTAACAACTTGACTTCTCCCATGTCCTCAAGAACTAAGTGAACTACTCACAAGACATCATATGGATCATGATCAGAGGTGAAATAATGGTAAATAACAATCTGAACATAAACCTTAATTCAACGGTTCCACTCAATAGCATCAACCACAAGAGTAATCAACACCGGGAAAGCTTCCCCAAAGAATTTAACAAGATTCAACTCAAGATGTTATAGCGGGATGGCATGGTGATGGTGGAGATGAAGGTGCTGGTGATGGAGATGATGATGATGATCCCGATGAAGTCCGGTGCGATGGTGATGACGATGGTGACGATCTCCCCTCTCCGGGAAGGAATTTCCCTGGCAGATTTCTGCCTGCCAGAGAGCTTTTCTCTCTCTGGTGTTTTCCACCCCGCAGAGGTGGCGGTGTCTATCTCTGAGCTCCCCTGACTTAGATTTTCGGGAACGATGAAATATGCGAAGGGGTGATGGCAGAAGTGGGCTAGGGGGCTCTCACCACAGGTGGGTGCGGCTAGGGGCTGGGCCACACCCCCTGGTGGTGAGGCCGCCCCGTGGCCCCTCTCGCCTCCTCCTTCTGGCTTCTTCAGTTTTCTGATAAAATATAATTTTTTGGAATTTTTTTGGAATTTTCCTGATCTTCAAAATATGGTGCCTTGATGGTCCTTTTTCCAGCAGAATTCTGACTCCGGCAGCAAATCCTCCAATGATCATCAAACATGTAAAAACAGGGGAAATAACATAAGTATCATCTCTAAATGTGAAATATATCAATGAATAACAGTAAATTATGATACAAAATAGTGATGCAAAATGGACGTATCAACCCCCCAAGCTTAGACCTCGCTTTTCCCCAAGCGAAAACTAAACTCGGTAAACATGACCACAGGTTTATGGAGTGAAATGTCGATAATCAAAATACAGACAAGAAGCATCACATTCACCAAGGCACAAATTATAATAGCCAGCAACTTCCCTTTATATGATATAAACTTGCAGTAAGTAAAAGGGAATCACAAATAAGGATTTTGCCATGGGATTCAACTTGGTATACTGGGTAGGAAAAAAGGGATGTACCAACGGCTTTACTTTGGTTTGACAGAGTAAGAAACATGAATTTATTTCCACCCACAAGAGCTCAAGAGCTGGAACAAAACAACATGCAAGCTCTGGAATGCATCCATCGTGCAAAACTAGCTAGCTGATTAAGAATCGGTGGATGGCTAGCTAGCTAGCTGGTGATGGATCGTCTGATGCTTTGCATCAAGTGCTAGCTAAAAAGGGGCAACCAGGAGGTAGAAATAGCTGGGGTTGACTGAAACTGGCTGAAGATGGATATTTACTAAAACTGAACCGGAGAATGCACTCGTTGGCAGCAAGGTGGCCTTTTGCTTTAGTTTTTGAACAAAGCTCAATACCAGTTTTGCAATACAAACAGAAGTGAATGTGAATTGAGCTAGCTCAAGTAAGCAAGCAACCTGCTAGATCATATGGCACCGTGCAACAAAGCTAGCTGCAAAGCAAGCAGGCTAGGAGGTGGTGGATGGCAAGGAAACTAGCTAGCTGGATTCAGAATGAAGCGTGCACGTGAAGGTGTGCAAGCCGTGCCGTGCGCGCCCAGAAATAGGACAGGACGCGCGCCAAGGTGAAACGCGAGTGCTCAAACACGACAATGTTTCTACCGAGATAGAAAAAGGGGGAACAGTCTAGATCGAAGGTGTTGCTCACCCTGGGTTTTCCTGGTGAGCTGGGAGGGGTCGAGGACGATCAGGATGCCGGAGAGGAAGAAGACGGTGCACGGTGATGATGGTGACCCTACGGCAAGACGGAGAGCTTGGCGTCGTTCCTGAGGCTCCGATTGCTGGTTTTGTGCCGGAGTCGACGGGTAAGATCTAGGCGATGCTCCTGGCGCGACAGTCTTGGCGGTGGCAACGTGCTCCTGCCGGGCGGCGAGCTTGCCGTGCTCATGGACATGGCACCGGTCTCTGGGAGTATTTCGAGGAAGAGAATAAATTAAGGTCTGGGGAGGTTTGGAACGGCTGCCGAGAGGGGAAGAACCAGATCGAGGCTAGGGTTTTCTGGTCAAGGAGGGGAATTAAGAGGAGGAAGCATGTTTGGAGGTGGGTGGAAGCGAGCATGCTCTCTGCGTGCTCCTGTACGAAGAAGATGACATCGAACAGAGCAGGTAAGCAGGCTTGCAGGGAAGATGGGCCAGAGCTGGGCTGCTCTCTTAGAATGATTTTCAGAATTTCAGGGAACAACAAGATAGATAGATACATGGACAAGATTAGAAGAGAAAGAGAGGAAAAGATTTTTACAACAATTTTCAAAAACTTGATTCTGATTTATAACAATTTGAAATTTTGCAAATAGGGTAGTTTTAGTTTTAATCCAAGATAAGAAAGGGAGAGGAGGTTTTATATTTATATATATAAACCATACAAGGAAAATAGAAATAGGTTTGTACCAAATAATTTTAGGTTTGACAAAAACATGCAAGGTGATAGATGCATGATGATGCTTGACGTCACAATGACGTGAAAAAGAAAAAGAACAAACAATTCTAATATTGGGAATTTTTTCGGGTCGTTACAATCGACACCACTAATAAGGGATCTCGCCCCAAGATCCATGATAAGGTGGGGGAGGAGTTGGGTAAACTATTGGATCTCCATGCTTCAGGTTGAACTCCACGACACCACTAACAAGAGGTTTCTTCTCGACACCACCAACAAGGAATGCTTGCTCATGTTGACAATGATGACGCTCCCCCGAGATCCTTCCGAAGATCGAACCTATTAGGATAAAGGCAAGAGATCGTCCACCCACATAGGAACCTAAAACTCCGAGAAGTAGGGAAGGGAGAAGACTCAAAACTCGCGAAGGTAAGAGGAGAGAAGCATAGAAGGTAAGGAATAAAATGCAGACCCACATAGAACTATCCAACGCATTTTTAGCAAAAAAAATTGTTTTGACACTAGACTCAACAACGTCCATTGGCAAGGTTAACCTACAGGCAGACTAGACCCGTGGGTATCAACAAAACCTGGGCTCTGATACCACTTGTAACGCCCCAAAACCGGCACCTTGCAGATTATAGCGATCAAGCCACAATCCACATGATGTCGCTTTGGAAACGCACCACCAAGCGTCTCATGCACGTTGGAGCATGCATGTGATGCGGGTGGAATTGAGTAGCAACAGTTACACAAGTTCACGATGGAACCCACAAAAGAATATATAATAACCACGAAGTCTCCGTGAGTCAAAATATCCAAATATACAATACAAAGATCCAAATCATACATAAAGCAAATAGCATCCGAGTACGGACAAGAATACAAATGGGCCTAAGAGGCCTGAAGGTAAATGATGGTGTCCAAACCCTGCCTAGGCCAAGCCGGAAGGGTAACCTTGCTAACGTCGTCGCTCCCATACCTGTAAAGATCGGGCCATCGATTGCCAAAAAAGGAGGGAGAAAGAGAAAGGAAAAAGAAAAAAAAATGCGGGTGAGTACCGAGGCACGTACTCGCGAGACTGGAATTCAGCTATGCTCGCCTACGGGCTATATGGTGGACTTAGCGGCAACAAAACAACTTTACTATAGATACACTAAAACTTCCGTCTAAATAGAATAAGATAAGAGAGTGCATAAAAGAACCAACTAGATACTAACACCAAACATAACCCAGCCGATGAATCACCTCCTCGTGACCAAACGAAGAAGCAAGTATCAAAGGCACTCACATGGTTACCAAGTTTTATTGCAGGTTTATTGTTGTAGTTGTGCTAGCTTACTACACAAGTTTATTAGTATTGAAATAGTAGGTGCAAGTTGTTCTATGATCGAGTAGTACAGCTCTAAGTCGTCTATAACCGCGGACACGGCTTTTCAAAAAGATTTAACCCTACAGGGGTGCCCAAATGTACCCATACGCTCGAACAATCCTTCAGGCAAGTCTCGCACCCTTAATAAAAACAGGTGCGCCATTAGGATAGTCATGACTCGCACTCTCCTTCACTACAAACAAGTCCAGGAAGCCACCTAACTAAGTTTAACCCGTATCGAGAGTCCGGCCAAATCTCCGAGATGGACCTAACTGTTTGTGTCTACGGCTTCTGAGGCTCGGCTCCACTCTGGGGAGACGACCCGCTTCAGCAGCGATAAACGCACGTACCACATCCTATGCATGCATGCAGAAGCAAAACAAGGGGTTACAAGGCACTCTTGGGCTTCCCCCAAAATAAAGCGGACCGTTAAGATACAAGAGCTGCATGCACGCAAAACCCAAATGGAAAACCTCAAACTAGTTATGGCCACTGGACAAGTGTGTAGATTCCGGCAGTGATCGAGGGGAGGCCCATAAACATACCCACGTCTGGTTAGAGCGCTCAGTCTCCGAACAGTTCATGCGATCTCGGGGTCCTAGGGGACACAAGTGAGCCGTCATAAAACTGGCAAAATGACTCACCGATGCCTCTGCTTAATTCAATTTTAAGTATTAACAATAAAATAAGTCATGATTATTTCCAACAACATATATCCATAAAGTATAGCATGTGATAACTTTCCTAACCTAATAAGATATAACAAGTTGAACAACCTGAAGATGCCTACGACTCGCAAGGCCAACTCAAACAACAAACACACGGTTAATAGGATGTATGGAAGGTTCTATGGCTTTGCTTTGGGTAAACAGGTGGATAGGACAACGTGACTCAAACAAAGCATCGCGACACAAAGGCTAGAATATAGAGCTAGCGAGAGCAAAAGTGTTAAATAGGTAGAGAGAAAAGGGCTCGCCTGAAAAGATTGTCGAGAACTTCCGAAGAACTTGTCATTGCTCACATTATCACGAGACGTCCTATTCGTGAAGAAGCAAACGCTACAATAAACAACGGATGCAACAGTTACTACTACAACAAAAGAATCAACATGATCATGTAAAGCATGCATACATGACATGGCAATTATGATGCAATGCAACTTATCCAAGTTAAGCAAAATCGAATTCCGACACACACATATATGGTTCAAGTTATTTTACTACACGTCAATTTTAATATTTATTAGCGTGGCAAAGCAAAGCATAGGTGATCTATACAAAATTAAATGAAGCAGGGAAACGTTATAAGAATTTCCCAAATGCTTTATATGTTATTATTAGGTGATATGCAAATTATCACGTCACTATATGATGCGAGATGCAAATAGATATATGGATGGTAAATTATTAATCTACACATTTCTGTGGTTTCGAAACACATAAAATGTGTTTATAGCAGATTTGAAAAAAGACGGGTTTTAACTGGCTGAGACATAACAGGGAACATCCGATGTTTTAACTGACGGCTGCTGAAGAGAACCTGTAGATGTAGACAAGAAAAACTGGGGATTTTGCCATGGGATTCGACTTGGTATACTGGGTAGGAAAAAAGGGATGTACCAACGGCTTTACTTTGGTTTGACAAAGTAAGAAATATGAATTTATTTCCACCGACAAGAGCTCAAGAGCTGGACCAAAACAACATACAAGCTCTGGAATGCATCCATCGTGCAAAACTAGCTAGCTGATTAAGAATCGGTGGATGGCTAGCTAGCTAGCTGGTGATGGATCGTTTGATGCTTTGCATCAAGTGCTAGCTGAAAAGGGGCAACTAGGAGGTAGAAATAGCTGGGGTTGACTGAAACTGACTGAAGACAGATATTTACTGAAACTGAACCGGAGCATGCACTCGTTGGCAGCAAGGTGGCCTTTTGCTTCATTTTTTGAACAAAGCTCAATACCAGTTTTGCAATACAAACAGAAGCGAATGTGAATTGAGCTAGCTCAAGTAAGCAAGCAACCTGCTAGATCATATGGCACCGTGCAACAAAGCTAGCTACAAAGCAAGCAGGCTAGGAGGTGGATGGATGGCAAGGAAACTAGCTAGCTGGATTCAGAATGAAGCATGCGCATGAAGGTGTGCAAGCCGTGCCGTGCGCGCCCAGAAACAGGACAGGATGCGCGCCAAGGTGAAACGCGGGTGCTCAAACACGACAATGTTTCTACCGAGACAGAAAAAGGGGGAACAGTCTAGATCGAAGGTGTTGCTCACCCTGGGTTTTCCTGGTGAGCTGGGAGGGGTCGAGGATGATCAGGACGCCGGAGAGGAAGAAGACGGTGCACGGTGACGATGGTGACCCTACGGCGAGACGGAGAGCTTGGCGTCGTTCCTGAGGCTCCGATTGCTGGTTTTGTGCCGGAGTCGACGGGTAAGATCTAGGCGATGCTCCTGGCGCGACGGTCTTGGCGGTGGCAGCGTGGTCCTGCCGGGCGGCGAGCTTGCCGTGCTCATGGACATGGCGCGGGTCTCTGGGAGTATTTCGAGGAAGAGAATAAATTAAGGTCTGGGGAGGTTTGGAATGGCTGCGGAGAGGGGAAGAACCAGATCGAGGCTAGGGTTTTCTGGTCAAGGAGGGGAATTAAGAGGAGGAAGCATGTGTGGAGGTGGGTGGAAGCGAGCATGCTCTCTGTGTGCTTCTGTATGGAGAAGATGACATCGAACACAGCAGGTAAGCAGGCTTACAGGGAAGATGGGCCAGAGCTGGGCTGCTCTCTTAGAATGATTTTCAGAATTTCAGGAAACAACAAGATAGATAGATACATGGACAAGATTAGAAGAGAAAGAGAGGAAAAGATTTTTACAACAATTTTCAAAAACTTGATTCTGATTTATAACAATTTGAAAGTTTGCAAATAGGGTAGTTTTAGTTTTAATCCAAGATAAGAAAGGGAGAGGAGGTTTTATATTTATATATATATAAACCATACAAGGAAAATAGAAATAGGTTTGTACCAAATAATTTTAGGTTTAACAAAAACATGCAAGGTGATAGATGCATGATGATGCCTGACGTCACAATGACGTGAAAAAGAAAAAGAACAAACAATTCTAATATTGGGAATTTCTAGGTCATTACAAGTTTGTACCGGCGGAGCTTGGAAGTGAATGCCGTTATGTCAGCAGTCCCGAAGCTGATGTACTGGTCTGACCAGGCCATTGGCTGGGATAGGGCAGATCATCCCAAGATCATGCCAAACCCCGGCAGATATGCTCTGGTGATGGATCTGACATTTGTCGGGCCGGCTAACAATGTGAGGTTCAGCAAGGTCCTGATTGACAATGGAAGCAGCATCAACATCATGTATCAGGACACGATGTAGAAGCTGGGCATCAAGGAGAATATGCTGGAGCCAAGCAAGACCACATTCCACGGCATTGTGCTGGGGCTTTCATGTGCGCCGATGGGCAAAATGCGGATAGATGTCATGTTTGGCAACCGGGATAACTGCAGAGTGGAGAACCTCATGTTTGAGGTGGTGGATCTGGATAGCCCCTACCATGCATTGCTGGATAGGCCGGCATTGGTGAAGTTCATGGCCTCTACGCATGTGGCGTATCTGAAGATGAAGATGCCGGGGCCTAGAGGAGTGATTACCATCATCGGTGATTACAAGCGCTCGATGGCGTGCGCCACGGCCGGATCTAATCTGGCCGAGACTTTGATCATAGCGGAAGAAAAGAAGAGGCTCAAGCGAGCAGTGGAGATTGCTAAAACGGTCGTGGCCGGCAAACCTTTGCCGAGCATGACGAACCCGAGTGGCGGCACTTCCTTTCAAGTGGCCAAAGAGGTCAAGAAGGTGGCTCTGGATGAGCTTTTCCCAGAGCGCCATGCCCTCATCGGCGCCGGTTTGGAGCCCAAATAGGAAAGCGAGCTCATCAGCTTCCTCCGTGAGAATCGGGACATCATTGCATGGTCCACTTTAGACCTGCAAGGTGTGCCGAGGGAGCTGGCTGAGCACACACTGCATGTAAGGCCGGATGCAAAACCGGTGAAGCAGCCGCTCCGGCGGTTTGCAGATGATAGAAGGAAAGCGATTTGGGAGGAAGTAGCCAGGCTCCTAGCTGCCGGCTTTATCATGGAAGTACTGCATCCGGATTGGGTGTCTAATCCGGTTTTGGTGGAAAAGAAGAAGGATGAGCCCGCCATAGTAAAGATATGGTGGATGTGTGTTGATTACACCAACTTGAACAAGGCATGTCCTAAAGATCCATTCCCGCTCCCTCGAATCGATCAAGTGATTGATTCCACAGCCGGATGTGAACTGTTATCATTTGTAGATGCCTACTCTGGTTTCCACCAGATCCCTTTGTATCAGCCGGATCAAATAAAGACATCCTTTATTACCCCGTACGGGGCTTATTGCTATCTCACTATGCCGTTCGGTTTAAGAAATGCCAGCGCAACTTACCAGAGGTGTATGCAAAAGTGTTTGCATGACCAGATGACCTCCGGGAAACCTTTGCAAATCTGAGGAGGTTCCGGATGAAGTTGAATCCGGCTAAGTGCACCTTTGGTGTGCCGGCAGGAAAATTACTCAGTTTCCTGGTTTCCAGCCGGGGTATTGAGGTAAATCCCGGCAAGATTCGTGCCATAGAGAGAATGAAGCCGCTGACAAATCTGAAGGAAGTACAGAAGTTCACTGGGTGCCTTGCATCCCTGAGCCATTTCATAAGCCGGCTGGGAGAGAAAGCCTTGCCGTTATATCAACTGATGAAGAAGTCCAACACATTTGTCTGGACAACGCAAGCAGATGCAGCTTTCAAAGAGTTGAAGCAGATATTGTCAACAACACTGGTATTGGCATCCCCAATGCCGAAGGAGCCGATGTTGCTCTATATAGCGGCAACCAACAGAGTTGTCAGTGTAGTTGTAATAGTAGAGCGAGAGGAAGGAGGCAAAACCGTGCAGCAGCCGATATATTATTTGAGTGAAGTCCTTTCCACCTCGAAGCAAAACTACCCCCATTATCAGAAGATGACATATGGTGTCTATATGGCAGCCAAGAAGCTCAAGCATTACTTCCAGGAGCATCCAATCCGGGTAGTGGCTGAAGCCCCTATCTCGGAGATCATAAGCAACAAAGATGCCAGCGGCTGGATAGCCAAGTGGGTAATAGAGCTTTCACCATATACACCTCAGTATAACAAGAGGGATACAATCAAGTCCCAGGTGTTGGCCGATTTCTTCATTGATTGGCCGAGATATAGTATGAGCCACCATTGCCAGATGCAAATTATTGGAGAATGCATTTCGATGGTTCCAAGACAATACATGGTTTGGGTGCCGGCATAGTTCTCACTTCACCCAAGAATGACCAGTTGAAATATGTTCTGCAGATCCACTTTGCAGCATCAAATAATGTGGCGGAATATGAGGCACTTGTGCATGGCCTGAAGGTGTCCAAGGACATAGGCATCCACCGGATTATGTGTTTTGGCGATTCGGATTTAGTGATCCAGCAGTGCTCCGGCATATGGGATGTGCATGATGCAAATATGGGATCCTATCGTTTCTTGGTGTAGCAGTTGAGTGGCTACTTCGAGGGTTGTGAGTTCCGGCATGTTCCCCGGGCTCAGAATGAAGTGGCCGATACATTGTCCAAGTTGGGATCTTCCAGAGAATCAATCCCGCCCGGCATTTCGCTGGAGCATCTAAGGAAGCCATCAATCAAGCCCTCACCAGAATCGTCATCCATATGTGTTCTGCCAAGCCCAGAGGAAGCAATTCCAATGGAGATAGATGCCAGAGCCAGTTCAGATAACCCGGGGACTGCTCTCTCAGTCCAGGGGACTGGGCCGACATATGCAGTAAGTGCAATATTCCGGAGCAGAGATAAAGGCAAGGGCAAAATGTACCAGGAAGTTGTGCCAGTATACCCGGGGACTGCTCCGGCATACCTGGGGACTGATCTTTCTATCCCGGGGACTTCACAGCCCATGGAGATCGATTATGTATTGGTCGAAATGATGGAAATAGACCAAGCAGTGTTCACTGTAAGGGAAGTGCCCTCCTGGGCACGTCCAATCATGGATTTTTTGGTCGATGGCCAAGTACCGGTGGATGAAACTGAGGCACGCCGAGTTATGAGAAGATCCAAAGGATATACCATCATCAACAAGGAAATATACAAGAGAAGGGCCATGGGTGTACTACAGAGGTGTGTTGAATCTGCTGAAGGCCAGGAGATGCTCTGGGAAATTCATCAGGGGGAGTGTGGTCACCACGCCTCATCCAGAGCCCTAGTATCGAAAGAATTCTGGCATGGGTTTTACTGGCCAACGGCACTACAAGAAGCATAAGACTTGGTCCGGAAGTGCAATGGGTGTCAGATGTATGCCCACCAGATTCATCAGCCGGCATCAGCGTTAAAGACTATCCCGATAACCTGGCCCTTTGCTGTTTGGGGCTGGATATGGTCGGGGCATTTAAGCCGGCGAGAGGAAAGATGACTCATATTCTGGTCATGGTGGATAAATTCACCAAGTGGATTGAAGTAAAGCCAATAAGCAAATGTGATGGCCACACAGCAGTGAAATTCTTAAAAGATATAATCTTGAGATATGGTGTTCCTCATAGCATCATCACTGACAAGGGTTCAAACTTTGCCCAAGGGCCATTTGCCAGATATTGCGAGGAGGTGGGAATCCGGCTAGACATTGCGTCGGTTGCTCACCCTTGTACCAATGGCCAGGTAGAAAGGTCAAATCGATTAGTGTTATCCGGCATAAAACCTTGGTTGATAGAGCCACTAGAGAAAACTCCCGGATGCTGGCTGGATGAATTGCCGGCAGTGCTTTGGAGTTTGAGGACAACTCCGAATAGGTCAACAGGCTATACGCCATTTTTCCTTGTGTATGGAGCAGAAGTTGTGCTTCCAACAGATGCAATACACGATGCACCAAGAGTGGTGCTATATACTGAGGAAGAGGCTAAAGAAGCCAGAGAAAATGATGTTGATCTGCTAGAGGAAGCAAGAGAGATAACACTATCAAGAACTGCAGTATATCAGCAGAACCTCAGATGCTATCATGCGCAGAAGGTGAATCCAAGGAGATTCCAAGAGGGAGATTTAGTGCTCCGGCTAAGGCAAGGCACATAGGACCGACATAAGCTAACTCCTCCATGGGAGGGGCCATTCATTGTGAGCAGGGCTCTGCACAATGATGCCTACTATCTTATAGATGCGCAGGCTCCCAAGAAGAATAAGGTGGACAGGTCCGGAGAAGAAACCAAGCGACCATGGAACATAGCTCTACTCCGTCCCTTTTACTCCTGAGCAGCATAATGTATGTATTTCCATTTTGCTTTGTGTGTGACACTATATGCCGGCGCAAGACTAATGAATGAAATGTCAGCATCCTGAGGAGATCGGGCACTGCCTCTGATATATATTGTTGTCTATTTTTCAGCTTTTTGTTTATATGCCAGCTGGCTTGATTTGAATGTTTCCTATGTTAGCCTACTAATGTGTCGGCACCAAAGGCCGCTCTTCGACTTAGCTGCTGTCCAAAACCCGGCTTCATGGCTAGCAAGAGTAGATGCCGGAGATTGTCTACACATGGAAAACGGCTAAGGAAAGATAAAGCAAGCGAACCGACATTTATTTTAATGCAAAAGTTAAAACTTGAAGTGTCGGATGATTTGATGTCTAAGTTTCAAAGTTTAAGTACTGTATGTTTAATAAAGCAACCTTGAGACTCATACGTCAAAAGCCGAATAAGGTAGACAAGTAGCCAAGGTTGTGGAGTTAAGGAAATAGGAAAATAAACTTGGTGACTTAGCCAAAAGATGATCCGGCATTCATAAGCAAGCAAACCAAATTAAAACTTGTTCAGGTAGCAAACCAAAGGAAATAGAGTATATCTTACAACTGCACCTGGCATACCGGGGATCTGATAAAACTTAAAGTTTTTCTGTGCTGCAAAGTTTAAGAAGCAGGAGTGGAAGCAGAGCCGCCAGCAGGTGGAGCAGTGGCAGTAGAGATGTCGGCCTCAGGAGTGCCAGAACCAGCAGAAGGAATGGAGCCATCACCTTTGGCCGGGGCAGAACCCTGCTCCGGAGCTTCAGTGTTGGCGTCTTCAGCCTCTTCTTCATCTTGGCTGGAGTCTGAGCCCTCAGCATCCTTAGCATCATCCTTCTTCTTTGGCTGATGGATGTCCTGGATGAAGGCCTCAGTGTCGGCGTAATCCACATAGCTGTGGGCCAACTCCTGGTGACGCCGGATAAACTCCAGATCTGTGGTCCACACAGATCCTTCACGCACAGAGCGCAAAGTCTCTAGGTCAACCTTTTCATACCAAGAGAGGAAGTAAGTGAGAGCTTCATCAGCTCCCACCCTTGCGCCGGAGTCCCGCCATTCCCTGAGGTGAACTTTGGAGAGCTGCAGATCATTGCCAAGGTCAAGAGGGTCAGTGGGCATTCTCTGTCCTGGCCAGAGGGCAGAGTGTGCTTCCTGAGCGCCAAGGAAGAGATCTTCAGTGTAAGAGGTCATGGCCTTCTTGTGGGCTTCCAGAGCGACCAGCTACTCTGACATGTCCTAGTTGGAGGAGTCAACTGGAACATTCCGGCTCAGCCGGTCCACCTACAGGGCCTTGTCAACATCCTCAACAGAGGAAGGGAATAGGCCTGAGAAACGAAGAAGATGTTAGGAACAATAGTATATGTCGGCATGAGTGTTATGTCGGACAAGATATGTCGGGCAGGATAAGAGGAAAAGGATTTGAAGCTTACTGGCAAGATCGGTGTTGAGCCGGGCAATGTCAACCTCCCACTTGGTGGCCTACTCCTTCAGATGCTGCAGTTCAAGCTTAGCCCCGGAGGCATCAGCCTCTAAAGTGACAAGCAGCCCCTGGACCTTCTTGAGTTGGCCCTCCCTCTCCTCCTTCTCATCTAGGAGCTCAGTAATCCGGCTCTTCAGTTGCTCCACCTCAGCCTTGTGGGTGACATCCCTTTCATCCAACTGCTTGGCCACATCCACTGAGGACATACCGTCCTGGTGGCGTGCTTCCAGTGCAGCCTTTTCATTTGCAAAGATTTTGAAGTTAAGAGAATTTGAAGACAGAAAACAATGGCAAAGATTGAAGGATTTGAAGTGCAAAGTGCTTGTGTGGAAATTGGTAGAATCTGGCATACCTGTGAGCTCCTTCACCCTCTTAACAAGCTCGGTGACTTGTTCCTCAGTAGTAGCTGAAAAATGTCGGCAAAGGGTTATATGTCGGTGCATCAAGATGTGTCAGCAAGGAGAATATTGCGAAGTGCAAAAGAGGAAAATAATCCGGCATATAATGGTATGTCGACTGAGTTTACCTTTCTTGCTCCGATTCAGGCAAAGTCTGCTATGCTCATCAGACAACTTCCGGTGCTCGCATATCAGGTCATGATACATGTCCCGGCGTGTGTTGTTCATGCGCTGCAGAAGTGTTAGGATTTGAAAGGTTATAAGAGAAATTCAGCATATCAGTTAATTTGAAGATTCTACCGAGTTTTCATTTTTTGGAAGACCTGGCACAGGTGCTGCGCACCTATCCCAGCTCTCGGTGACTAGGATTTGAAGCTTGGTTCGAGCTTATGTGTCGGTCAGGAGGATTTAAAAGTTATATAAGGTTTTAGTTTTTTGGAAGACCCGGCACAGGTGCTGCGCACCTATCTCGGCCCTTTGTGACTAGGATTTGAAGCTTGGATCGAGCTTATATGTCAGACAGTTGGATTTGAAAACAGCTAAGTTGAAAGGAATATTGGAAAATCCCGGATGTACATATCCCAGGCAGCCGACATTTTTGGGGACTAGGGATATATAAGGAAAATGCTTACATTCGTGGCGTCGGCCAAAAGGTGAAGCCTCTACTGGATGCTGAAGAGTTCACTGGCAATGGCAATGGGCTTGGCCGGTACAATGACAGGATTGCCAGGGGCCAGAACTCCGGTTAGTTTCTTCTTCTTGGAGCTGGCAGTGTCCATGTAGTTAGCATCATTCCACTTCGTGCAGTATTCCTTGAGGGATCCAAGGCTTTTATCGCTCTTGGTCCGCAGAGAAACGCGGCCCTCAAGTTTCGGCGTATGGAAGAAGCTGGGCCGGGCTGCTCCCTTGCCAATGTGAAGTGTCATGGCAGAGCTGGAGGGTGTGGGCTTAGCAGGTCCCGGCATAGTTGTAGCAAGTGATGGCGCGATCTTGATGATCTGCATCATCTTGAAAGTGCCGGTCTTGGCCGGGATAGCAGTCTTCTCCGGAGTGGGAGCTTTGGGCGGTGTTTGTTCCGGCGTGGCCGGTGTAGCTTGTCCTGCAGATGCTGGTGCTAGGTTAGTCTGGACTTCTGGTACTTCAGGAGCCTTTCCCTTATCAATGTCGGTGCTCTTGTCGCCTGCACCGGCATCTTCAACAGTTCCGGCGCCGTTGGCATTGGCACCGGTGTCAGGGGTATCTTCTTGAGCCCCCGAGTCCATGTGGATGTCGAGGGTAGAGTTGTCTTGTTCTGGCGGAGGGTCATCCTTCGCCGGGGAAGAAGTCTTTTTGAGCACAGGAAAAGATGCCAGCACCAGAGAAGTGGTGTGGCTGGTAGCAGGTATGTCAGGGCATGCAGGAGACACCGGCTTGTCTACATTGGGGCTAGCGCTGGAACTAGAAGCATGTTCCGGTGCAATCGGAGCCCTGAGAGAAAGAAAGGAGCAAGTTAATGATCAGAAGGAGAAATATGTCAAAAATATTATAGGGGGAAGAAAGTTACCCTGAAGCGACAGGCCTCTTCTTCTTCAGAATGGGCATGCCGATCTTCTGCCTCTTGTGTGTCTGGGTTGGTTCAGGCTGGGGCTTAACCCCACGCTTCTTGCCAGCACATCCGCTGGTGGAAGGAGGCCCCTGATTCAGAGGGGCAGCATCGATGACTTCCTCGTCCGGGATATCTGAGGATGGTATGGTGGGAAAGGCATAAGATAGCAGCATCGGATCATAGTACATTAGGCATTCCTCGTCAGAGTCATCCTCACTCCAGTCTTGAATAGAATGCTGGTGTCGTGGGAATTTAGAGACAGTAGCCATGGGGAGGCTTATCGGAGGGGCTTGACGTTGGTGACGATGGGTCCGGCTCGGGATTGTGCCAACAGAGACACCTCGGTTTACCCAGGTTCAGGGCCCTCCCGGTTGGAGGTAAACCCCTACTTCCTGCCTGCTTCGTATTGATTGGGTTGTAATGATTACAGTGCTCCTCGAGCTGTTCAGCTAGAGGAGGAAGAAGAAGATCGGATCTCCCCTATGCTAAGGGCCCAGGCCCCCTTATATAGATGGGGGCCTGGTTACAGGTTTAGGTAGCGATTCGGCCGGCTGCTGGCTCCTCGGCGGCGCGTTCTTGGCGTGGTCCTCTGGCTCTGCTCTGGCAAAGGCACTTTATAAAGTGCCTTTTCCCTGGGCCGGCATCTGGAGGGCATATCCCTTCCCTTTTGCCTTGGATCCCGTCATGGGGAAGGGTCTTCGATCGCTCATTGGCTGGACGTGGTCGTGGCGCCCATCACTCCTGTCCTGCGCCCCTGCCGCTCTTGTCGGCACCATCCTTCTTTTGGCCAGACAACCGTTGAGAAGCTTTGTCTTCATCGCTCGGCTCCAGCTCTCCTCGGTGGAGTCACCAGCCGGCTGCTGGCGCAGCCGGCCCTTCAGGCGGAGCCGGTCTTCTCGTGTTGAAGCCGTGGGGACTCCTGGGATGCCAGCCAGGATGTTGCCCGGCCCGTGGTGCGCCCCCTAAGTCATCTCCACGACACTAGCCCCCGAAACTGGCGAAGTCTCATGGGCTAGCATGGGGCTTCGGCGGGTTCCTCTTCTCGCCGAAGTCTTGCTCGCTCTCGTTGAAGTCCCAGGATTCCTGGTCCGGCTTGGTTGCTCTAGTCATCGAGGTCGAGTCTTGCGGAGTTCCTACGGCCGTCTCGGGGCGAGCCGGCTCCGAAACCGATCCGGCTGGCGACCGCCACGCGGCCATCCACCGCTGTCCGGCTCCTTGGGACTTGCTCCCTCGGGGGCTGGACCGTGGCACCACTTGTTCGCGCGCCGTCGCGTCACGTCCAATCGGTCCTGGCCCATGATCTTTTGCAGCAACCACGGCGGTTTCTCGACCTTTACGCGATTGTGGGTCGTGACGAATGGGGTCAGTTGCTGACCCATCGTGGGTGAGATGGGCAACTGACCCGTCCCCTCACTTTTAAACCAGAGACCATTCACGAAACTGAGCATCGGTCGCCCGCTTCTCTTCTTCCTTCCGCATTTGCTCCACCTAGAATCCCCTGCTCCCGAGCTTCGTCTTCAAGGGACTAGGGTTCCTCGCTTGCTCCGCCGCCATTCTGCTCATCCAGATCCGCACCCGGATGGCTCCCAAAGCGTCCTGGCCCAAAGGGAAGGGGACGGCAGCGGGTAAGGACGCCGCTCCGCCCACTTTGCCGAAGGGATCTTGGGAAGGCTCTTGGGTGAAGGAGAAACAGATCGAGCTGCTACGTCGGGGTCAAGTGCTTCCGCCTGCGGACCTCGTGAGCTGCCGCCCCGCCGGCGGCGAACTGGTCCCTGCTCCTGGGCCTGGGGAGACGGTGGTCTTCTATGACCATTTCCCCCGGGGCTTCGCGCTGCCCGCCAGCAGCTTCATGCACCAATTTCTGGATCATTTTCACTTATAACCGCATCACATTGGGGCGAACGCAATGATGGTATTGTCCGCGTTCGCTACCCTTTGCGAAGCGTATTTGGGCATCTGGCCCAACGTCGAGCTATTCCGCCGGCTGATCTTCTTCAAGACCCAGACGGCGGACACCGTTCCGGTGATATGCGGCACCGCCTCCTTCTACGCTCGCAAGTCCACAGACTTCCCCGGCATAAAAGGGAAGGAATCTTGCAAGAAGTGGCAGCGCTCCTTCTTCTACGCGAAGAACCTGAAGGAGGGCGAGGACCATATCAACTTGCCGCCCTTTGAGGCGGGCGGGCCCGAGCGGGAGAACTGGAGTGCCGCTCCTCCTCGCCCATCGCCGGACATGGAGAAGATTCTTCAGCGGATCTCCACACTACAAGCGGAGGGTGGCCTGTAGCCGACCGACCTTCTCCTCGCCTTCCTGGTCGCCCGCGTGTCACCGCTTCAACGTCGCTCGCACAAGATGTGCTTCCTAGGATCTGCCAAGGATCCTACTCGTCATTCCTCCAAGGCGCTGTCAGCGCTGGAGGTGGCTCAGAAGGCGAACCGTATCGCCGACGCCAAGCTTCAGGCCTTGTGGACGTGGGGGCTGGAGCCTCACGATCGGGACAACCCAATTGCCGAGGTGAGCTTGTTGGTCCGGGCTTCAAGCCTTTTCCTCCTTTGCAACTCTGGTCTACTGACCTCTATCCACTTGGTCAGGGCAGAACTTGTTTGCCCTGCAGGCGGCGGAGAATTCGACTTAGCGTCAAGCTGGCTTTGCCGCTGACAGAACCGAATCGGATGATAAAGTCGTCTGGGATGAAGCCGAGGAGGTAGAGGATGTTAGTTCTCAGGCCGCCGTCGAGAGCTCAAGCACCACTCAAGGTGATGAAGGAAACGATGAGCTCGTAGACTCGGGCGAACCCCTCAACCACTCCAGTAAGTTCCCCAGTCCTTCTCTCCTAAGAGATTGGTCCGAAGATGACGATGGCAACGCAGGATCAGCTGCCACCCTCGGGGGCGTAGCTCTCCACGTAGCCGCCGCTGCCGCTGCTGGAGCTCAGGCTCCCCCGATCGTGGATCTGCCGGAGTCTCCCAGGCGACGTTCTGCCGCTCCGGAGCCAGCAGACCCAGAAGAGGCTGGAGACGATCTGGCCGGCACCAAGAGAAAGGCCCAGCCGGCCTCCTCCGAGCCGACTGACAAGCGGAAGAAACCGGAGCCGGCAGGGCGGGACCTGCGCCGTCCCAAGGTGAAGAAGGTGGCAAAACGGCGGGCTATTGCCGTAGCCGGGTGAGCCTCCCGCTCCCTTGCTTCTCGCCCTTATTTCACCGTTGCGGTCCTGATTGACTTGGTCGTGGGACGCCATCTTTGCAGGTCGCCTCTTTCTGTCGATCCGGCTGCCCAACCTCCTCCCGCTGTTGCTTCTGAGGAACTCGTGACCCCGGCTCCCGAGCCCTCCTACCACAAGAGGGCGCGTAGGGAGGAGATTGGCGGCGACTTGGGTCGCGATGAAGATGATCGTTGCTCTCCGCGGTTGGAGCCTGTGGTGAGCGAAACTAGGACAGAGGATCTTGCACATCCAGCGGTGCCTGCGGATGTTGTTCCCCACCCAGCTGCCGCACCTGAGACCGACTCCACGCCCGCCGGGGAGACTGCTTCGATCGGGGTTGTCACGCCCCCAACTCCTACCACCGAAGGCGCCACAGCGGGGAACGATGCCGCTATTCGCGCGTCCTCCGACCTTCCTAGCCGAGAAGGCACGAACGAGACTGCAGCGGGAGCCCCGGAGGAGGGCCCGGTAAGCACGAGGCCACTGGAGCTCCCGGGGCCGGCTGCCCAGACCCCTTCCAACTTCGAGCTTGTGCCGAGCGTGCAAGATGCGGCGCCTGCGGCCGGGACGAGGGCTGGCGTGGCTGTTGACTCCCTGCTCCTCGGGCTAGTCTCCAGTTCTGGCAAAGCTTCGCAAGGGCTCCTCACCACTCGAGTGGCGAGGCATGGACATGGAGGTGATTTGCCAGCTCCTGAAGCAGTGACCAAGGGCGCCTCCCGTGGAAAAGCTCTTGTCGCCATGGCTAAGCCCAGCATTGGGAGCTTAAGCTCTGCCAGCCTACTTCAGCAGGAATGGGCAGATACCGCCTCGAGCGCCGATGCTGGAGAGAAGCTCAAAGTTCAGGGCAGCAAACCGACTCTGGCGGAGCTAGACAAGCAGTTTGCTGTTGTCAAGGGGTCACTTCAGAACGCCGGTTTTCAACTCCTTGACGCTATACGGACGACCAATGTGAGTGCAGCGCCTTTAGCCTCTGGTTTCTTCTGCTGGTTGGGAGACATGATCTGCGGCTTCATGGCCCATCTTGCCATGCCTCCTAGCCCCCGAGTTTTGAGGTAGCTATAGAAACAGCTGACTCGAAAATGGACTTCGCTAAGAATTGTCGCCCTTCTATCTTTCCCAGGATTTGAACGCACTTCGAGCCAACATCTTCCAGAAGCTGCTGGCGAAGTATCACGTCGGCAAGGCTCAGTATCAGGATCTGAAGAAAGAGCTGGGGAAGCTGTCCGGTAAGCTCTGGGCCCTTTGCTTCGACATGTTGCTACTGCCTCTTCGATTCTCACACCTCCATTCTCAGATGCTGCCTCGCTCATTGCCTCACTTGAGTCTCAATTGGCTGACTCGGTGTCGGCTGACGCTGTTGAGTCGCTCAAGAGGAAGCACACGGAGGAGCTTCAGGGCTTGCAAGCCCAAGTCGCCCGGACTCAGGAGCTCGAATCTGAGCTGGCGAAAGCTCGAGAGGCGGAGTCATTGCTGCGGCTTGAGTTTGATCGTCAGCTAGCCGAAGAGAAGAAAACCCTCTCCTCAGAGTTCGACAGCAGGGTGAAAGAGCTTCGCGCCACCTTGGGGAGCGAAGTCGAAAGCTGCGGCGCCAAAATTGATGAGCTAGAGACTCTTCGGAGGCTTGACAGTGAGCGTTATGAAAAGGAGATCGGTGTTTGGCGTGCCCGCGACTGCAAGATTCAGTCCGGCTTGCTAGGGCTGGAGGAAGCTCTTCGCGGTATCCTTTCCTTCCTGCTTCTCAGCTCTTGCCCTTTCATGCCACCTCCTCACTCTCTGATTGCCTTCGCAGGAGCTTTCCCTGACTCCAACAAGACCGCGGTGGCGGCGTTGAAGGAATACAGGGCGGAACAAGAGATCGTCCCCAGCAGTGATGCCAAGGCCGAGCTTTCCTCAGGGGAGTTGGTTGCACTAGCCAAAGGCCGACTCCATCCGGTTGCCAAGCTGGGTAAGGATCTCCACGAAGCCATTGTTTCCGTCTTCGAAACCTTGTGGCCGGGAAGAGCAGTGCCTGGCGAGATCCAGGCGCTCCTCCAGTGGATCCCTCTCGTGCCCAACCGGCTCGACATCTGGAAGGAGTCCGCGGCTTGGGCCGGTGCTGAACAGGCTCTAGAGTTCGTGCTCTCTTGGTATCCTGGCGTCAACCTAGATCAGCTGGAGAATCCTCGTGAAGGCGGATTAGCAGGCCTCGACAAAGCCAAGCTCCGCCAACGCGCCTGTGCCATTGCCGAGTGTGCCGAGACTGACGCGCTTTTTGACGCTAGGGATAGTGACGGATCTTTGGATGGCATGGACTTCGAAGAGCCCGGCTCTGCGGAAGAGCCTCAAAAAGCCCTCGAGGATCTCGCTGGTCACTCCATTCCACCATCTCCCAGCGATGATGACTTCGTCTTGGCATCTCGAACTGGCGACACTGCTCCACTAGAGCCGGCTGGCTCGCCGAGTGCCCCCTGAGCATGTCAGGGTTTTCTTATTCATTTTTATGTACGCTGAACTCATGTCGTGCCTAACAACATTTTGTTCGTGTGTACTAATGACACTTCACCCTGAATTCCCTACGTACTGGTTTCTAGTTGTTTGTGAACTGGATTTGGCCTGGCCCCTTTCAGCTTTTTCCTTTATCTCCCCATCCTTCGGCCCTTCTACCCCCAGCCGGCAGCCTGGTGCCGGTTGGTCTCCCTTGGACCGACAGCCGAATGCCGGTCTAGGGTGGGAGCGCGCCGCGGGATGAGGAGTAGTACTTCGGCGTGTAAGAGATCTGGCTTGGTCCAGTCCATGCACAATTATTAACCAATGCACGCGGTTTTTGGGTGAGCGCTTGTTAACGGCTCTGCGTTCTATCCTCTTAGCGATTTTCTAGTGTGAGTGACCTGCCGGCTCCATCGCCCTCGACTTGGGTTGGAGGTTGGGCTCGGGGTCCAATTCGCACACGGTACTCGTTCGTCTGACAAGGGATTTGATTCGTCGGGTCGCGGGCGTTTCCTCTTAGCGACTTTCCTAGGTGGGTGACCTGCCGGCTCCATTCCACGCGGCGTGGGGTGGAGGTTGGGCTCGGGGTCCGGTCCGCACACAGTACTCATTCGGCTGATAGGAGGATTGTTTTCGTCGGGTTGGGGCTGCTGGCTCCCGTTCGGAGCTGGTTTCCAGCCCCCGTGAATAACGCTTAGAAAGGTAAAAGGTACTTCGGAGCACTTTTCCAGGGGTCAGCCGTATGCCACCCAACTTTCTTTTATTCAAGGACACTTGTTCGAGATACAAGGTTTTTGCCTTGGCTTAGCCGAAGGTCTTAAGCGATCTTGGACTTGTCTCAGGCGAAGCTGCAAAACGCTTCCCCCTACCTCGAGGAGGAGCCAGCCCCCGAGACAAGAGCTTTTGACTCCTTGCCCGCTTCGGGCGGGACTTCCTTGGACGGGCTTGCTGGCTTGAGGTGTGGAGCCGGCAGTCCCGACGCCAGGCAGCCCGGCTGGACTGCTGCCACCCTCCGCAGTAGTTTTCGCTTCTCTTCAGCAATGACCAAGGCCTCCGCCAGCTTGGAGCTGGCTCTTGCGCACTCTATTGACTTCTTGTAGCACCCAGTGACAGTAATCACCCCGCAAGGGCCTGGGAGCTTCATCTTCAGGTAAGCGTAGTGCGGGACCGCCATGAACTTGGCCAAGGCTGGTCGGCCAAGCAGCGCGTGATAGGGGCTATTGAGGTCTACCACCTCGAACCAGATCAGCTCACGATGGTGATTGTCCTTTTCGCCAAACAGCACCTCCAACTCAATCCTTCCCATCGGCGTACAGGAGTGCCCAGGCATGATCCCATGGAAGGTGAGCTTGGTTTGCTTCAGTTGGATCTCTGGGATCCCGAGCTTTTCCATTGAAGTGCGGTAGAGAAGGTTGATGCTGCTGCCTCCATCAATGAGTACACGTGAGAATCGGCAGGTATGCATCTTAGAGAACACGATTGGGTTCAAGACCAGCGTGTAGCCCCCAGGCCTCGGCATGAGCGGCGGGTGGTCTTCGCGTCCCCAGGTAATCGACGCGTCAGACCAATGCATGTACTGAGGTCCAACTTGCACGATTGCATTCACCTCAACACCGAACCACGGTTCATCCTTTGGCTCCTCCACCTGGGAAGTGAATACATGGTATTGTTCCACATTCGCTTCCTCGGGGTAGTCCCCCGCTGCCTTAGCCGGTTGCCGATTCTTGTTTCCATGCGCTTCAGCCGGCGGGCCCGGTGGTGGTCCAGGCAGTTGGTGATTTTCCTGCTCTAGATCCCTGGTGAAGCTGCATTGGTGTCGGGGGGATGACCCCCGGTAGGGTCAAGAGCGTAGAAAGGTACAAGGACTTTGGTTGACTTTATGTCGGACGACCAAGGAAGGGCCTGGCCGGAATATAAGAGGATCAGCCAGGCCGGCATATATGTGTATCCCGGCTAGTGTCCAGATATACCGGTATAACCGGGATACTTACTGAGGAATGCCGGCATATACATAGATATGCCGGCCTAACCTATATGTTATATCGTGCAGGAGCAGGGGAGGCTGGATTACCCGACCTTCGTAGGTCGTTGGTCCGGCATAAAGGTCCAGGATATGGCCAACGGTCATATCCGGGATACTTAAGTCAACTAAGGTGTCGCATCCCTACAATCAAGGAAGAAAACATCCAAGCATGGTAGCAGAGTGTGATGGCAGGGTGCACAGTGGAGGTTACCTACCCTCCCTGTGCACAAGTACAGAGCTTACCTCACAGTGGTAAGGTCACAGTCCTAGAAGTACAAGGTACAGGGATATGGAGTCCCATCGAGAGCAATCAAGGAGAAAGTCAAGGTCTCTGCCTTCGTCAGCAGGTCTTATTTGGAGTGTAGTTGCTGTCTTCTGGTCTCTGGTGACCGTTGTAACCCTGGCCACCACTATATAAGGTGGCACAGGGAGCCCTAGGAGAGGGTTGGACTCTGGGCATTCCTACACTTAGGAGTTCATCTTCCTCCTCTAGAAAAGAGCTTGGAAGCACCATTGTTGTTTACTCCATCAATCCAAGTATATAACCAGTAGAGCAGGAGTAGGGGTGTTATCTCCTTACGAGAGCCCCGAACCTGGGTAGATCTGTGTTCCTTTCTGTCGTGCTCTTTAGCTCGTTCCCCTCTCCCGAATCCACCAGCATCTAGTTCGGCCCCCATTTAAGCCATCCCATGGCATATGTTGTTTCACCACGACGACATTTGGTGCCCACCGTGGGGCAGATCGATATGCTAGGCGGAGTGTTATTCGAACGGGGTCTGTGATAGCAGCTTCGGGAGTGCGTGTGGTCTCTGGCCTCGTCCAGAGGCTAGGCTCGCTCAGCTTCGTCAGTGACAGCGCTGGGTGTCTCGGTGGCCAGCCGTTCCCCAGGGATGGCCGGATCATGTCTTTCGGTTCCCACGAGGTGTACGTGGGGACTGAGAGAGTGTGTAGGGAAGAGGTGCTGGTGGCGGCGGATCCCCCGTCACATCGGCTGGCTCACGCTGGGCGTAGCGCTCGCTTTGTAGAGTCGGCCGAGGTGATGATGACCGGCACATCTGTGCCGCCGGCAGAGGATGCCGGCAAAGCAGCAGCAGCAGCAGGAGATACTCCCCCGGAGCCGCCGAAGGCCAAGAGGTCGGCACGTCCTCCGTTGGAGCGTGTCGAGAACCTGGCCGGCACTTCCGTTGTGCCGGCAAAGGGTCAGGTGCTTCTTCCCATCATCGATCGGCTTCTTGAGCCGGTGGGATCCGGCGATGATTCGGGGCAGACAAGGGAGGTCCTGGAGGGATCTCGCTAGGCCGTCGTCGATGAGGCCCTGGCCATGCATCAGGAGCACGGATGGTTTAACCGCCAACTCCGTGAGTATGAGGCAGCCCATGGTTTTACTCCTGTAGTAACCCGGCCTAGCCGGATAGAGGAAGTTAGAGCTAGAGGTAAAAATCTTAACACTGAGCTAGGTAAAGATACTAGGGCTAAGAGTCATACTGCAACTAGCACTGGGCCTAAGATAGTCTATAGCTCACCAGTGAAGAACCTTAGAGCAGCAGCAGAGGTAGCTAAGGACTTATCTAATTTGTCCGGCGAAGCGCTGCATGAGCAGCAAGCACGGCTTAACCATCTTTTGTCTAAAGCTACTAAGCAGCAGGAGGCCTTTAAGAAGGCAAACCCAGGTGCTGGGGCATCCCAGTACATTGCGTCGGTAGGAGGTGCCGGCGCAAGGTCGAGGGGCGAAGCTTCGTCCCCGCATCCGAGTGCCCGGCGTGCCGGAAGTGTGACCTCTGGCCGCCGGGACAAGCAGATCCAAGTGTATGATCCGGCAGTCGTCGGAAAGCAGGCAATAGTTCAGAGGAGTTCCGGCCAAGCTGACAAGTATGTCGGTAGCAAGAATGCTGGCCAGAATGTGCCGGCCGGGCATGGGGCAGTCTCGGCCAGTGGTGGCCGGAGTAACAGTGCAGTCCGGCGTCAGCAGCGGGGCGCCGGAGGTGCAGCGCAGCAACAAGGTGCGGGTCAGCCGAGACATCGGGAAGATGATGGCAATTCCGCCCTTGTCAGGGCGGGATATCAGAAGCAGCATCAGCAAGGCCAGCAAAGTGAGCAGTGTCAGCCGGAGCAACAGCAGGAAAAAGTGATCGCGGGCCCAATTGCATCCCGGCTTGGACCTCGGTCTTTGGCGGCAAGTGATGCACGCTTCAAGCTGGACATGATTCACCAATCGGAGTTGGTGGAGAGGCAAGGAGCTCCGAGTCCTATGTGCTTTGGACCCCGGATTATGGGTGAGCCCGTACCTTACTACTTCCAGCTCGCGCATGGCGCGAGGACATATAACGGCAGTACAAAGCCGGAAGATTGGTTGGAGGATTACTCCACCGCCGTGAACATTGCCGGAGGAAACCTCAGATGGGCGGTACGATATGTGCCGCAAATGCTAGAAGGACCAGCCAGGATATGGCTGAACAATCTGCCAGCCGGAAGTATCAATGGCTGGGTCGATTTCGAAGAGCAGTTTGTGTCAAACTTCACCAGTACATACAAAAGGCCGAACCATCCTCAGCAGCTGGCTAACTGCCGGCAAGGAGTGAATGAGACCGACCGTGACTATCTGACCAGGTGGTGCACATTGCGCAATTCCTGCGAGGGAGTTGTGGAGCAGCAGGCCATCATGTGGTTCGCTCATGGGTGCCGGCATGGCACCATGTTGTGGCAAAAGCTTCAGAGGGAAATGCCGGCTACGTTGGCCGAGACAATCAAGATTGCCGATAGTTATGCTCTGGGAGATCCCATGCAGCCCACCCTTGATTCGCAAGGACAGGGGCAGACCCAGGGGAACAACAACAACACCGGGAGACCAGGGCAATATTACCGCTCTGATAACCGGAACAAGAGAAGAGATGATAGGCTGGATCACCAGTATGGAGCGGCACAAGTAGCCGCCGTGGAGGAAGAACAAGGGGGCGCCAGCAGTAGCCAGCGTCCGAAATATGAGGGCTATCAACAGCCTCAGCAGCAGCAGCAACAGCCACAGCAGCAAGCGCAGCCATTCCAGAAGAAGAATGTCTGGACCAACAAGAATGCCGGCGGAGGCGCCGGCCAGAAGAAGCAGTGGCCGAAGTATACGGTGGGTCTGGCCATGGACCAGCCTTGTGTGTTTCACACATTCCAGCCGGGTAAGCCGGCGAATCATTTGACCAGGAACTGTTCGTGGTTGGACGACATATTAGTGGGTCGTGCAGGTCCTTGGGGACCGGCTAGGCCACCTATCCCGGCAGCTCCATCGCCGTTGACAGGTGCCAACACAGTTGCAGTCCCGCCCAGGCCGGTTAATCCCGGGAATCAAAGCAATGCCGGAAATGCTGGCGTAAATCAAGTGGATCAGAGCTATAACCCGGAACACTATGCCGGAGGTCCAGCAGCGGGCCGGAATGAATACAAGGAGCATGATCAGAGCTACATGGTCTTTGAGACCGAAAGAACAGACAAGCAGAGCTTGTATCGGCGGTGTTTAGAGGTGAATGCCGTTATGTTGGCTGTTCCGAAGCTGATGTACTGGTCTGACCAGGCCATTGGCTGGGACAGGGACGATCATCCCCGAATCATGCCGAATCCCGGCGGGTATGCTCTTGTGATGGATCCGACATTCGTCAGGCCGGCTAATAACGTGAGGTTCAGCAAGGTCCTCATTGACAATGGGTGTAGCATCAACATCATGTATCGGGATACGATGCAAAAGCTGGGCATCAAGGAGAATATGCTGGAGCCAAGCAAGACCACATTCCACGGCATTGTGCCGGGACTTTCGTGTGCGCCGATGGGCAAGATCCGGATGGATGTCATGTTCGGCAACCGGGATAACTGCAGGGTGGAGAACCTCATGTTTGAGGTGGTGGATCTGGAAAGCCCCTACCATGCTTTGCTGGGTAGGCCGGCACTGGCAAAATTCAGGGCCTCTACGCATGTTGTGTATCTGAAGATGAAGATGTCGGGGCCCAAGGGAGTGATCACCATCATTGGCGATTACAAACGCTCGATGGCATGTGCCACCACCGGATCTAATCTGGCCGAGACTCTGATCATTGCGGAGGAGAGGAAGAGGCTCAAGCGAGCAGTGGAGATAGCGGAGACAGTCGTGTCCGGCAAATCTATGCCGGGCATGACAAACCCCGGAGGAAGTGCCTCTTTCCAAGTGGGCAACAGAGTCAAGAAGGTGCCTCTGGATGAGGTTTTCCCGGAGCGTCATGCTCTCATCGGGGCAAGTTTGGATCCCAAATAGGAAAGTGAGCTCATCAGCTTCCTCCATGAGAATCGGGATATCTTTGCATGGTCTACTTCAGACCTGCAAGGTGTGCCGAGGGAGCTGGCTGAGCACGCATTACATGTGAGACCGGATGCTAAGCCGGTGAAGCAACCGCTCCGGCGGAATGCTAGTGATAGAAGGAAAGCCATTTGGGACGAAGTGGCCAGGCTCCTAGCCTCCGGCTTTATCAAAGAAGTACTTCATCCGGATTGGGTGTCTAACCCGGTTTTGGTGGAGAAGAAGAAAGATGAGCCCGCCATAGTGAAAGTATGGCGGATATGTGTAGATTATACCAACTTGAACAAGGCATGTCCTAAAGATCCATTCCCGCTGCCTCGGATTGATCAAGTGATTGATTCCACAGCCGGATGTGAACTGCTATCATTCGTAGATGCTTATTCTGGTTTCCACCAAATCCCTTTGTATGAGCCGAATCAAATAAAGACATCCTTTATTACCCCGTACGGGGCTTATTGCTATCTCACTATGCCGTTTGGTTTGAGAAATGCCAGCGCGACTTACCAAAGGTGTATGCAAAAATGTTTGCACGATCAAATAGATAAAAATGTGCAGGTGTATGTCGACGATGTCGTCATAAAGACCAAGGAGAGCAAGACTCTCATAGATGACCTCCGGGAAACCTTTGCAAACCTGAGGAGATTCCGGATGAAGTTGAATCCGGCTAAATGTACCTTCAGTGTGCCGGCAGGCAAATTGCTCGGCTTCCTGGTTTCCAGCTGGGGTATTGAGGTAAATCCCGGCAAGATTCGTGCCATAGAAAGGATGAAGCCGCCGATAGATTTGAAGGAAGTACAGAAGTTCACTGGGTGCCTGGCATCCCTGAGCCGTTTCATAAGCCGGCTGGTAGAGAAAGCTTTGCCGTTATATTAGTTGATGAAGAAGTCCGACACATTTGTCTGGACAGCGCAGGCAGGTGCGGCTTTCAAGGAATTGAAGCAGATATTATCAGCAGCGCCGGTATTGGCATCTCCAATGCCCAGGGAACCGATGTTGCTCTATATAGCGGCGACCAATAGAGTTGTCAATGCAGTGGTGGTAGTAGAGCGAGAGGAGGGAGGCAAAACCGTCCAGTGGCCGGTATATTATTTGAGTGAAGTCCTTTCCACCTCAAAGCAAAACTACCCCCATTATCAGAAGATGACGTATGGGGTCTATATGGCGGCCAAGAAACTCAAGCATTACTTCCAGGAGCATCCAATCCGGGTAGTGGCCGAGGCCCCTATCTCGGAAATAATAAGCAACAAAGATGACAGCGGCCGGATAGCAAAGTGGGCGATAGAGCTTTCGCCATATACTCCTCAATATGACAAGAGAGATACAATCAAGTCCCAGGTGTTGGCTGATTTCTTTATTGACTGGGCCGAGACACAATATGAGCCACCATTGCCGGATGCAAATTATTGGAGGATGCATTTCGATGGGTCCAAGACAATCCATGGCTTGGGTGCCGGCATAGTTCTTAGTTCACCCAAGAATGACCAGTTGAGATATGTTCTACAAATTCATTTTGCAGCCTCAAACAATGTGGCGGAATATGAGGCACTTGTGCATGGCCTGAATGTGTCTAAGGATATAGGCATTCGCCGGATTATGTGTTTCGGTGATTCCAATTTAGTGATTCAGCAATGTTCCGGCATATGGGATGCGCATGATGCAAACATGGGATCCTACCGTTTCCTAGTGCAGCAGTTGAGTGGTTACTTCGAAGGTTGTGAGTTCCGGCATGTTCCCCGGGCTCAGAACGAAGCAGCCGATACGTTGTCCAAGCTGGGATCTTCCAGAGATTCGATCCCGCCTGGTATTTCGCTGGAGCATCTGAGGAAGCCGTCAATCAAGCCCTCGCCGGAGTCGTCGTCCATTTATGTCCCACCAAGCCCAGATGATGTAGTCCCGATGGAAGTAGATGCCAGAGCCAGTTCAGATAACCCGGGGACTGATCCCTTAGTCCCGGGGACTGGACCGGCATATGCTGTAAGTGCGGTATTCCAGAGCAGAAATAAGGGCAAGGGTAAGATGTGGCAAGAGGTAGTGCCGGTATATCCGGGGACTGCTTCGGCATACCCGGGGACTGATCCCTCAGTCCCGGGGACTTTGCAGCCCATGGAGATCGATTATGTGTCGGTCGAAATGATGGAGTTAGATCAGGCAGTGTTCACTGTCAGGGAAGTGCCCTCATGGGCGCGTCCGATCATGGATTTCCTGGTGGATGGCCAAGTACCGGCGGATGAAAATGAGGCCCGCCGGGTTATAAGGAGATCCAAAGGATATAGCATCATCAATAAGGAAATATACAAGAGAAGTGCCACCGGGGTATTGCAGAGATGCGTTGAATCTGCTGAAGGTTTGGAAATGCTCCGGGAAATTCATCAGGGGGAGTGTGGTCACCACGCTTCATCCAGAGCATTGGTGGCAAAGGTATTCCGGCATGGGTTCTATTGGCCGACGGCACTGCAAGAAGCAGAAGACTTAGTCCGGAAATGCAATGGGTGTCAAAGATATGCCCACCAGATTCATCAGCCGGCATCTGCCTTGAAGACTATCCCGATAACCTGGCCCTTCGCTGTTTGGGGCCTGGATATGGTCGGAGCTTTTAAGCCGGCAAGGGGAAAGATGACCCATATCCTGGTCATGGTGGACAAGTTCACCAAATGGATTGAAGTGAAGCCCATAAGCAAGTGTGATGGTCACACCGCAGTGAAATTCTTAAAAGATATAATCTTGAGATATGGCGTTCCCCATGGCATCATCACTGACAATGGGTCGAACTTTGCCCAAGGGCCATTTGCCAGATTTTGTGAGGAGGTGGGAATCCGGCTAGACGTTGCCTCGGTCGCTCACCCTTGTTCCAATGGCCAAGTAGAGAGGTCAAATGGACTAGTGTTGTCCAGCATAAAACCCCGGTTGATAGAGCCACTCGAGAAAACTCTAGGGTGTTGGCTAGATGAATTGCCAGCAGTACTTTGGAGTTTAAGGACAACTCCGAATAGGTCAACAGGCTATACACCATTCTTTCTTGTGTATGGAGCAGAAGCTGTGCTTCTAACAGATGTGATACATGATGCACCAAGAGTGGTGCTATATACTGAGGAAGAGGCTAAAGAAGCCAGAGAAAATGATGTTGATTTGCTAGAGGAAGCAAGAGAAATAACTCTGTCAAGAACAGCAGTATATCAGCAAAACCTCAGACACTATCATGCGCAGAAGGTAAATCCAAGGAGATTCCAAGAGGGAGATCTAGTACTCCGGCTAAGGCAAGGCACAGAGGGCCGGCATAAGTTAACTCCTCCATGGGAGGGGTCGTTCATTGTGAGCAGAGCTCTGCACAATGATGCCTATTATCTTATAGATGCGCAGGCCCCCAAGAAGAACAAGGTGGACAGGTCCAGAGAAGAAACCAAGCGACCATGGAACATAGCCCTACTCCGACCCTTTTACTCCTGAGCAGCGTAATGTATGTATTTCCATATTTGCTTTGTGTGCCGGCGCTTTATGCCGACACAAGACTGATGAATGAAATATCGGCATCCCGGAGAAAGCGGGCACTGCCTCCGAGATATATCGTTGCTTATTTTTCAGTTTTATTTATATGCCGGTTGGCTTGATCTGAATGTTTCCTATGTTGGCCTAGTAATGTGTTGGCACCAAAGGCCACTCTTCGACTTAGCTGATGTCCGGAATCCGGCTTCATGGCTAGCAACAGTAGATGCCCGAGATTGTCTACACATGGAAAACGGCTAAGGAAAGATAAAGCAAGTGAACCGACATTTATGTTATTGCTAGTGTTAAAACTTGAAATGTCGAATGATTCGAAGTCTAAGTATCATAGTTTAAGTACTGTATGTTTAATGAAGCAACCTTGAGACTCAGACGTTGAAAAGCCAAATAAGGTAGACAAGTAGCCAAGGTTGTGAAGTTGAGGAAACAGGAAAACAAACTCGGTGACTTAGCCGAAAGATGATCCGGCATTCATAAACAAGCAAACCCAGATAAAACTTGTTCAGGTATCAAACCAAAGAGAAATTAAACGTGTATATTACATCTGCTACCGGCATACCGGGGATCTGATAAAGCTTAAAAGTTTTGTGCGGCAAAGTTAAGAAACAGGTGCAGAAGCAGAGCCGCCGGCTGGTGGAGCTGTAGCGGTGGAGATGTCAGCTTCAGGAGTGCCGGACCCAGCGGATGGAATGGAGCCATCACCTCCGCCCGGGGCAGATCCCTGTTCCGGGGCGTCGGTGTCGGCCTCTTCGGCTTCCTCTTCATCTTGGCTGGAGTTAGAGCCCTCAGCGTCGGCAGATGCCCCGGCGTCGTCCTTCTTCTCCGGCTCGCGGATATCCCGGACGAAGGCATCGGTGTCGGCATAGTCCACATAGCTGTGGGCCAATTCCCGCCGGCGCCGGATGTGTTCCGGATCCGTGGTCCAGATAGATCCTTTGCGCACAGTGCGCAGAGTCTCCAAGTCAACTTTTTCGTACCAGGAGAGGAAGTAGGTGAGAGCTTCATCAGCTCCCACCCGGGCACCGGAATCTCGCCATTCCCTGAGGCGAACCTTGGCAAGCTGCAGATCATTGCCGAGGCCGATGGGCTCGGTAGGCGTCCTTTGTCCCGGCCAGAGGGCAGAATATGCCTCCTGGGCGCCAAGAAAGAGATCGTCGGTGTAGGAAGTCATGGCATCCTTCCGGGCTTGCAGAGCCACCAGCTGTTCAGACATGTCCCAGTCGGCCAAGGTAACCGGAACACCCCGGTTCTCTCGATCCAACTGCAGAGCCCTCTCAACGTCTTCGACGGAAGCGGGAAACATGTCTGAGGAATAGAAATGATGTTAGCAGAAGGAGTATATGTCGGCATAAAGGTTATGCCGGAAAGGACCAGGATATCCTGGGCAGGGTAAGGAAAAAGGATTTGAAGCTTACTGGCGAGCTCGGCATTGAGCTGTGCGACTGTAACTTCCCATTTGGTGGCCTGCTCCTTTAAGCCATCCAGTTCAGCATGAGCGTTGGCTGCGTCGGTTTTGGAAGTGACAAGCAGCTCCTGGGCTTTTTTGAGTTGGCCCTCCCTTTGCTCCTTCTCCTCCAGAAGCTCGGCAATCCGGCCCTTCAACTGCTCTACCTCGGCCTTGTGGGAGGCATCCCGGTCATCCAGTTGCTTGGCCACATCCACTGAGGGTGTGCAGTCCTGGTGGCGTGCCTCCAGTGCAGCTTTCTCATCTGAAAAGATTTGAAGTCAAAATAATGTGAAGATAGAAAGCAATGGCAAGAGTTAAAGGATTTGAAGTACAAGGGAAGAGGTAAAAGATCTGCAGAATCCGGCATACCTGACAGCTCCTTCACCCTCTTGACAAGCTCGGTGACTTGGGCTTCGGCACCAGCTGCGGAATGTCGGTAAAAGGTTAAGTGTCGGCATATTAAGGTATGCCGGCAAGATGTGTGGAGAAAAAAGAAGGCAAGGCATCCGGCATATAGGGATATGTCGGCGGAGTTTACCTTTCTGGGACAATTCCAGCCGGAGCTTGCTATGTGCATCGGACAGCTTCCGATGCTCGCACACCAGGTCATGGTACATGTCGGCCCGTGTGTTGTTCATGCGCTGCAAAAGTGTTAGGATTTGGAAGGTTATGAGAAAAGTCTAGCATACCAGCACAATTGAAGATTATATGAAGTATTCATGCGGTGGAAGACCCGGCACAGGTGCTGCGCACCTATCCCGGCTCTCGGTGACTAGGATTTGAAGCTCGAATCGAGCTTGTATCTCGGTCAAGAGGATTTGAAAAATGATTAAGATGTGAAATTGTTAAAGACCCGGCACAGGTGCTACGCACCTATCCCGGCTCTCGGTGACTAGGATTTGAAGCTCGGATCGAGCTCAGATGTCGGGCAGTTAATTTGAGAACAGCTAGCTAAAAGAGTATTGGAAAATCCCGGATGTCAGTATCCCGGACAGCCGACATTTTCGGGGACTGGGGATATACGTGGAAAGGACTTACGTTGGTGGCATCGGCCACGAGGTGAAGTCTTTGCTGGAGGCTGAGGAGCTCGCAGGCGATAGGAATGGGCTTTGCGGCCAGGATATCAGATGGATAGCCAGTGGCCGAGGCTTCGGCCAACTTCTTGCTCCTGGAGTCCGCAGTGTCCATGCTGCCGGTGTCATTCCACCTGATGCAGTGCTCCTTAAGAGACCCAAGGCTCTGGTCACTTTTCGTCACCAGGGGGACGATGCCCTCAAGTTCTGGCGTGTCGAAGAAGCTGGTCTGGTAGCCAGGCCGGGATGCTGCCCTGCCAAGATGCAGGGCCAGGGCAGAGCTAGGCCGGGATGCTGCTTTGGAAGGAGCGGTAGCGGCGGATGGCATGCCGGACTTGGTCGGCTGGATCTTGAGGGTGCCGGACTTGACCGGGGTGGTGGTCTTGGCCGAGGTGGTGGTCTTGGCCGAGGCAGTGGTCTTGGTCGTGGCAGGAGTCTTCTCAGCTGAGGGAGTCTGGGGCGCGGGTTGTTCCGGCGCGGACGGTGCAGCTTGGCCAGCAGAGGCAGGTTCCGGAATAATCCGGACTTCTGGTACTGCAGGACCCTTTCCTTTGAGGTCTATGCCGGCGCTCTCTTTGCTAGCGCCGGCATCTTCAGTTGTCCCGGCGCCGCTTGTGGGCGCGCCGGAGTCAGAGGCATCTTGCTGGGCTCCTGTGTCTGTGTGGACGTCAGAAGCCGGAGGTTCCTGTTGAGCCCCCGAGTCCATGTGGACGTCGGGGGCGGAGAAATCTTGTTCCGGCGGAGGAACGTCCTTCACCGGGGAGGTGGTCTTGTCAGGTGCAGCCGAAGATGCCGGCGCCGGTGAAGTAGTGTGGCTCACGGAAGGTATGTCGGGGGTGGCAGCGGCCGCCGGCTTTTCAATATGCGGGCTGGCACTTGTGCTGGAAGCGTGTTCCGGCGCAAGAGGAACCCTGAATGAGAGAAATGCGCCAGGTTAGTAATCAAAGATGAAAGTATGTCGGAAACAACGAAAAGAAAAGAAGCTTACCCCGAGGCAACAGGCCTCTGTTTCTTCAGAAGGGGCACGCCGACCTTCTGCCTTTTCGGTTGCTGCGGTGTGTCGGCCGGGGGCTTCACACCTCGCTTCCGGCCGGCACGGCCGCCGGTGGAAGGAGGTCCCTGATTTAAAGGGGCGGCGTCGACAACCATGTCGTCCGGGATAGCTGAGGACGGCATAGGATAAGCAAAAGGTATAGAAGGAAAGGCATATGCAAGTGGCTTTGGGTCGAGATACATCAGGATCTCCTCGTCCGAGTCATCTCCACTCCAGTCTTGGGGGAAATGCCGGGGTGAAGAGGCCTTACCCGTGGCAGCCGCAGCACGGGTGTTCCTGGGTAGCTTGTCCCAATGATCCGAATCTTCAGCATCAGCAGCTGTGCGGTCTGCTGCGATCTTGATCCGGGCGTTCTCCATACGTTGGAAGCTGAACTTCTGCGTAAGGCAAAGAAAAGGAGTTAGAAGCAATAAATATGCCGGTACGATATGTATGCCAGATCAAGCATGATATGTATCGGAAAATAGAAATGTGCCGGCTCAAGTATCTATATGCCTGACGAGAAAGTGAATATCGGCCTAAGGATTTACCGTTGGGGCGGGCCGATCCCGGCTGTATGGTTAAAGTCCCCAGGCAAAGGTGGCCTGAGAAGACTTGCAGACGTCCTTAATCCGCCACAGAACGTCGGCCGGAGTCAGCTCATGTGTTGAATGCCGGGTGGGGTCCATGGGCCCGCTCATCTGGCAAATTTTATGTGGCCGGCGCTGCAGAGGAGAGACACGCCGGCTGATGAAGCATGCCACTAGGTCTTGTGGGGTGAGGCCGGCATCCCGTAACTCGCTCTTAACTTGGTGGAAGGCATTAACCGGGACCACCGAGGTCTTCGGATTGTAGGTCCAATTCTTCATAGCCAAAGGTGGCTCGTCCACAAATGGCGGCAGGTTGAGCAGATCCACGTCGGTGGTGTTCTTGACGTAGAAGAAGCTTTTCTTCCACTTCTTGCAAGACTCGAGGAGTTCCACCTTGGGGAAGTCTGAACCCTTCCGGGACATGATGGTGGCCGCGCCGCGTTGGGTCATGGGGTAGTCCTTCTTCTCCTGGGCCGTCTCCGGCGGGTCATCCTTGCTCCGGGGCGGTTCTTGGATGACTTGCTTCCACAGTTGGAAGTACTTCGACCAAGCTTGGGTGAAGGCCTCTATGCCGGCGAAGCCTTCGCAGAACGCAGCGAAGGCGGAGAGGATCATCACCGCGTTCGCCGGGATATGATGAGGCTACAGGTCGTAGGTGTCGAGGAAGTCCCGGAAGAAGTCCGACACCGGCAGACCAAAGCCCCGCTCGAAGTGGGCAATAAAGACGACGCGTTCGCCGGGTTCAGGTGCCGGTGCAGTCTCTCCCGCCGGAAGCCGGCATGCAACACCCTCCGGGACTCTCCTGGTGGAGGTGACCCAGGATATGTCGGCCGGGGTGACCTCCTACCCCTCCCAGCCGGAGCGCCCTTGGGCCCGGGCCGAGTTATCTTCCTCCGAGGCCGAGGTGGCCGTCATACTTGAAGATGCCATCTTAGTGGCCGGGACAGGGCGTGAGAGCCGGAGTCCCGTGATGTTATTCCTATCCAGGCCAGAGAAAAGAGGGAGGTTAGTCTCTTCGGCATACAGCTCTCACCAACGTTAGCAGAAACAGAAGATCTACCAAGGCAGTTAAAAATGGAAATAAACGTGGGTATAATTCCTATGGAAGAACAGCGGTGAACTACAAAGGAATATCACTGGCAATGCTAATCGAGTCAAGGAGACATCAAGCAGAGAGACTACCACAGATTCAAGCTAGCAGGGCTATCGTGGTATAGCTACAGAGAGGCAGGAGGGATGAAGAACAAGAGCAGAGAAAGAGGAACTCACCGAAGCTTGGGCGGCGGCGGTGGAACGACGGTGAGCGTGCTGAAGAAAGATCCGGTCTCTCGACAGTGTCGCGGAGAGGAGCGGCGGCGCCGTCGACAATGGTGTCGGATGTCGACGAGCGTAGGCGCCGGCGTGCAGGTGGGCGACGGCGACGGCTTTCCTTCTCTGTCCCTCGGTCCGGCGGTGAAGCGCAAGGGGCAGAGGGGCGGAGGAAGACAAAGACTGTGTGGGGGTAAAAAGAGCAAGTTTACCCCCACCCCCGTATTTATATCGCGGGGCCAGGGTCGTGGGGGTCGTGGCGAGTGTTCCACTACCACGACCATTTCTGCAGTGAGTCGCCATGTGGCGGCACGGAGTGGGGCGGCGGTTACTGTAACCATGCCACTAGGCCATGATGGCCAGCAGTAAATGCGCTGAGAACCGTCATGTCGTGTGACCGTTCGAGATGGCAGTGCGGTTCCAAGTTTCGATGCGAACTGACAGTCGTGGCTTCTCGAGGAAGTCTCATCTATATGCCGGCATGGCTGCCCAGAGAATAAGTTCCGTCCGGAATACCATCAGGGCCGGCCGGATTAACTTTTGGGAAAAGGGACAGTGGCCGGGGTATTTATGGAGGCCCGGCATATAATCTGATCGTCGGCATATAACAATAGAGCCGGGGTATAATGAAAAGAAGATATATTGAACCTGTCAAGGCTCCATAGTTATGACTGGGGAACCTCGGCAGCTTCAGGGACTAGTGTCGGGGGGATGACCCCCGGTAGGGTCAAGAGCGTAGAAAGGTACAAGGACTTTGGTTGACTTTATGTCGGACGACCAAGGAAGGGCCTGGCCGGAATATAAGAGGATCGGCCAGGCCGGCATATATGTGTATCCCGGCTAGTGTCCAGATATACCGGTATAACCGGGATACTTACTGAGGAATGCCGGCATATACATAGATATGCCGGCCTAACCTATATGTTATATCATGCAGGAGCAGGGGAGGCCGGATTACCCGACCTTCGTAGGTCGTTGGTCCGGCATAAAGGTCCAGGATATGGCCAACGGTCATATCCGGGATACTTAAGTCAACTAAGGTGTCGCATCCCTACAATCAAGGAAGAAAACATCCAAGCATGGTAGCAGAGTGTGATGGCAGGGTGCACAGTGGAGGTTACCTACCCTCCCTATGCACAAGTACAGAGCTTACCTCACAGTGGTAAGGTCACAGTCCCAGAAGTACAAGGTACAGGGATATGGAGTCCCATCGAGAGCAATCAAGGAGAAAGTCAAGGTCTCTGCCTTCGTCAGCAGGTCTTATTTGGAGTGTAGTTGCTGTCTTCTGGTCTCTGGTGACCGTTGTAACCCTGGCCACCACTATATAAGGTGGCACAGGGAGCCCTAGGAGAGGGTTGGACTCTGGGCATTCCTACACTTAGCAGTTCATCTTCCTCCTCTAGAAAAGAGCTTGGAAGCACCATTGTTGTTTACTCCATCAATCCAAGTATATAACCAGTAGAGCAGGAGTAGGGGTGTTATCTCCTTACGAGAGCCCCGAACCTGGGTAGATCTGTGTTCCTTTCTATCGTGCTCTTTAGCTCGTTCCCCTCTCCCGAATCCACCAGCATCTAGTTTGGCCCCCATTTAAGCCATCCCATGGCATATGTTGTTTCACCACGACGACAATTGGCGAGTGGTATGCGCAGCCGGCTTGCCTGAAACGCTATGGAACTTGCAGGGTTGGTCTAGCATCACCTCGATGGTGTATTTGTCCTTGCTGAATTTGTCCCCTTTGCGCTTCTGGCTTCAACCCGTAGCCCCTGGGCTTCCTTGAACATCGGCCACTTGCTGGGAGCTATACTTGTTGTCATGGCGTTCGTCTTTCCTCTTGCCATGTCAATCACGGTTGTGATGTCCTCCTTGGCCGGCTGCCGGCTGAGACTGGTTTCCGGCTGGCGCTGGTTCAACACATTGCACTCTTGCTGCAGAATCGGCAGAAGCGTACTTGTCCGCTATTGCCATGAAGTCCGCCATTGACTTCGGCTCGGCTCTATGGAGCTTGTGTTTCAGCAGGGTCCCTTCTCTGCATCCGTCCGTGAAGTAGCCAATGGCTTGCTCCTCGCCCACCCCTTCGCATGAGTTGCGCAGCTCGGACCATCTCGTGAGGTAGTCACGGTCTGGCTTGTCAGGGCCTTGCTTGCAGAGGGCCAGCTGTCGTGGGTGGGGAGGTCGCTTGTAGGTTCCTATGAAGTTCTTGATGAACGCCTCTTGGAAATCATGCCAGGAGTTGATCTGCAGAGCCGGCAGGCTGTTGAGCCACGTCCGAGCCGATCCCGTCAACATGAGTGGTGCGTAGCGCACCGCTGTCCTCTTGTTGCCGCCCACGATGTCGACGGCCGTGACGTAGTCCGACAGCCAGTCTTCCGGCTTCACCGCCCCAGTGTATTTGGGCATGTCTCGCGAGAGCGCGAACTTGGCAGGGAATGGCTCGTTGCGGATGCGAGGGCCGAAACAGACCGGCCCTGCCGAGGATTCTCCTCATCGAACTTGGAGTCCGCCAGCAGGTTGAGCCCATGGCGTGCATCGTCCTTTGGCGGGTCGACGCGTTCCCCGATCCTCTGGCTCACGTGCGAGCGGGCTGGTTGATGGCCTTGAGCACCTTGACCGGCTCCCTGAGCCGGCTGGTCCGGTGCTGCGGACCTGCTGCGCGCCGGCTCCGCTGCCTCTGCCCGAGGAGGGTGGCGTTGTCGGGGGGATGACCCCCGGTAGGGTCAAGAGAGTAGAAAGACACAAGGTCTATGATTGACTTTATGCCGGGTTATCGAGGAAGGGCCTGGCCGGAATATAAGTGCATCGGCCAGGCCGGCATATAATGTGTATCCCGGCTGATACTTGGATATGCCGGCATAGCCGGAATACTTATAAAAGTGTGCCGGTATATACTTAGATATGCCGGCCTAACCATTTTGTGTGTTGTGCAGGAGCAGGGGAGGCCGGATTACCCGACCCTCGTAGGTCGTTGGTCCGGCATATAAGTCCTGGGTATGGCCAACGGTCATATCCGGGATACTTAAGTCAACCAAGGTGTCACATCCCTACAATCAAGGAAGAAAACATCCAAGCATGGTAGCAGAGTAAGATGGCAGGGTGCACAGTGGAGGTTACCTACCCTCACTGTGCACAAGTACGAGCTTACCGCACAGAGGTAAGGCCACAGTTCAAGAGGTACAAGGTACAGCAAGGGGAGTCCCATCGAGAGCAATCAGGGAGAAAGTCGTGGGCGTCTGCCCTCGACAGTAAGTCCTGTTTGGAGTGTAGTTGGTGTCTCCTGGTCTTCTATGACCGTTGTAACCCTGGCCACCACTATATAAGGTGGCATAGGGAGCCCTGGTAAAGGGTTGGTGGCTGGAAGAAGGGTAGAAGGTTGAAGGTTGGTTGGTCACTCTGTGTTCCTACACTTAGCAGTTCATCTTCCTTCTCTAGCAGAGAGCTTGGAAGCACCATTGTTGTGTACTACATCAACCCAAATATACCATCAGTAGAGCAGGAGTAGGGGTGTTATCTCCTTACGAGAGCCCCGAACCTGGGTAGATCAGTGTCTCTTTCTGTCGTGCTTTTTAGCCCGTTCCCCTCTCCCGAATCCTCCAGCATCTAGTTCGGCCCCCATTTAAGCCATCCTATGGCATATGTTGTTTCACCACGACGACATTTGGCGCCCACCGTGGGGCAGATCGATATGCTGGGTGGAGTGTTCATTCGGACGGGGTCTGTGATAGCAGCTTCGGGAGTGCGCGTGGTCTCTGGCCTCGTCCAGAGGCTAGGCTCGCTCAGTTTCGTCAGTGACAACGCCGGTTGTCTCGGTGGCCGGCCGTTCCCCAGGGATGGCCGGATTATGTCTTTCGGTTCCCACGAGGTGTACGTGGGGACTGAGAGAATTTGCAGGAAGGAGGTGCTGGTGGCGTCGGATCCTCCATCACATCGGCTGGCTCACGCTGGGCGTAGCGCTCGCTCAGTAGAGTCGGCTGAGGTGATGATGGCCGGCACATCCGTGCCGCCGGCGGAAGATGCCGGCAAAGCAGCAGCGGCCGGAGCTTCTCCTCCAGAGCCACCGAAGGTCAAGAGGTCGGTGCGTCCTCCGTTGGAGCGTGCGGAGAACCTGGCCGGCACTTCCGGTGTGCCGGCTAGGGGTGAGGTTCTTCTTCCCATCATCGACCGGCTTCTCGAGCCGGTGCGATCCGGCGTTGATCCGGAGCAGACAAGGGAGGTCCTGGAGGGATCTCGTCAGGCCCTCGTCGACGAGGCCCTGGCTATGAACCAGGAGCGCGAACGGTTTAACCGGCAACTCCGTGAGTATGAGGCAGCCCATGGTTTTACTCCTGTAGTAATCCGGCCTAGCCGGATAGAAGAGGTTAAAACTAGAGGCAGAAATCTTAATGCTGAGATAGGAAAAGATGCTAGAGATAAGAGTCATACTGCAACTAGTACTGTGCCTAAGGTAGTCTATAGTTCGCCAGTAAAGAACCTTAGAGCAGCGGCCGAGGTAGCTAAGGATTTATCTTCTTTATCCGGCGAAGCACTGCGTGAGCAGCAAGCCCGGCTTAACCAACTTTTGTCTGAAGCTACAAAGCAGCAGGAGGCCTTTAAGAAGGCAAACCCAGGTGCCGGGGCATCCCAGTACATTGTGTCGGCAGGAGGTGCCGGCGCGAGGTCGAGGGGCCAAGCCTCGTCCCCGCATCCTAGCGCCCGGCGTGCCGGAAGTGTGACCTCTGGCCGCCGGGACAAGCAGATCCAGGTGTACGATCCGGCTGCCGCCGGAAAGCAGGCGATGGTGCAGAAGAATGTCGGCCAAGCTGACAAGTATGTCGGCAGCAAGAAGCCCGGCCAGAGTGTGCCGGCCGGGCATGAAGCAGCAGCGGCCGTTGGTGGCCGGAGTAACAGTGCAGCCCGACGTCAGCAACAGGGCGCCGGAGGGGCAGCGCAGCAGCAGGGTGTAGGCCATCCGGGACATCGAGAGGATGACGGCAATTCCGCCCTTGCCAGGGCGGGATATCAGCAGCAGCATCAGCAAGGCCGGTATAGTGAGCAGCATCAGCCGGAGCAGCAGCAGCAGATGATCGCAGGCCCAATAGCATCCCGGCTTGGACCTCGGTCCTTGGAAGCCAATGATGCACGTTTCAAGCTGGACAAGCTCCACCAATCAGAGTTGGTGGAGAGACAAGGAGCTCCGGGCCCTATGTGTTTCGGACCCCGGATTATGGGGGAGCCGGTGCCTTACTTCTTCCAGCTCGCGCGTGGCACGAGGACATATAATGGCAGTACGAAGCCGGAAGATTGGTTGGAGGATTACTCCACAGCGGTGAACATCGCCGGAGGAAACCTCAGATGGGCGGTACGATATGTGCCGCAGATGTTGGAAGGTCCAGCCAGGATATGGCTGAATAATTTGCCGGCCGGGAGTATCAACGGCTGGATTGATTTCGAAGAGCAGTTTGTGTCGAACTTTACCAGTACATACAAGAGGCCCAACCGTCCGCAGCAGCTGGCTAACTGCCGGCAAGGAGTGAATGAGACTGACCGTGACTATCTGACCAAGTGGTGCACGTTGCGCAATTCCTGCGAAGGAATCAATGAGCAGCAGGCCATCATGTGGTTCGCTCATGGGTGCCAGCATGGCACCATGCTGTGGCAAAAGCTTCAGAGGCAAATGCCGGCCACGCTGGCCGAAACAATCAAGATCGCTGATAGTTATGCTCTGGGAGATCCCAAGCAGCCCAGTCTCGATTCACAAGGACAGGGGCAAACCCAGGGGAACACCAGCAATGCCGGGAGACCAGGGCAATACTATCGCCCGGATAACCGGAATAAGAGGAGAGATGAGCGGCCGGATTATCGGTACGGAGCAGCACAAGTTGCAGCTGTGGAGGAAGAGCAAGGGGACGCCGGCAGTAGCCAGCGTCCGAGATATGAGAACTATCAGCAGCCTTAGCAGCCGCAGCAGCAAGGGACATAGGAATTCGCCGGATTATGTGCTTCGGGGATTCTGACTTAGTGATTCAGCAGTGTTCCGGCATATGGGACGCGCATGATGCTAACATGGCATCATACCGTTTCCTAGTGCAGCAGTTAAGTGGTTACTTTGAAGGTTGTGAGTTCCGACACGTTCTCCGGGCTCAGAACGATGCAGCCGATGCATTATCCAAGTTGGGGTCTTCCCGAGATTCAATCCCGCCCGGCATTTCGCTGGAGCATTTGAGGAAGCCATCGATCAAACCCTCGCCGGAGTCATCCTCCATTTATGTCCCGCCAGGTCCAGACGAAGCAGTTCCAATGGAGATAGATGCCGGAGCCAAGACGGATAACCCGGGGACTGTTTCCTCAGTCCCGGGGACTGGGCCGGCATATGCTGTTAGTACAGTATTCCGGAGCAAAACTAAAGGCAAGGGTAAAATGTGCCAAGAGGTTGTGCCGGTATACCCGGGGACTGCTCCGGCATACCCGGGGACTGATTCTTCAGTCCCGGGGACTTCGCAGCCCATGGAGATCGATTATGTGTCGGTCGAAATGATGGAAATAGATCAGGCAGTGTTCACTGTCAGGGAAGTGCCCTCATGGGCACGTCCTATCATGAACTTCATGGTGGATGGTCAAGTGCCGGCGGATGAAACCGAGGCCCGCCGGGTTATAAGGAGATCCAAAGCGTATACCATCATCAACAAAGAAATATACAAGAGAAGTACCACCGGAGTATTGCAGAGATGTGTCGAATCTGCGGAGGGTCTGGAGATGCTCCGGGAAATTCACCAGGGGGAGTGTGGTCACCATGCTTCGTCCAGGGCATTGGTGGCAAAGGTATTCCGGCATGGCTTTTATTGGCCAACGGCACTGCAAGAGGCAGAAAACTTGGTCCGGAAATGTAATGGGTGTCAAAGATATGCCCACCAGATTCATCAGCCGGCATCTGCCCTGAAAACTATCCCAATAACCTGGCCCTTTGCAGTTTGGGGCCTGGATATGGTCGGGGCTTTTAAGCCGGCCAGAGGGAAAATGACCCATATCCTGGTCATGGTGGACAAGTTCACCAAGTGGATTGAAGTGAAGCCCATAAGCAAGTGTGATGGTCACACAGCAGTGAAATTCTTAAAGGATATAATTTTGAGATATGGTGTTCCTCATAGCATCATCACTGACAATGGGTCAAACTTTGCCCAGGGGCCATTTGCCAGATTTTGTGAGGAGGTGAGAATCCGGCTGGACGTTGCGTCGGTTGCCCACCCTTGTGCCAATGGCCAAGTAGAGAGATCGAATGGGCTAGTATTATCCGGCATAAAACCCCGGCTGATAGAGCCCCTAGAGAAAACTCCAGGATGTTGGCTAGATGAGCTGCCAGCAGTGCTGTGGAGTTTAAGAACAACTCCGAATAGATCAACAGGCTACACACCATTTTTCCTGGTGTATGGAGCAGAAGCTGTGCTTCCAACAGATGTAATACATGATGCACCAAGAATAGTGCTATATACTGAGGAAGAGGCTAAAGAAGCCAGAGAAAATGATGTTGATCTGCTAGAGGAAGCAAGGGAAATAACTCTGTCAAGAACAACAGTATATCAGCAGAACCTCAGACGCTATCATGCGCAGAAGGTAAATCCAAGGAGATTTCAAGAGGGAGATCTAGTACTCCGGCTAAAGCAAGGAACAGAAGGCCGGCATAAGTTAACTCCTCCATGGGAGGGGCTATTCATTGTGAGCAGAGCTCTGCACAATGATGCCTATTATCTTATAGATGCGCAGGACCCCAAGAAGAATAAGGCGGACAGGTCTGGAGAAGAAACCAAGAGGCCATGGAACATAGCTCTACTGCGCCCCTTTTACTCCTGAGCAACACAATGTATGTATTTCCATATTTTCCTTTGTATGCCGGCGTGTTGTGCCGGCACAAGACTAATGAATGAAATACCGGCATCCCGAAGAAGCCGGGTAACTAGCTCCGAGGTATATTTGTTGTTTATTTACAATTTTTTGTTATATGCCGGCTGGCTTTATTTGAGTGTTTCCTAGGTCGGCCTAGTAATGTGTCGGCATCAAAGGCCACTCTTCGACTCAGCTGCTGTCCGAAACCCGGCTTCATGGCTAGCAAGAGTAGATGCCGGAGATTGTCTACACATGGAAAACGGCTAAGGAAATACAAAGCAAGCGAACCGACATTTTCGTTAAAGCTAAAGTTAAAATTTAAAGTGTCGGATGATTTGAAGTCTAAGTCTCAAAGTTAAAGTACTGTATGTTCGAGGAAGCAACCTTGAGACTCATACGTCGAAAGCCAATTAAGGTAGACAAGTAGCCAAGGTTGTGAAATTGAGGAAACAGGAAAACAACTCGGTGACTTAGCCAAAAGATGATCCGGCATTAGTAACAAGCAAACCAAGATAAAACTTGTTCAGATAGCAAACCTAAGGAAATTAAATGTGTATATTACATCTGCAGCCGGCATACCGGGGATCTGATAAAACTTAAAGTTTTTATGCTCCAAAGTCAAGGAGTAGTGGCAGACGCGGGGCCGCCAGCAGGTGGAGCAGTAGCAGTCGAGATGTCGGCCTCAGGTGTGCCGGACCCAGCAGATGGAATGGAGCCGTCGCCTCCGCCCGGGGCAGATGCCTGTTCCGGAGCTTCAGTGTCGGCTTCCTCAGCTTCATCTTCATCTTGGCTAGAGTCGGAACCCTCAGCAGCGGCAGATGTCCCGGCATCGTCATTCTTCTCCGGCTCGCGGATGTCCCGGACGAATTTGTCGGTGTCGGCATAGTCCACATAACTATGGGCCAACTCCTTGCGGCGACGGATATGATCCGGATCCGTGGTCCAGATGGATCCTTCGCGCACGGTGCGCAAAGTCTCCAAGTCTGCCTTTTCATACCAAGACAAGAAGTAGGTGAGAGCTTCGTCAGCTCCAACCCTCGCGCCGGAATCTCGCCACTCCCGGAGGCGAACCTTGGCAAGCTGCAGATCGTTGCCGAGGTCGACGGGATCAGTGGGAGTCCTTTGTCCCGGCCAGAGGGCAGAGAATGCCTCCTGGGCGCCGTAGAAGAGCTCTTCAGTGTAAAGGGTCATGGCCTCCTTCCGGGACTGCAGGGCCAGCAGCTGCTCCGACATGTCCCAGTTGGGCGAGTCAACCGGAACACCCCGGTTTTCTCGGTCCAACTGCAAAGCCCTCTCAACGTCAGCGACGGAAGCAGGAAACATGCCTGCAGAATAGAAACAATGTTAGCAAAAGGAAAATATGTCGGCATAGATGCTATGCCGAAAAAGATTACACTATGTCGGGAAGGATAAAAGGGGAAAGGATTTGAAGCTTACGGGCAAGGTCGGCATTCAGCTGTGCAACTGTAACCTCCCATTTGGTGGCCTGCTCCTTCAGGCTATCCAGTTCAGCGTGGGCGTTGGAGGCATCAGTCTCGGAGGTAACAAGCAGGGTCTGGGTTTTCTTCAGTAGGCCCTCCCTCTGTTCCTTTTCGTCCAGCAGCTCGGTGATCCGGCCCTTCAACTGCTCAACCTCGGCCTTGTGACCGGCATCCCGGTCGTCCAGTTGCTTGGCCACATCCACCGAGGACACACAATCCTGGTGGCGTGCCTCCAGTGCAGCCTTCTCATCTGCAAAGATTTCAAGTTAAAAGGATTTGAAGAAAGAAAACAGTGACAAAGAGTAAAGGATTTGAAGTATAAAGTAGCTATCCGGGTAACAGCAGGATCCGGCATACCAGTAAGCTCTTTCACCCTCTTGAGAAGCTCGGTGACTTGCGCTTCGGCACCAGCTGAAGAATGTCGGCACAAGGTTACGTGTCGGCAAGAGTAAGCATTGCAAAGTAAAGAGAGGAAAGATATCCGGCATACAGCAGTATGTCGGCAAAGATTACCTTTCTGGGACAGCTCCTGCTGAAGCTTGCTGTGTGCGTCAGATAGCTTCCGGTGCTCGCACACCAACTCATGGAACATGTCGGCCCGGGTGTTGTTCATGCGCTGCAAAAATGCCGGGATTTGAAATATCAGCAGAGAAATTTGACATGATAATTAAAGTGAAGATTTTATCAAGTGATCATTCTTTTAAAGACCCGGCACAGGTGCTGCGCACCTATCCCGGCTCTCGGTGACTAGGATTTGAAGCTCGAATCGAGCTTATATCCCGGTCAAGAGGATTTGAAAGATAATAGAGATGTGAAATTGTTAAAAACCCGGCACAGGTGCTGCGCACCTATCCCGGCTCTCGGTGACTAGGATTTGAAGCTCGAATCGAGCTTATATCCCGGTCAAGAGGATTTGAAAGATAATAGAGATGTGAAATTGTTAAAAACCCGGCACAGGTGTTGCGCACCTATCCCGGCCCTCGGTGACTAGGATTTGAAGCTCGGATCGAGCTCATATGTCGGCAGTTAATTCAAAAGAAGCTAGCTAAAGGACTATGAGAAAATCCCGGATGTCCATATCCCGGACAGCCGACATTTTCGGGGACTGGGGATATGTGTGTGAATAGAGAGGACTTACGTTGGTGGCAGAGGCCAACTTGTGAAGTCTTTGCTGGATGCTGAGGAGCTCGCTGGCGATCGGTATGGGCTTCGCTGCCAGGAAGTCGCTTGGGTCGCCACTGGTCTTGGCTTCGACCAGCTTCTTGCTCCTTGAGTCCGCAGTGTCCATGTTGCTGGCGTCGTTCCATTTGATGCACTGCTCCTTAAGAGAGCCGAGGCTCTGATCACTTTTCGTCGCAAGAGGGACGAGGCCCTCGAGTTCTGGGGTGTCGAAGAAGCTGGTCCGGTACCCCGGCCGGGCTGCTGCCCTGCCAAGATGCAGGGCCAGAGCAGAGCTGGTCCGGGACGCTGCCTTAGGAGGAGCAGTTGCGGCAGATGGTGTGCCGGACTTGGCCGGCTGAATCTTCAACGTGCCGGTCTGGGCCGGGGAAGTGGTCTTGGCCGGGGCAGTGGACTTGGCCGGTGCAGTGGTCTTGGCCGGTGCTGGGGTCTTGTCAGCTGAAGGAGTCTCGGGTGCGGGCTGTTCCGGCGCGGCCGGTGCATCTTGGCCAGCAGAGGCAGGATCCGGAATAGTCCGGACTTCCGGCACTAAAGGGCCTTTACCCTTGATGTCTGCTCCGGCGTTTTCAGTTGTGCCAGCGTCGCCGGTGGGCGCGCCGGAGTCTGGTACTTCTTGGTGGGCTCCTGTGTCCATGTGGACATCAGGAGCCGGAGGTTCCTGTTGAGCCCCCGAGTCCATGTGGACGTCGGGGGCAGAGGTGTCTTGTTCCGGCGGAGGAACGTCCTTCGCTGGGGAGGAGGTCTTGTCGGGCGCAGGCGAGGATGCCGGCGCCGGGGAGCTCGTGTGACTGGCAGAGGGAATGTCGGAGGTAGCAGGGGCAGCGGGCTTGGTAACCTTCGGGTCGCCGCTCAAGCCAGAAGCTTGTTCCGGCTCAAGAGGAGCACTGAAAGAGAGAAAACACCAAGTCAGTAATACAAACAAGAGATATGTCGGAGGAAATGCAAAGAAAAGGAAATTTACCCCGAGGCAACAGGCCTCTGTTTCTTCTGTTTGGGCACGCCGACCTTCTGCCTTTTCGACCTCTGAGGTATGTCGGACGGGGGCTTCACACCTCGCTTCCGGCCGGCACGTCCGCCGGTGGAAGGAGGTCCCTAGTTCAGAGGGGCGGCGTCGATAACCATATCGTCCGGGATAGCTGAGGACGGCATTGCAAACTCGTGAGCAATAGGTGTTTCTGGAAAGGCGTACGCAAGTGGCATCGGGTCATAATACAGCAGGATCTCCTCGTCAGAATCAATCTCACTCCGGTCTTGAGTATAATGCAGGGATGAAGAGCCCTTACCCATGGCAGCTGCAGCACGGGTGCTCCTGGGAAGCTTATCCCAATGATCCGGATCTTCAACATCCGCAACGGTGCGATCCGCCGCGATCTTGATCCGGGAGTTCTCCATGGTTTGGAAGCTGAATTTCTGTATAAACAGCAAAGTCAAGTATTCAGACAAGGAAATATGCCGGTGGAAGAGGTATGTCGGATCAATATGATATGTGTCGGCAAATAGACATGTGTCGGCTTAAGTATCTATGTGCCGGACATGGACTTTATGTATCGGATAAGATGGTTTACCGTTGGGGCGGGCCTATCCCGGCTGTATGGTTCTAGCCCCCAGGCAAAAGTGGCCTGAGAGGACTTGCAGACATCCTTAATCCGGCGCAGAATGTCGGCCGGAGTCAGCTCATGTGTGGAGTGCCGGGTGGGGTCCATTGGCCCGCTCATCTGGCAGATCTTGTGCGACCGGCGCTGCAGAGGGGAGACGCGCCGGCTTATATAGCAGGCCACCAGGTCTTGAGGAGTAAGACCGGCATCCAGGAGCTCGCCCTTAACCCGGTGAAGCGCATTCACCAGCATCACCGAGTTCGTCGGGTTATAGGTCCAGTTCGTCATAGCCAAGGGTGGCTCGTCCACAAATGGCGGCAGGTTGAGCAGATCCTCGTCGGTGGTGTTCTTGACGTAGAAGAAGCTTTTCTGCCACTTCTTGCAAGATTCCAGGAGTTCCACCTTGGGGAAGTCCGAGCCCTTTCGGGACATGATGGTGGCCGCGCCGCAGAGGGTCATGGGGCAGTCCTTCTTTTCCTGGGCCGTCTCCGGCGGGTCGTCCTTGCTCCGGGGCGGCTCTTGGACGACTTGCTTCCGCAGTTGGAAGTACTTCGCCCAGCCTTGAGTAAGGGCCTCTATGCCGGCATAGCCCTCGCAAAAAGCAGCGAAGGCGGAGAGGATCATCACGGCATTGGCCGGGATATGATGAGGTTGTAGGTCGTAGGTGTTGAGGAAGTCCCAGAAGAAGTCCGATGCCGGCAGGCCGAAGCCACGCTCGAAGTGGGCGATGAAGACGACGCGTTCGCCGGGTTCAGTTGCCGGCACAGTTTCTCCTGCTGGTAGCCGGCATGCTACGCCCTCCGGGACTCTCCTGGTGGAGGTGACCCAGGATATCTCGGCCGGAGTAACCTCCGACCCCTCCCAGCCGGAGCGTCCTTGAGCTCGGGCCGAGGTATCTTCCTCAGAGGCCGAGGTGCCCGTCATGCTTGAAGATGCCATCTTAGTGGCCGGGATAAGGCGTGAGAGCCGGAGTCCCGTGATGTTATTCCTATCAAGGCCGGAGAAAAGAGGGAGGTTAGTCTCTCCGGCATACCACTCTCACAGATGTTAGCAGGAATAGAAGATCTACCGAGGCAGTTAAAATCGGAAATAATCAGGGATATAATTTATGCGGAAGAACACCTGTGAGCTGTTACGAAACACTGCTAGCAATGCTAATCGAAGCAACGAAATATCCAGCAAAGGAACTACCATGGATACAAACCAGTGAGGCTACCGCAGCCTAGTTGCAGAAGAGCAGGGAAAGGAAGAACAGAGGAAGAGGAACTCACCGGAGCTTGGCCTACGGCGATGGAGCGGCGGCGGCAAGTGTGCAGAGGAAGATCCAATCTCCCTGCAAGGCTGCGGGGAGAAGAGGCGGCGGTGGCGTCGTCGACGATGACGCCGGACGTCGGCAAGCGGAGGCGCCGGCGTGCACGTGAACGACGGCGGCAGCTTCCCTTCTCGGTTTCTTGGTTCGGCGGCGAAGCGCAAGGGGCAGAGGATCTGAGGAAGAAGGCACTGTGGCGGGGGTAAAAAGAATAAGTTACCCCCACCCCGTATTTATACCGAGGAGGCCGGTCGTGGGGGTCGTAGGGAGGATAGTGCTCCACTCCCCCGACCGTTTCTGCGGCGAGGCGCCACGTGGCGGCACAGAGTGCGGCGGCGGTTCCTGTAACCGTGCCATGACGCCATGATGGCGAGGAGTAACTGCACTGCGAACCATCACATCGTGTGACCGTTCGAGGTGACAGGGAAGTTTCAAGTTTCGATGCAAAGCTGTCAGGCATGGCTTCTCGAGGAAGACTCGTCTATATGCCGAAGTTTCAAGTTTCGATGCAAAGCTGTCAGGCATGGCTTCTCGAGGAAGACTCGTCTATATGTCGGATTAATTGCCCGATGTATATGTTCCGTCCGGAATACCCTCGGGACCGGCCGGAATAAGTTTTGGAACAGGAACAGAGGCCGGGATATGTGCAGATGTGCCGGCATATAAATCTGATCGCCGGGGCATAATGAAGAAAGGTATGTTGAACCTGTCAAGGCTCCACAGTTATGACTGGGGAACCTCGGCAGCTTCGGGGACTAGTGTCGGGGGGATGACCCCCGGTAGGGTCAAGAGAGTAGAAAGACACAAGGTCTATGATTGACTTTATGCCGGGTTATCGAGGAAGGGCCTGGCTGGAATATAAGTGCATCGGCCAGGCCGGCATATAATGTGTATCCCGGCTGATACTTGGATATGCCAGCATAGCCGGAATACTTATAAAAGTGTGCCGGCATATACTTAGATATGCCGGCCTAACCATTTTGTGTGTTGTGCAGGAGCAGGGGAGGCCGGATTACCCGACCCTCGTAGGTCGTTGGTCCGGCATATAAGTCCTGGGTATGGCCAACGGTCATATCCGGGATACTTAAGTCAACCAAGGTGTCACATCCCTACAATCAAGGAAGAAAACATCCAAGCATGGTAGCAGAGTAAGATGGCAGGGTGCACAGTGGAGGTTACCTACCCTCACTGTGCACAAGTACGAGCTTACCGCACAGAGGTAAGGCCACAGTTCAAGAGGTACAAGGTACAGCAAGGGGAGTCCCATCGAGAGCAATCAGGGAGAAAGTCGTGGGCGTCTGCCCTCGACAGTAAGTCCTGTTTGGAGTGTAGTTGGTGTCTCCTGGTCTTCTATGACCGTTGTAACCCTGGCCACCACTATATAAGGTGGCATAGGGAGCCCTGGTAAAGGGTTGGTGGCTGGAAGAAGGGTAGAAGGTTGAAGGTTGGTTGGTCACTCTGTGTTCCTACACTTAGCAGTTCATCTTCCTTCTCTAGCAGAGAGCTTGGAAGCACCATTGTTGTGTACTACATCAACCCAAATATACCATCAGTAGAGCAGGAGTAGGGGTGTTATCTCCTTACGAGAGCCCCGAACCTGGGTAGATCAGTGTCTCTTTCTGTCGTGCTTTTTAGCCCGTTCCCCTCTCCCGAATCCTCCAGCATCTAGTTCGGCCCCCATTTAAGCCATCCTATGGCATATGTTGTTTCACCACGACGACAGGCGTGGCTTGCTGGTGACCGCGGCCGGATCTCGAGGCTACCGGTTGTGATGGCCGGAGTGCTGGGTGCGGTGATTTCTACCGCTCTTGCCAGGAGCTTGGTTGCTCCGGCTGTGCTCCGCCGGGCCATGGTTTGGTGATGAAGCTTCTCCATGTGACTTGTTTTGACCGGCTATGACGATGCGATTCTCGCCTCGTGTGCTGCTCGCCTCTCCACGTGGCTCCATCGCCTGCTGCTGTAGATCGGCAGCATCTAGGAGTTCCTGGATCCGGGCTTGCTTCTCCTGTAGGTCCTCGCCTTGCAGTCCGTCTAGCTCGGAGGTGATGTAGCGCGCGGCGCGGAGATTCTTCGTAGGCGTGCTGTAGGTGGGCTTGTTGATGATCGGAGGTAGCTTCGCCGAGGGCGCCGCCTGGTTCAGCTCCGTGCCCAGCTCGTGGCCTCGCTGACGAACTTGTCCCACCTGGCTTGGGCCATCTCCAGCTGGGGTGAAGCCATGGGCGACGTTGTATTCGTTGATCGTGGATAGGACGCACCGGCGGGTGTCGTCGATGTCGACCGCTTCCTTGAGGAGGTTGAGGCGCGTCCGCTCCAAATCCTCGGAGGCCTTGACCGGATCCGCAGAGATGTCGAGCGGAGCGCGCAGGTCCGTGATGGCTACGTCCAGCACGTCGCGCTCTGGAGGTGGAAGATCTTGTTCCGGTGGAGGTGGGCGTTCGAGCGGCGGGCGCGCGGAGCGCGGTAGGCCGCCGCCACCATCCTCCTCCAGGGCCCGCACCTCGACCATGTTGCAAAAGTCGCTGCTTTCGCCGTCGTCGGAGTCTGCGTCACAGAGTGGGTCAAGCACATCAGTTACCTCTCCCGGGAAGGGCTTGGCGACGTAGAAGCGGTGGCTGCCGACGTCGAGGAAGGAGCCGCTGTTGCCGAAGCCGTTCTTGAAGTGCGCCAAGTTGTCGTCGACGCAGTCGAAGGTGCCGAACCTCTAGACGAGGCCGGAGGCGACCTTCTCGCCGGAAGGTCCCGGCCGGAACTTAACTCCGCTCGCCACCGCGCTTTGCCCCACGATGGGCACCAACTGTCGTGGGAATTTAGAGACAGTAGCCATGGGGAGGCTTATCGGAGGGGCTCGACGTTGGTGACGATGGGTCCAGCTCGGGATTGTGCCAACAGAGACACCTCGGTTTACCCAGGTTCAGGGCCCTCTGTCGGGACCCGGGATCTAAGCTATATAGATATGTTACGTGTATTAGTCACGCTAGCAACAAGTGATACTGGGGTTACCAATCCCAGGCCGGAACACCATCGGAAGGCAGGCCCGAACTAAACATCGGCTCCACACATCTCGAAGCGCCGTGAAACAAATCATAACCAAGACTGCATAACAGAGAGCTCGAGAGCCTTAAACCCCTCTCGTGCACTTTATAAACATACACGCATCATGCACGAGATGGGTAACCACAACTGATAGCACAACAGTGACTCTACGACTCAAAACATTAGTAGTTCAAACTCTTAGCAGAGTAAAGATCCAAATTATTACACGCAGAGGTCACTGACCACAATACAACAAGCAACGGAAAGCAGATTATGTTATGCTACATAACAAAATAGCAAATGGCCTAAGAGTCCTTAAACATAAAGCGACGTCCAACCCTTAAGTCTCAGGCTGCTGCCTGGGAACTCCCAACTACTTGTCGATGTCAACGTAGAAACCACCTTCAGCTAGAGCAACTTCCTCTGTAGAAAAACAACAACGAGGCAAGGGTGAGTACTTAAGGTACTCAGCAAGACTTACTAACCTATTAGCTAAGTGCTTGGTTAGAAAGGCTTTCTTTGGAGTTTCTTTGCATAAAGCAAGTTTTCTTTGCAAGACAGACAAGAACAGAAGCTCGTCTACTCAGATCATTTTTAAAGAGGGAGAGAGCGATACCAGCTCTATTGATCACCATAAGATATCCACTGAATCATCTTCACCTGCACCTATCAACTAGGATCACCCTTTAAGTTGCCAAGTTTTACCATTCGGTTAAAGTTGTCTATGATCTCAGAATCCATTCCCAAGTTGTCCATAACCATGGACACAGCTTTTCGAAAAGATTTAACCCTGTAGGGGTGCACAACTTTACCCACACGTGCCAACCGACTCCTAATGCCAACGTTATAGCTTTCTCCTTGGATAGCCGGGAGAGGGTGGTTGACCACGACCTTTACCTTACTTTCGTCCGAACCATGAGTTCACTAAAAGAGGGAAGCTCCGCTGTAACGGGTCTAGTCCCAAAGTCGGTCCCTCTAATTGTGCGCAGGGGTTGGTTACCAGAGGCCGCACCTCAAGCAACCCCGGCCACGTTCAAAACAAAGTTTAAACACCCAAATAAGGTGACTCATGGAACAGACTAGGCAAGTTAGTTAGTCGAGAGGGTGCCATTATAGGGCCTCGTGTGGTTGTACGCTCGGTCTTGGTTCAAGAGGCGAGAACTCGGGTCCTAGGGTCGGCAAGAATGAGTCAAATAACCACATCCCAATGTGGCGGCTCATCCTAGCCTTTAAGCATGTTTCAATAAACTTCACTGATCATACCACAACATCCTGTCATACTAGGTTCATTCACAGCTCGGATTCATCGACTAGATGGATCAGAGGTTACCAACTAAGCATGGCTAAGCATAGTAGATATAGAGGCTCTAGCAAAGCACACAAGCGAAACCTAGTCATGCTGGGAGCAGTGGATCAGGTAATTTAGGCGACAAAGATAGAAACATGCATCAGAGAGGGTAACTCTAACTATCAATAAAAGATATTTGAATCGTATGTGACAGAGCAAGAATTGAAACACTTTGAAAACATAGGTTCAGACGCTTGCCTTGTCCTTCGATGTAGTTGTACTGATCAGTACTGGCGTTGATCTCGGTCGCGGTCTCGGATTCTACCAAGAGGAAGAAACACCGGAAAGGAAAAACACAATCAACATAAATGCATGGATGCGCAAGCAAGCATGATGATCTGACATGTTTAAGTGTTCAAAGATAACCCTAATACTAACTAGTCAGGTAGCGGGGGTTTCGGACGACTCCGAAACGGGGATCCGATAAACCCTAGATTTCACCGGAGGGGGTACAATTGGTGCTTCTAATTAAATAGGGTTCAAAGTTGATTAGCAATGCATGATAAAGATACAAGAATGTAGATCATGTTTCCCTGAACATTTTGATATGTAATTCATATTTTTCTGATAAACGAAGAATATTCTATGAATTATACAAGGTTTAGAACTTTGCAGCAACTTTCTGGAATTAAATTTACTGCGCAAAAATTTTTGTACCCGGGTCAAAGTGACCCAAGGCACTGACTGGAGGGGCCCGAGGCCCACTCACAGGCAAGCCTGGCCGGCTCGCTGGTCAGGTCGGCTGGGCATCGGCCAGCCCGACCTGCTCCCAGACACCGGCGATGGCCGGCCGGGGAGGAAGCTCCAGCGCGAGGGAAAGGAGGGGAAAGGGTCCAGGCGGACCCTTGGCTCACCAAGAAGTCGCCGGCGGTGGCAGTTTGGCTGGAGGAGCTTGGACGGTGGCGTATTTGGCGGCGGCGGCTCGCAGTTTTCCGACGGGAAACGGCGATGGTGGCGGCGATTTGGGGCGGTTCCATCCGATTCCTTGGGCAAGGAGGATGAGGGAGGCGAGGCGGTGCTGGGGGCTATCTTGGAGGAAGCCGGGGCGGCTCCTAGCGGCGGCGAGAGACGACGGCCATGGTGGGAGCTCGGAGGCACGCACGGGAGGAAGAGGAGAGCAAGCCAGGGAGAGAAAGAAAGAGGAGGAAAAGAGAGGGAGGGCGGCGTGGCGCTGGGGAAGGACTCCAGGACGTCTCCTCGACCTTCAGCGGCAAGCAGGAGGTGGCCAGCGGCAGCCCTGTGCAGGACACGCAGCAGCTCACTGCCTACTGGAAGAAGAAAGTAGTTTTTGTAGAAAACCCCCTAGGGTTTGAAAGATTCCAGGGAAAAAATAAAAACTGCACACTTTGTAAGATTTGGTGATTCAAATGGAGTCCAGAATTTCTGAAATTTGGCAGGGGCTTTTTAGAAAAATAGTAGAAGCTCCACAAATTTTATTTGCAAACTTTTGGGTCCATTTGAATGCAAATTCAAATAGGGACATTTGCACATGTTAGGGTTTTTAATACAATCTCAAATGCAAAATTTTCTTAGGTGCAAAACAGATGCATGCAATGATGATGACAATGCACTTTATTTATTTCACAAACATGGAATGTTACAACTCTACCCCCCTTACAAGAATCTCGTCCCGAGATTCCTAAGTTTTAGAAAAGAAGGCAGGGTACTCAGATCGAAGATGATCTTCTCGTTCCCAGGTTGCTTCTTGCTCAGAGTGATGAGACCATTGAACTTTCAGGAATTTGATGCTTTGACGTCGAGTTTTACGCTCGGCTTTGTCAAGGATATGAACAGGATACTCTCGATAAGTTAGATCATCTTGGAGATCAAGTGTCTCATGATCAACACCACAGATGGGATCTTTGAAGCAGCGCTTGAGTTGGGACACATGGAAGATATCATGGATCTTAGGAAAAGTTGATGGTAGCTCCAATTGATAGGCAAGCTTTCCACGCTTAGCGAGAATGGAAAAGGGACCAACATAGCAAGGAGCTAATTTGCCCTTAATACCAAAGCGGTGAACTCCTTTTAGAGGAGTGACTCAGAGATAAGCTTTCTCACCGATTTCATAGTTCACATCTTGATGATGACGATCATAGTAGCTCTTTTGACGAGATTGAGCGGTTTTCAGGCGCTCTCGGATGATGCGAACTTGATCTTCTGCTTCTTGGATCATATCCGGTCCAAAGAATTGTCTTTCTCCGGTTTTAGACCAATTTAGCGGTGTTCGACATTTTCTTCCATATAGAGCTTCAAAAGGTGCCATGCCCAAGCTAGACTGAAAGCTATTGTTATAGGCAAATTCAGCAAATGGAAGGCACTTTTCCCAATTCTTGCCGAAAGATATAACACAGGCTCTAAGCATGTCTTCAAGAATTTGATTCACTCTTTCAGTTTGACCACCGGTTTGAGGATGGTAGGCCGTGCTGAAGGAGAGACGAGTTCCCATAGCTTGTTGAAAACTAGCCTAGAACTTGGAGGTAAATAGGCTTCCACGATCAGAGATGATTTTCTTTGGAACACCGTGAAGAGTGACTATCCGGGAAACATACAGATCCGCCAATTGGCTAGCAGTAATGTCTTCTCGAATAGGAAGGAAGTGAGCAACCTTAGATAGGCGATCAACGACCACCCATATAGCATTGCTTCCCTTTTGGGTTTTGGGAAGGCCAGTAATAAAATCCATAACAATCTCATCCCATTTCCACTCAGGAATAGATAGAGGTTGAAGAATACCCGCTGGTCTCTGATGTTCAGCTTTTACACGACGACAAATGTCGCATTCAGCAACAAAGCGAGCAATTTCTCGTTTTATCCGGGTCCACCAGAACCTTTGGCGGAGATCTTGATACATCTTTGTAGTTCCAGGATGAATAGAGAGAGGTGACTCATGAGCTTCTTGAAGAATCAGCTCCCTTAGGTTCTGTTTCTTTGGCACAACCAGACGGTTACCAAAGTAGACTACACCATGATCATCGATGGAGAAACATTTAGCCTTTCCGCTGGCAATGCTCTTCTTCATCTTAGCAATACCCAAGTTACGCTTCTGAGCATCCTTGATCTGGTCTTCAAGAGAGGGTTTAACCTCTAAGTTTGCCAGGAAACCACGAGGTACAACTTCAAGGTTAAGACGTGCAAATTCCTCATGGAGAGAAGGTTGATCCTGCTGGATCATGAGATTGTTACAATAGGATTTCTGACTTAGTGCGTCAGCAACGACATTGGCTTTGCCAGGTTGATAGTTGAGACCTAGATCATAATCTTTGATGAGTTCCAACCATCTTCTCTGTCTAAGATTCAAATCCGGTTGGGTGAAGAGATACTTCAGACTTTGATGATCCGAGTACAACTCGCAACGACTACCAAGAAGGTAATGTCGCCATTGCTTAAGAGCATGTACCACAGCTGCAAGCTCTAGATCATGAGTTGGGTAATTGAGCTCGTGCGGTTTCAACTGTCGAGAGGCATAGGCAACCACATGGCCATCTTGCATCAACACACATCCGAGCCCTTGAAGAGAGGCATCACAGAAGACGACAAAGTCCTTGCTAGTGTCCGGGAGGACAAGCACAGGAGCAGTAGTCAGTTTGGTTTTCAAAACCTGGAAACTTTCTTGTGCCTTTTTTGACCACTCAAACTTCTTATCCTTCTTGAGAAGATCAGTCATCGGCTTGGCAATTTTGGAGAAATTTTCAATGAATCGACGGTAATAACCAGCCAATCCAAGAAAACTTTGGATGTCCTTAGCTGACTTAGGGGTTTCCCAGTCAAGAACAGATTGAACTTTGTCTGGAATCATTACAACACCATTTGCAGAGACAACATGACCAAGGAAGATGAGCTCTTGCAGCCAGAACTCACATTTTGAAAACTTGGCATAGAGACGATGTTCACGAAGCTTTGTTAATGCTAGACGTAGATGTTCAGCATGTTCTTCTTCGGTCTTGGAGTAGATTAGAATATTGTCGATGTAGACCACAACGAACTTGTCAAGATACTCCATGAACACAGAGTTCATGAGCCGCATAAAAGTGGCTGGAGCATTGGTGAGCCCAAAGGACATGACTGTATACTCGTAAAGACCGTAACGAGTCATGAACGCCGTTTTTGGAATGTCTTCGGTTCTGATTTTAATTTGATGGTACCCTGATCTTAAGTCCATCTTGGAGAAGACTGTGGCACCAGTCAATTGATCAAAAAGATCATTGATTCAAGGAAGAGGATACTTGTTCTTGATTGTCACAGCATTGAGCGGCCGGTAATCAACAACCAGGCGCGGAATGTTGGTATCCCTTTTCTTGACAAAGAGTGCAGGACAACCCCAAGAAGAGGTACTAGGTTGGATGAACTTTTTCTCCTCTAACTCTTCTAGTTGCTTCTTTAGTTCAACCAATTCTTCTGGAGGCATACGATAAGGTCTTCGGGAAACAGGAGCGGTTCCAGGAACCAACTCAATGACAAAATCCACACTTCGATCAGGTGGCATGCCAGGTAATTCTTCAGGAAAGACATCTGGAAAATCACAGACCACCGGTACATCATGAATTTCAGGTGGAGGTAGGACATCAATGGCATACAACTCAGCCTCAGGAACAAATCTTGCTGATGGAGCAGTTGCTGGCGAAGACCAATACAAAACTGTATTGCCAGAAAGATCAGTTATGCTAATAGACCTGACTGCACAATCAATGACAGCTTGATACTTTGTCAGCCAGTTCATGCCCAAGATGACATCGATATCAGTTGACTTAAGGGCAATGAGAGAGGTTGGAAACAAGAGATATCCTATGTTGAGTATGACCTCCTGAGTAACCCAGATGGTTTGCCAACGAGACCCGGGAGTTTTAATTTCCATTGGGGAAGACATTGTCTCAAAAACTATGCCATGCGTCCGTGCAAACTCTTGAGAGATGAATGAATGTGATGCTCCAGAATCAAATAAAACTGTAGCTGGAATTGAGTTGATACGAAGCGTACCCAGAATGACACTTGGATCTTCCTCAGCTTCCTCAATAGAGACATGATTCAGTCGACCACGTCCAGCAATAGTAGGCTTGTCAACTTTCTTTGGCGGAGGAACTCCATGACCAGAATTCTTTTGAGGGCACTCATATGAGTAGTGACCAGGCTGTCTGCAGGCGTAGCAAATGAGACCTACCGGACGAGAGCCGTCAAAAGGCCCACCTGAGTTCTTTGGTGTAGGCGGACGAGGAGCATAACCAGAAGGCTTGGCTGCATAAGGAGCACGAGGCACAGCACTGTAGGGGATAAAGACATGGCGACGCCGAGTGCTTGAACCAGAAGGTTGAACAGCATCTGAAGGACGCTTACATGTTTCCTCATACTCCACCTTTCCTCTTTCTGCCTTCATGGCTTTATTCATGAGATCTTGTAGAGTATTGAAGTCCAGGAGATGAAGATCACGACGAAGTTTAGGATCCAGTCCCTTGCGGAACAATGCCTGTTTCTTGGCATCAGTAGACACCTCTTCAGGAGCATAGCAAGCAAGGCGGCTGAAGTGACCTTGATAATCGCAAACAGAACCATTACCCTGCTTTAGCTTCAGAAATTCCTCCCTCTTAAGTTCCATTAGACCCTCTGGAATGTGATACCCTCGGAAGGCAGGTTTGAACTCTTGCCAAGTCACAACATGATTGGCAGGCTGCAGCAATAGGAAATTCTCCCACCATGAACCAGCAGCTCCCTCAAGATGGTATGTAGCAAAAGTCACCCAATTAGCTTGAGCAGCATGGGCAACCTCAAGCTTACGCTCGATGGTGCGGAGCCAGTAGTCAGCATCCAATGGCTCAGTAGAGTAACTAAACACTGGTGGGGTGATGCGGATGAAGCTTTTGATTCCGACTCCTTCATCCTGACGTTGAGCAGTATTGCGCTCAATCCTCTCAAGGAGCCTTATGTTATCAGCGCGATTGGCTTCATACATGGCCATCAGTTGGACCATAGATGGTGGTGGAGGAAGGTCAACATTATCTGGGCCATCTCCACGGCCACGACCACGATTATGACCACTACGAGTACCACTCGACATCCTGAGAAGAAGATAAGAACCATGAGATATAGATCCACCGGAAGAATTCAACGGAAGATAACATATACCAAATTTAAGGCACATGATGGAAAACAAGACATGTGAGGTAAAGATATATCATCACATCAAACATGGCAGTAGAAGGGCATACAAAATGTATACACTACCAAATGGCTTGCACCCCATGACAATGGAAGCAGGGATGATATACAATCACCAAGTCCTGTAGGATAGGATAAATTTAACAAAGGAGCATAGAGAAGCCAACAGTTGGAGTCTATGCATCCGAAGCAGGGATTTTGGACAATGCTTCAGATTAACTCAAGAAACTTGGAACTCTGAGACTTGCAACCAGGTACGGAGTACTAAAGAAAGCTACCCAAACCCGTTGATCCTAAAGGTTTGAAATGAGGGCATAAGATAAAACCGTTTCCAATCAAACTTAGGAAAGATAACTTGGAAGCAGAGTTACACCAGGTAAGGAGTAAAAAGAATCCTACTCAGAGTTTTCGCAAATAAGTTTTAGCTTTCAAGTACTTTTCACAGCACTAGACACAACAATGACCAGTAGTAAGGGTTTCCTACAGGCAGTCCTGCTCTGATACCAAAAGCTGTCGGGACCCGGGATCTAAGCTATACAGATATGTTATGTGTATTAGTCACGCTAGCAACGAGTGATACTGGGGTTACCAATCCCAGGCCGGAACACCATCGGCAGGCAGGACAGAATTAAACATCGGCTCCACACATCTCGAAGCGCCGTGAAACTAATCATAACCAAGACTGCATAACAGAGAGCTCAAGAGCGTTAAACCCCTCTCGTGCACTTTATAAACATACACGCATCATGCACGAGATGGGTAACCACAACTGATAGCACAACAGTGACTCTACGACTCAAAACATTAGTAGTTCAAACTCTTAGCAGAGTAAAGATCCAAATTATTACACGCAGAGGTCACTGACCACAATACAACAAGCAACGGAAAGCAGATTATGTTATGCTACATAACAAAATAGCAAATGGCCTAAGAGGCCTTAAACATAAAGCGACGTCCAACCCTTAAGTCTTAGGCTGCTGCCTGGGAACTCCCAACTACTCGTCGATGTCAACGTAGAAACCACCTTCAGCTGGAGCAACTTCCTCTGTAGAAAAACAACAACAAGGCAAGGGTGAGTACTTAAGGTACTCAGCAAGACTTACTAACCTATTAGCTAAGTGCTTGGTTAGAAAGGCTTTCTTTGGAGTTTCTTTGCATAAAGCAAGTTTTCTTTGCAAGACAGACAAGAACAGAAGCTCGTCTACTCAGATCATTTTTAAAGAGGGAGAGAGCAATACCAGCTCTATTGATCACCATAAGATATCCACCGAATCATCTTCACCTGCACCTATCAACTAGGATCACCCTTTAAGTTGCCAAGTTTTACCATTCGGTTAAAGTTGTCTGTGATCTCAGAATCCATTCCCAAGTCGTCCATAACCGTGGACACGGCTTTTCGAAAAGATTTAACCCTGCAGGGGTGCACAACTTTACCCACACATGCCAACCGACTCCTAATGCCAACGTTATAGCTTTCTCCTTGGATAGCCGGCAGAGGGTGGTTGACCACGACCTTTACCTTACTTTCGTCCGAACCATGAGTTCACTAAAAGAGGGAAGCTCCGCCGTAACGGGTCCAGTCCCGAAGTCGGTCCCTCTAATTGTGCGCAGGGGTTGGTTACCAGAGGCCGCACCTCAAGCAACCCCGACCACGTTCAAAACAAAGTTTAAACACCCAAATAAGGTGACTCATGGAACAGACTAGGCAAGTTAGTTAGTCGAGAGGGTGCCATTATAGGGCCTCGTGTGGTTGTACGCTCGGTCTTGGTTCAAGAGGCGAGAACTTGGGTCCTAGGGTCGGCAAGAATGAGTCAAATAACCACATCCCAATGTGGCGGCTCATCCTAGCCTTTAAGCATGTTTCAATAAACTTCAGTGATCATACCACAACATCCTGTCATACTAGGTTCATTCACAGCTCGGATTCATCGACTAGATGGATCAGAGGTTACCAACTAAGCATGGCTAAGCATAGTAGATATAGAGGCTCTAGCAAAGCACACAAGCGAAACCTAGTCATGCTGGGAGCAGTGGATCAGGTAATTTAGGCGACAAAGATAGAAACATGCATCAGAGAGGGTAACTCTAACTATCGATAAAAGACATTTGAATCGTATGCGACAGAGCAAGAATTGAAACACTTTGAAAACATAGGTTCAGACACTTGCCTTGTCCTTCGATGTAGTTGTACTGATCAGTACTGGCGTTGATCTCGGTCGCGGTCTCGGATTCTACCGAGAGGAAGAAACACCGGAAAGGAAAAACACAATCAACATAAATGCATGGATGCGCAAGCAAGCATGATGATATGACATGTTTAAGTGTTCAAAGATAACCCTAATACTAACTAGTCAGGTAGCGGGGGTTTCGGATGACTCTGAAACGGGGATCCGATAAACCCTAGATTTCACCGGAGGGGGTACAATTGGTGCTTCTAATTAAACAGGGTTCAAAGTTGATTAGCAATGCATGATAAAGATACAAGAATGTAGATCATGTTTCCCTGAACATTTTGATATGTAATTCATATTTTTCTGATAAACGAAGAATATTCTATGAATTATACAAGGTTTAGAACTTTGCAGCAACTTTCTGGAATTAAATTTACTGCGCAAAACTTTTTGTACCCGGGTCAAAGTGACCCAAGGCACTGACTGGAGGGGCCCGAGGCCCACTCACAGGCAAGCCTGGCTGGTTCGCTGGTCAGGTCGGCTGGGCATCGGCCAGCCCGACCTGCTCCCAGACACCGGCGATGGCCGGCCGGGGAGGAAGCTCCGGCGCGACGGAAAGGAGGGGAAAGGGTCCAGGCGGACCCTTGGCTCACCATGAAGTCGCTGGCGGTGGCAGTTTGGCCGGAGGAGCACGGACGGTGGCGTATTTGGCGGTGGCGGCTCATAGTTTTCCGGCGGGAAACAGCGATGGTGGCGGCGATTCGGGGCGGTTCCGTCCGATTCCTTGGGCAAGGAGGACGAGGGAGGCGAGGCGGTGCTGGGGGCTATCTCGGAGGAGGCCGGGGCGGCTCCTAGTGGCGGCGAGAGATGGCGGCCATGGCGGGAGCTTGCAGGCACGCACGGGAGGAAGAGGAGAGCGAGCCAGGGAGAGAAAGAAAGAGGAGGAAAAGAGAGGGAGGGCGGCGTGGCGCTGGGGAAGGACTCCAGGACGTCTCCTCGACCTTCAGCGGCAAGCAGGAGGTGGCCAGTGGCAGCCCTGCGCAGGACACGCAGCAGCTTGCTGCCTACTAGAAGAAGAAAGCAGTTTTTGCAGAAAACCCCCTAGGGTTTGAAAGATTCCAAGGAAAAAATAAAAACTGCACACATTGTAAGATTTGGTGATTCAAATGGAGTCCAGAATTTCTGAAATTTGGCAGGGGCTTTTTAGAAAAATAGTAGAAGCTCCACAAATTTTATTTGCAAACTTTTGGGTCCATTTGAATGCAAATTCAAATAGGGACATTTGCACATGTTAGGGTTTTTAGTACAATCTCAAATGCAAAATTTTCTTAGGTGAAAACAGATGCATGCAATGATGATGATAACGCACTTTATTTATTTCACAAACATGGAATGTTACACCCTCCCGGTTGGAGGTAAACCCCTACTTCCTGCCTGCTTCGTATTGATTGGGTTGTAACGATTACAGTGCTCCTCGAGCTGTTCGGCTAGAGGAGGAAGAAGAAGATCGGATCTCCCCTATGCTAAGGGCCCAGGCCCCCTTATATAGATGGGGGCCTAGTTACAGGTTTAGGTAGGGATTCGGCCGGCTGCCGGCTCCTTGGTGGCGGTGTTCTTGGCGTGGTCCTCTGGCTCTGCTCTGGCAAAGGCACTTTATAAAGTGCATTTTCCCTGGGCTGGCATTTGGAGGGCATATCCCTTCCCTTTTGCCTTGGATCCCGTCATGGGGAAGGGTCTTCGATCGCTCATTGGCTGGACGTGGTCGTGGCGCCCGTCACTCCTGTCCTGCGCCCCTGCCACTCTTGTCGGCGCTATCCTTCTTTTGGCCAGACAACCGTTGAGAAGCTTTGTCTTCATCGCTCGGCTCCAGCTCTCCTCGGTGGAGTCGCCAGCCGGCTGCTGGCGCAGCTGGCCCTTCGGGCGGAGCCGGTCTTCTCGTGTTGAAGCCATGGGGACTCCTGGGACGCCAGCCGACATGTTGCCCGGCCTGTGGTGTGCCCCCTAAGTCATCCCCACGACAGCCGGGATGAGGAGGCCTTACCCGCGGCAGAAGCGGCGCAGGTGTTCTTCGGCATTTTGTCCTCATGATCCAAATCTTCGGGATCTGGAATAGTGCGGTCAGTGGCAATCCTAATCCGGGCGTTCTCCATATCCCTGAAGCTAAATTTCTGCAAAGGACAGAGCAAGTGGATCAGAAACAAGAAATATATCAGCAATAGAAAATATGTGGGATTAAGCATTGATATGTTGGCAGAACAGATATGTTAGGCCAAACGTAGAAGTATCGGCTAAAGAGGTTTACCATCGGGGCAGGATGGTCCCCGCTGTATGGCTCGAGCCCCCAAGCAAAGGTGACCTGCGAGGACTTGCAGATGTCCTTAACCCACCGCAGACTGTTGGCAGGGCTCAGTTCATGCGTGGAGTGTCGAGTGGGGTCCATGGCCCCGCTCATCTGGCAAATCTTGTGGAACCGGCGCTGAAGAGGAGAGACGCGCCGGCTAATGAAGCAAGCAACAATGTCCTGCAGCGTCAGGCCGGCATCATGCAGTTCACCCTTAACCCGGTGGAGGGCATTGACTGGCCCCACCGTGTTCTTCGGGTTATACGTCCAGTTCTTCATCTCGAAAGGTGGCTCATCCACATATGGCGGTAGGTTGAGCAGATCGACATTCGGTGAGGTGTTCTTCACATAGAAGAAGCTTTTCTGCCACTTCTTGCATGACTCAAGCAATTCTATCTTTGGAAAGTCAGAGCCTTTCCGGGACATGATGGTGGATACGCCACATGGGGTCATAGGGTGATCCTTCTTTTCCTGAGCAGTCTTCGGCGAATCATCCTTGCTCCGGGGTTCTTGGGCGCTCTGCTTGCGCAGCTAGAAGTATTTGGCCCATCCCTGGGCAAAGGGCTCTATGCCAGCGTAGCCCTCGCAGAAAGCAGCAAAGGTCGACAGAATCATCACCATGTTTGCCGGCAGATGATGAGGCTGCGGGCCGTAGTTGTCCAGGAAGTCCCAGAAGACATTGCTAGCCGGCAGAGCGAAGCCTCGCTCAAAGTGGGAGATGAAGACGACTCATTTGTCGGACTCAGGTGCTGGCACAATTTCACCGGCAGGTGATATGTCTCCAACATATCTATAATTTTTGATGCTCCATGCTTGTTTTTACACCATTTGCCTACTGTTTCGTTACACTTCGTGGCACTTCAGATAATTTTCCGGAACTAACCTACTAACAAGTTGCCACAGTGCCAGTTCCCTGTTTTCTGCTGTTTTTGTGTTTCAGAAGTGATACACAGGAAATATTCTCAGAATTGGACGAAACAAGTTCCTGAAGTCTTATTTTACCCGGAAGCTTCCAGAGATCCGAAGAGGAGTAGGAGGGGGGCCACAGGGGCCCCACACACTAGGCTGCCGCGGCCAGGGCCTAGGCCGCACCACCCTGGCATGAGGCCACCTGGCCCCACCTCTGACATCACCCCTTCGCCTATAAAGACCCCTCGATAGGAAAAACCTAAGTACCCGATCAATTTTCCAGAAACACATCGCGATCCACCGCCATCGTCGACCCGAGATCGGGAGGGTCCAGAAGCTCTTCCCAGCACCCTGCCAGAGAGGGGAATCACCACCGGAGGTCTTCTTCATCGCCATGCTTGCCTCCGGAGCGATGAGTGAGTAGTCTACCTTGGACTATGGGTCCATAGCAGTAGCTGGATGGTTGTCTTCTCCACCATGTGCTTCATGTTTAGATCTCATGAGCTGCCCTACATGATTGAGATCACCGTTATGTAATTCTACATGTTTGGTTTGTTGGGATCCGATGAATATTGGTGTTATGATTGAGTTGCTATACTAAAATATATCTTATGTTATCTCTATGTTGTTTATGATCTTGCATGCTCTCCGTTGTTAGTAGCTATCTTGGCCGAGTAGTTGCTAGTGACTCCAAGAGCGGGTATTTATGCTCGATAGTGGGTTCATGATGGCTAGTTGACAAGGGAGATTATTCTTCTTCATCCCCCAGCAACAGTCCTTGTGCGTGGTGAATGACCAGCCAGTTGGTAACCCCAAGAGGAAGGTATGATGAGTATAGCAGCTGGTTTTCCCTCAATTATGAAACCGAGGTTTATCGTTCTTGGAGAGGAGAGACAGGCGACTGAAGGTGATGCGGACTAGCTTAATAGCACTCCAACAAGGGTGCTGTTAACGATACTTGTTGACTCATCTTCGGCCAGTAGCAACATGGAACCTACACACACACAAACAAGTACTTTGCTCCCAACTTACGATGAGGTTGTCAATCTCACCGGTTTGCTTGAAACAAAGGTTATGAGTGTATCGAGTGGAAAACAGTAAAGTATGCGAGAAAAGTAAACAGTGCGAGAAAGTAAACAGGTGAAAGCAATATGATAGAAATAGGACCGGGGTCCACAGTTCACTAGTGGTGTCTCTCCATAGATAAAATAACACATGCTGGGTAAACAAATTATAGTTGGGCAATTGATAGAATAAAGATAAATGTGATATGTCAAGAAGATCACTATGAGATTTACTCTGGGCATTACAACAAAATACATAGACCGCCATCCAACTGCATCTATGACTAATAATCCACTCCCGGGGATATCAGTCCGAACACCCCAAAAGTATTAAGTTGCGAACAACAGATAATTGCATTAAGCAAAGTGTGTAATGTAAACAAAGCATATGCCCTTGAGCATATGAATGTTGTTTTCTCCCTAGTAGCAATAGCACATCTACCACCTTAGAGGTTTCTGTCACTCCCCCAGGTGAAATAGAGGCATGAACCCACTATCGAGCATAAATACCCCCTCTTGGAGTCACTAGCAACTACTCGGCCAAGATAGCTACTAACAACGGAGAGCATGCAAGATCATAAACAACATAGAGATAACAAAAGATAATATTTAGTATAGCAACTTAATCATAAACACCAATATTCATCAGATCCCAACAAACCAAACATGTAGAATTACATAACGGTGATCTCAATCATGTAGGGAAGCTCATGAGATCTAAACATGAAGCACATGGTGGAGAAGACAACAATCTAGCTACTGCTATGGACCCATAGTCCAAGGTAGACTACTCACTCATTGCTCCAGAGGCAAGCATGGCGATAAAGAAGACCTCCGGTGGTGATTCCCCTCTCCGGCAGGGTGCCGGGAAGAGCTTCTGGACCCTCCCCATCTTCGGGTCGACGGCGGCGTCGGATCGCGATATGTTCTGGAAATCTGATCGGGTACTTAGGTTTTTTCCATCGGGGGGTCTTTATAGGCGAAGGGGCGATGTCAGAGGTGGAGCCAGGGGCCCTCATGCCAGGCTCGCGTGGCCAGGCCCCTGGCCGCGCCACCCCTGTGTGTGGGGCCCTGGTGGCCCCCCTCCTACTCTCCTTCGGATCTCTGGAAGCTTCCGGGTAAAATAAGACTTCAGGAACTTGTTTCGTCCAATTCCAAGAATATTTCTTGTGTATCACTTCTGAAACACAAAAATAGCAGAAAACAGGAAACTGGCACTGTGGCAACTTGTTAATAGGTTAGTTCCGGAGAATGCATAAAAGTGCCACGAAGTGTAACGAAACAATAGGCAAATGGTGTAAAAACAAGCATGGAGCATCAAAAATTATAGATACGTTGGAGACATGTCAAGCATCCCCAAGCTTAACTCCTGCTCGTCCTCGAGTAGGTAAGTGATAACAAAGAATAATTTTTGAGGTGACATGCACCTACACAATCTTGATCATATATGTAAGCATTTGTGAGCTGGGATCATAAGAACTTAAAACATGGGCATGAAGATATAATCATGACAATAAGAAACTTAGCAACCATGTTGTAAACATGTAAATGAACACAAACAAAAGATCATGAAAATGAAACAATGAAAGTCAAACATGTGTTCAAATCATAAGGAAAACATACAAATGGTTTTCAGCTTGTCCTTCAAAGAGAGCAAAACATAAATGCATAGGACACCTTCAAGTTTAAGAGGGCGACTAGATACAAGTAATTTAAGAACAAGTGAAACCAACAATATGAATCAATCAATGAAAACTTTGGGACAATGCATATCAAACTAAGAATGAGAACTATGCTCTCTTAATGGTGCATAAAGAAAGAAGGTGGTGACTCAACATAAAAGTAGAAGAAAGGCCCTTCGCAGAGGGAAGCAGTGATTGCAAGTTTTATAACCTTCAAAAATTATGGTACTTACCGGCTTTGAGCTCTCATTGCCCCCATCATAAGCATCTTGAATGGTTAAAGTTAATGCGAGAACAATTATGATGCATATGCTTGACGAATCATAAGTTGAAAACCTCGTGTCCCGTGAATATGAGTACCCAAACCTCATGCTACTTTACTTATAGTCCCAAGCAAGGCTCTTGTCATTGTAAATATATGCATATCATTGAGAACCGCCAATGGGGTACCTCCGTACCCGATGACATGGAACAAGCGCACACCAAAATGACAGGACAAGCAGACAATCAACACCTCGACATCTCTTTTATTTGCCATTATTTAGCTTTTTATTGTGAGATGCGTCATCGTATGTTCACCATGGGTATGCTGCAAATTTCCACCATGAATTATGCATGGCTTAGATTGGCGGCCCGGCATTTCCCTAACACATATAAAAACTCCATGATCCCCACAAGTTTCCCAATTCATTTCAAACCGCGGGCATCCATAAACAAAAGATCACGATATCAACTCAAATAAGAAGTGCAATGTTGAAAGCTTGCCCATGACAGCATGGCTGGGCTAGAATCTAACTTACAACTTGCAAGCATAACAACTCAACATAAGAGACCACAATGTCAAATTTTTAGAACTGGAAAAAGTAAAGTGCCTTCCGGTTCGTGAGAGCTTTACTGACCGAATTTCGCATAACACTGGTAAGAGTTTAATTTGAAGAGAAAATAAAAGCAAGTCAAATTTACTTGGAATAGCAAATTCCTAGTAGGTATGTATGGTGGACACTTTGGAAAACTTTGGCTTTTAGGAGTTGGATGCACGAGTAGAGCTCATACTCAGTACAAGGCGAGGGCTAGCAAAAGACTGGGAGCGACCAACTAAGAGAGCAATAATGGCCATAATCATGCAAAGAGACAAAGCGACATTAAAAGAAGCATAAGATGGCATCAAAAGTCAAAAACTAAATGATCATGAAGGCTATTGGTGACTTTGTATGAGTCCAACATGTGTGAGCATGCGCCAAGTCAACCCAAATAAAGCATAAAAGAGAAAACCAAAATAATGCTTCCATATAATAAAAACAACACATGATTTTTTTCAAAGGCTCATTGAGCAATCTCAGTTATTTGAGACAAGTCATGCTACAGCAAAACCACTAAGCATACTATCAAAAAGACATCAGGCATGACATGAAAAAGCCTAAGCCGCAGTCTACACAAGCTCCTTCTTGTACCACTATTTTGCACAAAGCTTTTCTCTTTTCCAACACCATTTGAAATTTTTAAAGACACCTCTTTTGATGAAAACCAATAAAGATCAGAGGCAAAAATACACCTTGATGAAAAGATATGACAAGGTATGAATGCAAATCAAGGAGAAAACAAAAACCAAAAGCAGCAGCAGAAAAAGAAGAACACTCGATTTTTAATAAGAGTGGAAACGAGAGTGTTCTTTGCAAATGAAAACGAGTACATCTCCTCCAAAGAAAATTTGTTGGGGTCCAACCATTTATTGCAGCAAACAAAACAAACTAAACCAACTAAGAAAACTAAAACAACTGACGCTCCAAGAAAAACACATAGTGCATGAAGCAATAAAAATATAGTGTCTTGAAAGGTGACCTGATTTTTGCCGATGAAGAAGGGGTGCCTCGGGGGCATCCCCAAGCTTTGACGCTTGTAATTCTTGGATATTTCTTGGGGTGATGCATGGGCATCCCCAAGCTTGAGCTTTTGTCCATTCTTCAACTCATCTCATCATTCTCCAATCCCTACACTTGAAAACTTCCTTCATACAAAACTAAACACAAATCTATTAGCAACATTAGTGTAGGCATAACATATAATCAACCTCTTTTTGCTTCAGGTTTCAACCCAAAACCACCACATATAAAGTATATACTACTGTAGAAACTTCCACAAGAGTTCCGTGATCAAAATAACTCGCAAAGAAAGCGATAAAGTGGCAAAAACAAATATTGGCAGAAATCTGTCAAAACAGAACAGCTGACAAAGGCCGAATTTTTGAAAGTTTTTCTGTTGCTCAAATCAAAAAGTGTTCAACTAACAAAAGTTTGGATATAACCTGGGGCATATGCACAAGAAATCGCAGGTCCAAAAGATAAATTAGAGGCTTCTCTTGGCACAAAAACGAAATAAAAAGGATAAGGAGCGGTCATTACAGTAGTAATGACTTCCAAGACTCAAATAAAATAAAAATTACTGAAAAGAAAACATTGGGTTATCTCCCAAGAGTGCTTTTCTTTAACGCCTTTGAGCTAGGCGCGGAAAATTGCGAATCAAGTAATATCAAGAGATGAAGCATCAAGCTCATAATTTGCTCTAAGAATAGAGTCAAAAAGTAATTTCTTTCTTTTCCTAGGGAAGTGTTCCATACCTTTCTTTAGTGGGAATTGATATTTGATAGTGCCTTCCCTCATATCAATGATGGCACCTATAGTTCGAAGAAAATGTCTTCCCAAAATAATAGGACATGAAGCATGGCATTCAACGTCCATAACAAGATCAACGGGAACAAGGTTATTGTTAACCACAATAAGAACATCATTAATCCTTCCCAAAGGTTTCTTCTTAGCAACATCAGCAATAGGAACATCAAAATAACATTTTTCAAGCGGCGGTAGATCAAGCATATCATAAATCTTTCTAGGCATGATAGAAATACTAGCACTTAGATCACATAAAGCATGGCAATCAAAACCATTAACATGCATATCAATGATGGGTTCCCAACCATCTTCTAACTTCTTGGGAACGGAAGCTTTTTGCTTCAACTTTTCATCCCTAATTTTCATGAGAGCATTGGTAATATGCTTAGTAAAAGCAACATTTAAAGAACTAGCATTGGGAGTCAAAGCAAGCTTTTGCAAGAACAAAATAACTTCAGATATATTGCAGCCATCAACATCAAAATCATTAAAACAAGTAGAGCTATCATCTCCCACACTCCAAAAAATTTCAGCACTCTTTTGAGAAAAAGTTTTGGAAGTTTTAGGCTTTTTAACACAAGGAGTGGGAGTTTTCTCTATACCAATCAAAGTAGGAGGATTGCTAGCAGTAGGAACAACATCATTTGAGGTAGTAATGGTACATACCTTCATCTCTCAAGCCATCTCATCTTCTCTTTCCCACCTGGCATGCAATTCCGCTAACAATCTAATATTTTCATCAATTCCAACTTGAATAGCATTAGCGGTAGCAAAAACATTGTTCTCTTTCACCTCATTAGGAAACACTTTTAATTTCAGAAGTTCAACATCATGAGCAAGGCTATCAACTTTAGAAGCAAGAATATCAATTTTGCCTAACTTTTCCTCAACAGACTTATTAAAAGCAGTTTGCTTACCGATGAAGTCCTTGAGCATTACCTCAAGCTCGGAGGGCGCGGCCCTAGTGTTGTTGTAGGAGTTACCATAAGAATTACCATAACCATTACCATTGGTAGAAGGATACGGCCTATAATTGTTACTAGCAAAATTGTTCCTATAAGCATTGTTGTTAAAATTATTGTTTCTAATGAAATTCACATCAACATGCTCTTCTTGGGCAACCAAAGAGGCTAAAGGAACATTATTAGGATCAACATGAGTCCTATCATTAGCAAGCATAGCCATAATGATATCAATCTTATCACTTAAGGAAGAGGTTTCCTCAACAGAATTTACCTTCTTACCTTGTGGAGCTCTCTCGGTGTGCCATTCGGAATAATTTACCATCATGTTGTCAAGTAGCTTTGTTGCGGTGCCCAAGGTAAGGGACATAAAAGTGCCTCCAGCAGCTGAATCAAGTAGGTTCCTCGAAGAAAAATTCAGTCATGCATAAAAAGTTTGGATAATCATCCAAGTAGTCAGTCCATGAGTGGGGCAATTCTTTATCATAGATTTCATTCTTTCCCAAGCCTGAGCAACATGTTCATTATCAAACTGAGTAAACTTCATAATATTGCTACGCAGAGATATAATCTTAGCAGGAGGATAATATCTACCAATAAAAGCATCCTTACACTTAGCCCATGAATCAATACTATTCTTAGTCAAAGACAGCAACCAATCTTTAGCTTTTCCTCTCAAAGAAAAAGGAAACATGTCGGGGGGATGACCCCCGGTAGGGTCAAGAGACTAGAAAGACACAAGGTCTATGGTTGACTTTTATGCCGGTTGACCAAGAAAAGGCCTGGCCGGAATATAGGAGCATCGGCCAGGCCGGCATATATGTATATCCCGGCTGGTGTCTGGATATGCCGGTATGGCCGGAATACTAGTATAGGTGTGCCGGCATATACTCAGATATGCCGGCCTAACTATTTGGTGTGTTGTGCAGGAGCAGGGGAGGCCGGATTACCCGACCCTCGTAGGTCGTCGGTCCGGCATATAAGTCCTGGGTATGGCCAACGGTCATATCCGGGATACTTAAGTCAACCAAGGTGTCACATCCCTACAATCAAGGAAGAAAACATCCAAGCATGGTAGCAGAGTAAGATGGCAGGGTGCACAGTGGAGGTTACCTACCCTCACTGTGCACAAGTACGAGCTTACCGCACAGAGGTAAGGCCACAGTTCAAGAGGTACAAGGTACAGGGATAAGGCGTCCCATCGAGAGCAATCAGGGGCGAAGTCAAGGGTCTCTGCCATCGTCACCAGCTCCTGTTTGGAGTGTAGCCCGTGTCTTGTGGTCTTGTATGACCGTTGTAACCCTGGCCACCACTATATAAGGTGGCATAGGGAGCCCTGGTAAAGGGTTGGTTGGTCACTCTGTGTTCCTACACTTAGCAGTTCATCTTCCTTCTCTAGCAGAGAGCTTGGAAGCACCATTGTTGTGGACTACATCGACCCAAATATACAATCAGTAGAGCAGGAGTAGGGGTGTTATCTCCTTACGAGAGCCCCGAACCTGGGTAGATCAGTGCCTCTTTCTGTCGTGCTTTTTAGCTCGTTCCCCTCTCCCGGATCCACCAGTGTACAGTCGGCCCCCATTTAAGCCATCCTATGGCATATGTTGTTTCACCACGACGACATTTGGCGCCCACCGTGGGGCTGACAAGGCGCTGGTAGGAGTACATCCGGACGGGATCTTCTTCATCTGCTCAGGGGCTCGACATCAGCAACGCCTCCGAGCATAGCAGGTCTTCTTCAACTCCCGGGCTGACCTCAACTCGCCCGGGCCAGCATACGGCTGTCCCGGATCTACATTGGCATCTCCGGGCCGGCACTCGGCTTCCTCCGGCCAGCATATCCTGTGTCCTGGCCAGCATATCCTGTGTCCTGGCCAGCATATCCTGCGTTCTGGCCAGCATATCCTGTGTCCTGGCCAGCATATCTTATGTCCCAGCCGGCACATTCTATGTTTGTCGTACCAGGGGACTGTTCAGCCTTCGCCTCGAGCATCTGCTGGTACATCAAGCTTCTTCAACGGTGCAAGTAAGTATTTATGCTGGTTTACTCTATATCCTGGTCAGCTTATCTGAAAATCAGTGTCTCCTTGATACAAAAATAGCTCGGGGGCTAGGCTAAAGCCCTGCAAGTTGCTTTTTAAGTACTGTTTAAGTATATATTAGTTTGCATGCTAGCATATCAGCTTTCCAGTTTCCTCCTGTATGTCTGTTTATATGCCAAATTGCTACATATGCCTGCTACAGATAGTATCCTTAGTATCAGTTCTATGTGTACAGTCTTATGCAAAGTTTTATCTGGGCATGTTATATGCCGGTTTTATATGCCAACAGCAAGATGTTATGTCGAGTTATATGTCTTTGTATGTGCCAATCTTTATATCTGCTACAGTGCTAGGTTCAGTATGCCAGTTAACATATCAAGTTCAGTATCTACTTATATGCCAAGTGCTTTATCCCATATGCTATGCGTTATATGCCGGTTGTCATATGCCAAGGCTCATATGCCAGTGTTTATATGTTGAATGCCATGTGCTAGCTGTTGCAGGTTTACAGTCAGATCAGTTATATGCCTATCTCAGTACCAATTTCTGCATACTATAAATCAAATCTCATATGCCAGTTACAGTATACTTGCATTTATATGCCGGCACATGAGTGCCAAATATCTGTTGTGATATGCCAAGTTAGCTTATATGCCAGTTACAGTATGTCTACATTTATATGCCGGCACATGAGTGCCAAATATCTGTTGTGAGATGCCAAGTTAGCTTATATGCCAGTTGCAGTATGTCTACATTTATATGCCGGCACATGAGTGCCTAATCTTTCCTATGAGTTGCCAAGTTAGCTTATATGTCAATCTTAGTCTATATGCCAAGTGCTTTATTTCAAGAGATATATGCCGAGTGCAATGGGCTATATGCCAAACTCCATATGCTAGATTGCAAATATGCCAAATACAATGACTATCGCTATGTCTTTTAGAATGACTACAGAACAGGTTGGATATTTCATCATATATACCGGCTATGACTCTCCATATTGCCAGTACAAGAAGAAATTGCTATTATACCACCAGGGCTTCAGTTTATATCTCAGTGTCTCAGGTATTTCAGTATGCCGGCATATCATGGCAAAGAGTCAGTATGCCAACATATCATGGCAAGAGCAAAATCTCAGTATGTCGACATATCATGGCATCGACCAAAATCCCCAATCACCGTTTATTTCGGTTTGCCAGCATATCAAGGCATCTATCAATAACTCATATCGTCGTTTATTTCGGCATGCCAGCATATCATGGCATTCTATAATCCTTTCAGTTATCGCCAATTCTGGCACAGTAATATATCGAGACATCGATCTCAAAGTTAACAAGCATCATATCTCTTATCATATCCGGTTTCATAGAGTATCCCGGTTTAGCATATTAACATGTCTTATCGTTTTTGCATACTAACAAGTGCCCAGCGATGGCACAGCCCAAGAGGCATATCAGTATACCGGCATTGTCAAAGCAGACAATGTCGATGAGACATAGCCTGAGAGGCAAAGTGTCGATATAAAGCCCAAAGAGGCAAATAGCTCAAAAGGCAAAAGCAGCCTAAAAGGCATATCAGTATACCGGCATTGTCAAAGCAGACAATGTCGATGAGACATAGCCTGAGAGGCAAAGTGTCGATATAAAGCCCAAGAGGCAAAGTAGCCCGAGAAGCAAAAGTAGCCCAAGAGGCAGAGCAGCCCAAGAGGCAAATAGCTCAAGAGGTAAAGTATCGATATGGCCAAAGAAGGCAAAGCAGTATGCCGGCATTGTCGAAGTAGACGATGTCGATGAGACATAGCCCAAGAGGCAAAGTGTCGATATAGCCAAAGAAGGCACAATAGTATTTTGAGATAGCCCGCGAAGGCTAGCATATCACGTATATGAGTATATGTCAAACGGGAGATTGCCTATGATGGCATGAGATAGAATCAGGCCTATGCAGGCCAGCATATCAGTTTTTTGTGAATATGTGAGTTTGGGACTTTGGTATATTTCTTGTTGAAGCCTGTGCGCGACTCTACTAGTCCCCGGCCAGGTCCAGACGAAGCAGTTCCAATGGAGATAGATGCCGGAGCCAGGACGGATAACCCGGGGACTGTTTCCTCAGTCCCAGGGACTGGGCCGGCATATGCTGTTAGTACAGTATTCCGGAGCAAAACTAAAGGCAAGGGTAAAATGTGCCAAGAGGTTGTGCCGGTATACCCGGGGACTGCTCCGGCATACCCGGGGACTGATTCTTCAGTCCCGGGGACTTCGCAGCCCATGGAGATCGATTATGTGTCGGTCGAAATGATGGAAATAGATCAGGCAGTGTTCACTGTCAGGGAAGTGCCCTCATGGGCACGTCCTATCATGAACTTCATGGTGGATGGTCAAGTGCCGGCGGATGAAACCGAGGCCCGCCGGGTTATAAGGAGATCCAAAGCGTATACCATCATCAACAAAGAAATATACAAGAGAAGTACCACCGGAGTATTGCAGAGATGTGTCGAATCTGCGGAGGGTCTGGAGATGCTCCGGGAAATTCACCAGGGGGAGTGTGGTCACCATGCTTCGTCCAGGGCATTGGTGGCAAAGGTATTCCGGCATGGCTTCTATTGGCCAACGGCACTGCAAGAGGCAGAAAACTTGGTCCGGAAATGTAATGGGTGTCAAAGATATGCCCACCAGATTCATCAGCCGGCATCTGCCCTGAAAACTATCCCAATAACCTGGCCCTTTGCTGTTTGGGGCCTGGATATGGTCGGGGCTTTTAAGCCGGCCAGAGGGAAAATGACTCATATCCTGGTCATGGTGGACAAGTTCACCAAGTGGATTGAGGTGAAGCCCATAAGCAAGTGTGATGGTCACACAGCAGTGAAATTCTTAAAGGATATAATCTTGAGATATGGTGTTCCTCATAGCATCATCACTGACAATGGGTCAAACTTTGCCCAAGGGCCATTTGCCAGATTTTGTGAGGAAGTGGGAATCCGGCTGGACGTTGCGTCGGTTGCCCACCCTTGTGCCAATGGCCAAGTAGAGAGATCGAATGGGCTAGTATTATCCGGCATAAAACCCCGGCTGATAGAGCCCCTGGAGAAAACTCCGGGATGTTGGCTAGATGAGCTGCCAGCAGTGCTGTGGAGTTTAAGAACAACTCCGAATAGATCAACAGGCTACACACCATTTTTCCTGGTGTATGGAGCAGAAGCTGTGCTTCCAACAGATGTAATACATGATGCACCAAGAATAGTGCTATATACTGAGGAAGAGGCTAAAGAAGCCAGAGAAAATGATGTTGATCTGCTAGAGGAAGCAAGGGAAATAACTCTGTCAAGAACAACAGTATATCAGCAGAACCTCAGACGCTATCATGCGCAGAAGGTAAATCCAAGGAGATTTCAAGAGGGAGATCTAGTACTCCGGCTAAAGCAAGGAACAGAAGGCCGGCATAAGTTAACTCCTCCATGGGAGGGGCCATTCATTGTGAGCAGAGCTCTGCACAATGATGCCTATTATCTTATAGATGCGCAGGACCCCAAGAAGAATAAGGCGGACAGGTCCGGAGAAGAAACCAAGAGGCCATGGAACATAGCTCTACTGCGCCCCTTTTACTCCTGAGCAACACAATGTATGTATTTCCATATTTTCCTTTGTATGCCGGCGTGTTGTGCCGACACAAGACTAATGAATGAAATACCGGCATCCCGAAGAAGCCGGGTAACTAGCTCCGAGGTATATTTGTTGTTTATTTACAGTTTTTTGTTATATGCCGGCTGGCTTTATTTGAATGTTTCCTATGTCGGCCTAGTAATGTGTCGGCACCAAAGGCCACTCTTCGACTCAGCTGCTGTCCGAAACCCGGCTTCATGGCTAGCAAGAGTAGATGCCGGAGATTGTCTACACATGGAAAACGGCTAAGGAAATACAAAGCAAGCGAACCGACATTTTCGTTAAAGCTAAAGTTAAAATTTAAAGTGTCGGATGATTTGAAGTCTAAGTCTCAAAGTTAAAGTACTGTATGTTCGAGGAAGCAACCTTGAGACTCATACGTCGAAAGCCAATTAAGGTAGACAAGTAGCCAAGGTTGTGAAATTGAGGAAACAGGAAAACAACTCGGTGACTTAGCCAAAAGATGATCCGGCATTAGTAACAAGCAAACCAAGATAAAACTTGTTCAGGAAGCAAACCAAAGGAAATTAAACGTGTATATTACATCTGCACCCGGCATACCGGGATCTGATAAAACTTAAAGTGTTTGTGCTGCAAAGTCAAGGACCAGGGGCAGAAGCAGAGGCGCCGGCTAGTGGAGCAGTGGCGGTGGAGATGTCGGCTTTAGGAGTGCCGGACCCAGCAGATGGAATGGAGCCATCACCTCCGCCCGGGACAGATGCCTGTTCCGGGACATCAGTGTCGGCCTCTTCAGCTTCATCTTCATCCTGGCTGGAGTCGGAGCCCTCAGCAGCGGCGGATGTCCCGGCATCGTCCTTCTTCTCTGGCTCACGGATATCCCGAACGAAGGCGTCGGTGTCGGCATAGTCCACATAGCTGTGGGCCAACTCTCGCCGGCGCCGGATATGTTCCGGATCCGTGGTCCAGATGGATCCTTCGCGCACAGTGCGCAAAGTCTCCAAGTCAGCCTTTTCATACCAGGACAAGAAGTAGGTGAGAGCTTCGTCAGCTCCAACCCTCGCGCCGGAATCTCGCCACTCCCGGAGGCGAACCTTGGCCAGCTGCAGATCGTTGCCGAGGTCGACGGGATCAGTGGGAGTCCTTTGTCCCGGCCAGAGGGCAGAGAATGCCTCCTGGGCGCCATAGAAGAGTTCTTCAGTGTAGAGCGTCATGGCGTTCTTCCGGGACTGCAGAGCCAACAGCTGCTCTGACATGTCCCAGTTGGGCGAGTCAACCGGAACACCCCGGTTTTCTTGATCCAACTGCAAAGCCCTCTCAACGTCTGCGACGGAAGCGGGAAACATGTCTGAGGAATAGAAACAATGTTAGCAAAAGGAGAATATGCCGGAGAGAATTACACTATGTCGGGAAGGATAAAGGGAAAGGATTTGAAGCTTACTGGCAAGGTCGGCATTCAGCTGTGAAACTGTAACCTCCCATTTGGTGGCCTGCTCCTTCAGGCTATCCAGTTCAGCGTGGGCGTTGGAGGCATCAGTCTCGGAGATGACAAGCAGGGACTGGGTTTTCTTCAGTAGGCCCTCCCTCTGTTCCTTTTCGTCCAGAAGCTCGGTGATCCGGCCCTTCAGCTGCTCAACCTCGGCCTTGTGACCGGCATCCCGGTCGTCCAGTTGCTTGGCTACATCCACTGAGGACACACAGTCCTGGTGGCGTGCCTCCAGTGCAGCTTTCTCGTCTGAAAAGATTTGAAGTCAAAACAAGGATTTGAAGAAAGAAAACAGTGAAAAGATTAAAGGATTTGAAGTACAGAAGGATTAGTTCAAGGTTAAGAGGATCCGGCATACCAGTAAGTTCCTTCACTCTCTGGGTAAGCTCGGTGACTTGTGCTTCGGCACCAGCTGCCAAATGTCAGACAAAGATTAGGTGTCAGCATATTAAGATGCACCGGCCAGAGGACTATTGAGAAGGGCAAGGTATGTCGGCTGAAATTACCTTTCTGGGACAGTTCCAGCTGGAGCTTGCTGTGTGCGTCGGAAAGCTTCCGATGCTCGCACACCAAGTCATGGAACATGTCGGCACGGGCGTTATTCATGCGCTGCAAAAGTATTAGGATTTGAAGGGATATGAGATAACTAAAGCATGCCAGTACAGTTGAAGATTATACGAACTATTTATGCTATAGGAGATCCGGCACAGGTGCTGCGCACCTATCCCGGCTCTCGGTGACTAGGATTTGAAGCTCGAATCGAGCTTATATCTCGGTCAGGAGGATTTGAAAAATAATTGAGATGTGAAATTGTAGAGACCCGGCACAGGTGCTGCGCACCTATCCCGGCTCTCGGTGACTAGGATTTGAAGCTCGAATCGAGCTCATATGTCGGAAAGTTAATTGCAAAAGCAGCTAAGTGCAAAAGGTCTTGGAAAATCCCGGATGTCCGTATCCCGGACAGCCGACATTTTCGGGGACTGGGGATATCTATATGTAAAGGACTTACGTTGGTGGCATCGGCCAGGCGATGAAGTCGTTGCTGAAGACTGAGAAGTTCGCAGGCAATAGGAATGGGCTTAGCGGCCAGGATATCAGCTGGGTTGCCGGTGGCCGAAGCTTCGGCCTGTTTCTTCTTCTTGGATTCAGCTGTGTCCAGGGAGTCGACGTCATTCCATTTCTCGCAGCGCTCCTTGAGAGACCCGAGGCTTTGGGCACTCTTTGTCACCAGGGGGATGATGCCCTCAAGTTCTGGCGTGTCGAAGAAGTTGCGCCGGTAGCCAGGCCGGGCTGCTGCCCTGCCAAGATGCAGGGCCATAGCAGAGCTGGTCCGAGGCGTTGCCTTAGGAGGAGCAGTGGCGGCGGATGGAGTGCCGGACTTGGTCGGCTGGATCTTCAGTGTGCCGGACTTGGCCGGGGCAGAGGTCTTGGCCGGCGCCGTGGTCTTGGCCGGTGCAGGAGTCGTTTCAGCAGAAGGAGTTTTGGGCACGGGCTGTTCCGGTGCGGCCGGTGCATCTTGGCCAGCAGAGGCAGGATCCGGAATAGTCCGGACTTCCGGCACTAAAGGGCCTTTACCCTTGATGTCTGCTCCAGCGTCTTCAGTTGTGCCGGCGTCGCTGGTGGGCGCGCCGGAGTCTGGTGCTTCTTGGTGGGCTCCTGTGTCCATGTGGACATCAGGAGCCGGAGGTTCCTGTTGAGCCCCCGAGTCCATGTGGACGTCGGGGGCAGAGGTGTCTTGTTCCGGTGGAGGAACGTCCTTCGCCGGGGAGGAGGTCTTGTCGGGCGCAGGCGAGGATGCCGGCGCCGGGGAGGTCGTGTGACTGGCAGAGGGAATGTCAGAGGTAGCAGGGGCAGCGGGCTTGGTAACCTTCGGGTCGCCACTCAAGCCAGAAGCTTGTTCCGGCGCAAGAGGAGCTCTGAAAGAGAGAAAACACCAAGTCAGTAATACAAGCAAGAGATATGTCGGAGGAAATGCAAAGAAAAGGAAACTTACCCCGAGGCAACAGGCCTCTGTTTCTTCTGGATAGGCACGCCGACCTTCTGCCTCTTCGACTTCTAAGATGTGTCGGGCTGGGGCTTCACCCCTCGCTTCCGGCCGGCACGTCCGCCGGTGGAAGGAGGTCCCTGGTTCAGAGGGGCGGCGTCGATAACCATATCGTCCGGGATAGCTGAGGACGGCATTGGAAACTTGTAAGCAATAGGTGTTTCTGGAAAGGCATACGCAAGTGGCATCGGGTCATAGTACAGCAGGATCTCCTCGTCAGAATCAGTCTCACTCCGGTCTTGAGTATAATGCCGGGATGAAGAGCCCTTACCCATGGCAGCTGCAGCACGGGTGCTCCTGGGAAGCTTATCCCAATGATCCGGATCTTCAACATCCGCAACAGTGCGGTCCGCCGCGATCTTGATCCGGGAGTTCTCCATGGTTTGGAAGCTGAATTTTTGTATAAACAGCAGAGTCAAGTATTCAGACAAGGAAATATGCCGGTGGAAGAGGTATGTCGGATCAATATGATATGTGTCGGCAAACAGGCATGTGTCGGCTTAAGTATCTATGTGCCGGACATGGACTTTATGTATCGGATAAGATGGTTTACCGTTGGGGCGGGCCTATCCCGGCTGTATGGCTCTAGCCCCCAGGCAAAAGTGGCCTGAGAGGACTTGCAGACATCCTTAATCCGGCGCAGAATGTCGGCCGGAGTCAGCTCGTGTGTGGAGTGCCGGGTGGGGTCCATTGGCCCGCTCATCTGGCAGATCTTGTGCGACCGGCGCTGCAGAGGGGAGACGCGCCGGCTTATATAGCAGGCCACCAGGTCTTGAGGAGTAAGACCGGCATCCAGGAGCTCGCCCTTAACCCGGTGAAGCGCATTCACCGGCATCACCGAGTTCTTCGGGTTGTAGGTCCAGTTCGTCATAGCCAAGGGTGGCTCGTCCACAAATGGCGGCAGGTTGAGCAGATCCTCGTCGGTGGTGTTCTTGACGTAGAAGAAGCTTTTCTGCCACTTCTTGCAAGATTCCAGGAGTTCCACCTTGGGGAAGTCCGAGCCCTTTTGGGACATGATGGTGGCCGCGCCGCAGAGGGTCATGGGGCGGTCCTTCTTTTCCTGGGCCGTCTCCGGCGGGTCGTCCTTGCTCCGGGGCGGCTCTTGGACGACTTGCTTCCGCAGTTGGAAGTACTTCGCCCAGCCTTGAGTAAGGGCCTCTATGCCGGCATAGCCCTCGCAAAAAGCAGCGAAGGCGGAGAGGATCATCACGGCATTGGCCGGGATATGATGAGGTTGTAGGTCGTAGGTGTTGAGGAAGTCCCGGAAGAAGTCCGATGCCGGCAGGCCGAAGCCACGCTCGAAGTGGGCGATGAAGACGACGCGTTCGCCAGGTTCAGGTGCCGGCACAGTTTCTCCTGCTGGTAGCCGACATGCTACGCCCTCCGGGACTCTCCTGGTGGAGGTGACCCAGGATATCTCGGCCGGAGTAACCTCCGACCCCTCCCAGCCGGAGCGTCCTTGAGCTCGGGCCGAGGTATCTTCCTCAGAGGCCGAGGTGCCCGTCATGCTTGAAGATGCCATCTTAGTGGCCGGGACAAGGCGTGAGAGCCGGAGTCCCGTGATGATATTCCTATCAAGGCCGGAGAAAAGAGGGAGGTTAGTCTCTCTGGCATACCACTCTCCCCAAGGTTAGCAGAAATCAAAGATCTACCGAGCCAGTTAAAACAGGAAACAAATAAGGGTAAAAATTCTAAGGAAGAACACCTGTGAGCGCTGTTAGCAATGCTAGTCGAATCCAGAGAGGAACTGCACTAGATCTATGCGGATATGGCTACCAATGCGAAGTTATAAAAAGCGTGAAGGAGGAAGAACAGAGGGAGGTCTCACCGGAGCTTGGCCGGCGACGATGGAGCGGCGGCGAGCATGCTGGAAGAGTTTCAATCTCCCTGCAATGTCGCGGAGGAACGGTGCGGCAGCGGCGGCGTCGTCGACGGAGATGCAGGGCGCCGTCGAGCGTCGGCGTCGGCGGGGAGCAGGACGGCTGCGGCGGAGATGCTGTTCTTCGGACCGGCGGTGGAGCGCAGGAGGCAAAGGAGCAGGCGAGGAAGATGATGGTGGGGGGTAAAAAGATAAGTTTACCCCCGCCGCCCTATTTATATGTCTGCCAGGTCAGGGTCGTGGGGATCGTGGGAGTGTTCCACTCCCCCGACCGTTCCTGCAGAGAGTCGCCACGTGGCGGCCATGACGCAATGATGGCGAGGAGTAACTGCACTGTGAACCGTCACATCGTGGGTGACCGTTCGAGGTGGCAGGGCAGTTACAAGTTTCGATGAAAAGCTGTCAGGCATGGCTTCTCGAGGAAGACTCGTCTATATGTCGGATTAATTGCCCGATGTATATGTTCCGTCCGGAATACCCTCGGGACCGGCCGGAATAAGTTTTGGAATAGGAACAGAGGCCGGGATATGTGCAGATGTGCCGGCATATAAATTTGATTGCCGGGGCATAATGAAGAAAGGTATGTTGAACCTGTCAAGGCTCCACAGTTATGACTGGGGAACCTCGGCAGCTTCAGGGACTAGTGTCGGGGGGATGACCCCCGGTAGGGTCAAGAGACTAGAAAGACACAAGGTCTATGGTTGACTTTTATGCCGGTTGACCAAGAAAAGGCCTGGCCGGAATATAGGAGCATCGGCCAGGCCGGCATATATGTATATCCCGGCTGGTGTCTGGATATGCCGGTATGGCAGGAATACTAGTATAGGTGTGCCGGCATATACTCAGATATGCCGGCCTAACTATTTGGTGTGTTGTGCAGGAGCAGGGGAGGCCGGATTACCCGACCCTCGTAGGTCGTCGGTCCGGCATATAAGTCCTGGGTATGGCCAACGGTCATATCCGGGATACTTAAGTCAACCAAGGTGTCACATCCCTACAATCAAGGAAGAAAACATCCAAGCATGGTAGCAGAGTAAGATGGCAGGGTGCACAGTGGAGGTTACCTACCCTCACTGTGCACAAGTACGAGCTTACCGCACAGAGGTAAGGCCACAGTTCAAGAGGTACAAGGTACAGGGATAAGGCGTCCCATCGAGAGCAATCAGGGGCGAAGTCAAGGGTCTCTGCCATCGTCACCAGCTCCTGTTTGGAGTGTAGCCCGTGTCTTGTGGTCTTGTATGACCGTTGTAACCCTGGCCACCACTATATAAGGTGGCATAGGGAGCCCTGGTAAAGGGTTGGTTGGTCACTCTGTGTTCCTACACTTAGCAGTTCATCTTCCTTCTCTAGCAGAGAGCTTGGAAGCACCATTGTTGTGTACTACATCGACCCAAATATACAATCAGTAGAGCAGGAGTAGGGGTGTTATCTCCTTACGAGAGCCCCGAACCTGGGTAGATCAGTACCTCTTTCTGTCGTGCTTTTTAGCTCGTTCCCCTCTCCCGGATCCACCAGTGTACAGTCGGCCCCCATTTAAGCCATCCTATGGCATATGTTGTTTCACCACGACGACAAAACAACTTGAGCTTAATAATATCACTATCAACATCCTTATATTTCTGCATTTCACATAGCTCAACAAAATTGTTGAGATGAGCTACAGCATCTTCAGTACTAGCACCAGAAAATTGCTCTTTCATAACAAGGTTCAACAAAGCAGGCTTAATCTCATAAAAGTTTGCAGCAGGAGCAGGTGGTGCAATAGGAGTGCAGATAAAATCACTATTGTTCGTGCTAGTAAAGTCACACAACTTGGTGTTTTCAGGAGTAGACATTTCAGCAAAACTAAAGTAAACAAGTAAAAACAACTACCAAGGATTCTAATTTTTTTGGGTTTTTGATATAAAATGATGCAGGTAAAATAAATAAAGTAAAGCAAAACAATAATAACGTAAAGGATGTGCGTGCAAAAACTCCCCTCGCAGAAGTCTTCTACTTCCTCCCCGGCAACAGTGCCAGAAAAACAGCTGATGGCTAGTTGACGAGGGAGATTATTCTTCTTCGTCCCCCAGCAACAGTCCTTGTGCGTGGTGAATGACCAGCCAGTTGGGAACCCCAAGAGGAAAGTATGATGAGTATAGCAGCTGGTTTTCCCTCAATTATGAAACCAAGGTTTATCGTTCTTGGAGAGGAGAGACAGGTGATGTCTACGCACTTCTATTCTTGTAGACACTTGTTGGGCCTCCAAGTGTAGAGGTTTGTAGAACAGCAGCAAGTTTCCCTTAAGTGGATCACCCAAGGTTTATCGAACTCAGGGAGGAAGAGGTCAAAGCTATCCCTCTCAAGCAACCCTGCAATTATGATACAGAAAGTCTCTTGTGTCCCCAACACACCCAATACACTTGTCAGATGTATAGGTGCACTAGTTCGGCAAAGAGATAGTGAAATACAAGTGGTATAGATGATTATAAGTAGCAAACGTGATGTGAAATAAATATCGCTGCGAGCAAATAAGTAATAAAATAGCAAGTAAACGGTATGCAAAGCTTGGAAACAAGGCCTAGGGATCATACTTTCACTAGTGGACACACTCCCAACAATATAACATGAATGAACAAGTAACTTCTCTTTGCTAAGGCACTCTGAATTACTCTCCTATTGAATAACACTAATCATTGTGTAGTGGCTACAGAAGCACCCCTTAAAGTTCATCAAGTGCTTGACAAACACCACTCATAGAGATATCCAAATCAAATCACAATTCAAGATAGAAATCATTGCAACTTAGACCAAGTACTAACACGGTGCACACACTGTCAACATTACACCATGAAAGGAGGAATAGATCACTCAAACTATCATAGCAATAATTATTCTCATAATCCACAAGAGATCACAATCATAGCCTAAACCAAGTACCACCATGATGCACGCACTGTCACCATTACACCATAGCAGGAGGAATAGATTACTTTAATAATCACCACTAGAGTACACATAATATCTGAATAATAACATCTACTTGTTCAACATGATACAAAGCTCACGATCACATAAAGATCACATCATGGGAGAGAGAGGTGAACCACATAGCTACCGGTAGAGCCCTCAGCCCCGGGGATGAACTACTCCCTCCTCATCATAGGAGATAGCAAGGTTGATGGAGATGGTGGTGAGGTCGATGGAAACGGCGGAGACGGCGATGGAGACCGATGGAGATGGCTCCGGGGGCACTTCCCCGTCCCGGCAGGGTGCCGGAACAAAGACTTCTGTCCCCCGAAATTCGTCGACGACGGCGACGGAGCTGTGGAACTGTTTCTGGAAAATTGCCGAATCCCCTAGGGTTTTCCGTCCTGAGGCTTTATATAGGCGAAGGGGCGTCGCGAGAGGGCAGCCAGGGGCTCCTCACACAAGGGTGGTGCGGCCAGGGCCTGGGCCGCGCCAGCCCTATGTGAGGGAGGCCTGTGGCCCCTCTCCTTCCTCTCTTCGGATTTCTGGATGCTCCCGGGAAAAATAAGACTTCTGGCTTTTGTTTCGTCTAATTCCGATAATATTTCCTGTGTATCACTTCTGAAACACAAAACAGCAGAAAACAGGGAACTGGCACTGTGGCATCTTGTCAATAGGTTAGTTTCGGAAATCGCATAAAAACGCCACGAAGTGTAACGAAACAATAGGCAAATGGTGTAAAAACAAGCATGGAGCATCATAAATTATGGATACGTTGGAGACGTATCAGCATCCCCAAGCTTAACTCCTGCTCGTCCTCGAGTAGGTAAGTGATAACAAAAGAAATAATTTTTGAGGTGACATGCACCATCACAAACTTGATCATATATGTAAGCATTTGTGAGCTGGGATCATAAGAACTTAAAACATGGGCATGAAGATATAATCTTGACAATAAGAACTTAGCAACCATGTTGTAAACATGCAAATGAACACAAACAAAAGATCATGAATAATGAAACAATGAAAGTCAAACGTGTGTTCAAATCATAAGGAAAAACATACAAATGGTTTTCAGCTTGTCCTTCATGGAGAGCAAAACATAAATGCATAGGACACCTTCAAGTTTAAGAGGGCGACTAGATACAAATAATTTAAGAACAAGTGATACCAACATCATGAATCAATCAATGAACTTTGGGACAATGCATATCACACTAAGAATGACAACTATGCTCTCTTAATGGTGCATAAAGAAAGAAGGTGGTGACTCAACATAAAAGTAGAAGAAAGGCCCTTCGCAGAGGGAAGCAGTGATTAAACATGTGCTAGAGCTTTTCATTTGTAAAACAGAGAGATAAAAATTGGTTTTGAGAGGTGGTTGTCTTTGTCAACGACTGGCAATGGGGTTCTTACTATCTTCCATACAAAAATGAAGCAAGTTTTTGAGAGAGATTGGCACTTTTGTGCTCTTTTATAAAGCTTGGCACTCCTCCCCACCTTTTTTCCTTTCACAAACCATGGCTAACCGATTCCATCGGGTGCCCACCAACATTCACATTCCATGGAGGAGTGCCTTTTTTTCTTTTATTTTTTCCTTTATTTATTTATTTTTGGAATAAGCAATATGGAAGATAGCAAATCCGACCACTACGTCCCCATGAGTTGAAAACAGTGTCACAAAACGAGAAGTGTTTTGAAGGTTTTTTGAAAGGTAGCACATGAAAATTTACTTGGAATGGCTTACAAATACCATGCATAGGAATTTATAGTGGACACAATGACAAACTTGGTTTTTGGGAGTTGGATGCACGAGTAGAGCTCATACTCAGTACAAAATGAGGGCTAGCAAAAGACTAGGAGCGACCAACTAAGAGAGCAATAACGGCCATAATCATGCATAGCGACAAAGCGACATTAAAAGAAGCATAAGATGGCATCAAAAGCCAAAAACTAAATGATCATAGAGGCTATAGGCGACTTATTTTTGAAGTCAACATGGTGTAAGCATGCGCCAAGTCAACCCAAATAAAGCATCAAGGAGAAAACCAAAATAATGCTTCCATACAATAAAAACAACGCATGATTTTTTCAAAGGCTCATTAAGCAATCTCAGTTATTTGAGACAAGTCATGCTACAGCAAAACCACTAAGAATACTATCAAAAAGACATCAAGCATGACATGAAAAAGCCTAAGCCGCAGTCTACACAAGCTCCTTCTTGTACCACTTTTTTGCATAAAGCTTTTTCTCTTTTCCAACACCATTTGAAATTTTTATAAACACCTCTTTTGATGAAAACCAGTAAAGATCAGAGGCAAAAATACACCTTGATAAATAAATATAAGAAGATCTGAACACAAATCAAGGTGAAAACGAAAACCAAAAGCGGTAGTAGAAGAACAGAACACTCGTTGAAACGATAAGAGTGAAAACTAGAGTGTTCTTGGCAATGAAAAATGAGTTCATCTCCTCCAAAAGAAACATGATGTGATCTAACCATTTATTGCAGCAAACAAAACTAAACCAACTAAGAAAACTAAAACAACTGACGCTCCAAGAAAAACACATAGTGCATGAAGCAATAAAAATATAGTGTTTTGAAAGGTGACCTGATTTTTGCCGATGAAGAAGGGGTGCCTCGGGGGCATCCCCAAGCTTTGATGCTTGTACTTCTTGGATATTTCTTGGGGTGATGCATGGGCATCCCCAAGCTTGAGCTTTTGTCCATTCTTCAACTCATCTCATCATTCTCCAATCCCTACACTTGAAAACTTCCTTCATACAAAACTAAACACAATTCTATTAGCAACATTAGTGTAAGCATAAAATATATTCAACCTCTTTTAGCTTCAGGTTTTAACCCAAAACCACCACATATTAAGCATATACTACTGTAGCAACTTCCCCAAAAGTTCCATAATCAAAAGAACTCAAAAGAAAGCGATAAAGTGGCAAACACAAATATTGGCAGAAATCTGTCAAAACTGAACAGCTGACAAAGGTCGAATTTTTGAGGGATTTTCTGTTGCTCAAATCAAAAAGTGTTCAACTAAGAAAAGTTTGGATATAACCTGGGGCATATGCACAAGAAATCGCAGGTCCAAAACATAAACAGAGAATTTATACAAATTTTTACGGTGCAGCACCGAAAACAGTTTCAGGACAGCAATAACCCCAAATCTTTACCTCGCTCAAAATAGAGGCTTCTCTTGGCACAAAAACGAAATAAACAAGATAAGGAGCGGTCATTACAGTAGTAATGACTTCCAAGACTCAAATAAAAGAAAAAGTACTGAAAAGAAAACATTGGGTTATCTCCCAAGAGTGCTTTTCTTTAACGCCTTTGAGCTAGGCGCAGTAATTTGCAAAGATGCTCATGTGGGCGCCATATAAAAGCTTGAGGCAAAGGCGCCATATAGGAACTTAAAGCAATAGAAAGCATCAAAAAGCAAGTATGGAACACATTTAAATCTAAACCACTTCCTATGAAAAATCGTCTTGTAAAGAGACAAGTCATAAAAGCGCAAAGCAAAAAGCATAGGAAGGCAAAACAAGTACAACTTCAAGAATTGCAACATAAAGAGGGGAAACTCAATATTGTTGAGATCCATCAAACCATGTTTCCCTCTCTCATAATGACTTTCAGTAGCATCATGAATATAATTAACAATATAACTATCACATAAAGGATCTCTATCATGAGCCACATGCATAAAAGGATTAATACTCCCCACATGAACAATAGTAGTAGGAGCAGATTCAACAGAATAATTGTTCTCATCACCATAATCATCAAAAATAGGAGGCATATTGTAATCATAACTAATTTTATCCTCAATAGTAGGTGAACTGAAAATATTATACTCATCATCAGAAACTAGAGGCTTAGTATTATCGCAAGATAGAGAACTACTATGACGCAAAGCATATTCATCAAACATATCATCATAAGAAGGAACATGGATAGCACTAATGGTACAACAATTATTAACCTTAGAGTTAGTACCAAAATGATTTTCAATATCAAAAGTAGAGTGCTTTTCCCAATCATGATCACTAACATAAGTAATAGGCATAGGAACATCATCCCAATCAGAATTATCATAATCTATAGCAGGATCATAAATCTTAAGGGAAGATACCATGTCCTCTCGCCTCTTACTCCTCTTCTTCTTCTTCTTCTTCTTCTTCTTCTTACTCTTCTTACTTTCTCCTTTAGGAGGGAGAGACTTGAAGGGCATCTTCTCCACATATTCTCTAGGAGGGAAAGGCATCTTCTCCACATAATCTGGTTTGCTGATAGAAACAACAGAAGAAACTTTGGAGGATTCCTCCTCTCTATTAATAAGATAAAAACATCTATCAGTCCTGTCATAGCTTGGCAAGATATCAAGTTTCATAAGATTTTGAATGTAAGTATTTGCAAGGCAATCTTTAGCACAATAGAGACGACAACCACGAAGGGTGCTATTAATATCAACATCATTCATATCAATCAAAGCAATCTTTCTAGATATCTCGTCACATGCCAAGAACAAAGTGAGCTCATCATGCTGATTGGGAGTAATCTTGTCATCACAATACAAACTTAGGGTACTAGAAGAGTAACTATTAGGGCTTGAGCATTGGAAATTAAAATGACCTATGTCATCGCAATGTTTACATAGAAAAGGATAAAGCTCACAAACCTTTTTACCAATCTCACCTATATCCTTGTACCACATACTGGTTTCTTCATTTGCATGATGGACACAATAATCTTCCTTGCTGTAACTCTGTTCACAAGGTCTATGTATTCCACAAAAATTAACATGCTTATAAGAAATAGGACTTTTAGAAGTTTGAGCATGTTTATTGGAATCATCAACAACAATATCATTTTCTATGCGAGTGTCCTTAAAAGGTTCATGATACACGTCCCCATTTCCTTTAGGAACATTCATATGGGAAGCAAAGGCTTTAAAGCAATCAACCATAATTTGAGGATCAAGACCATATTTAGCACTAAGCTCTTGAAAATTAGCAGTTTCTGCGAAAGACTTAATGCAATCAAACTCGTAATTCATACCTGATCCTTTACCTTTGTCGCTATCCCAACCTTCAATATTGTTTTTAATTGTCTCAAGCAGATCCCACTTGGTGTCAACATCCTTGCTTGTGAAAGACCCATCAAAGCATGCATCTAGATAGTCCTTATAATATCCTGAAAGCCTTGCATAAAAATTATTAATAACAATATTGCGGGGAAGATCATGAATAGGACATTTATGCATTAGTAACTTCAATCTTCCCCACGCTTGGGCAATGCTTTCTCCCTCATGAGGCCAAAAATTATATATCTGATTACGATCTTTATGAATCTCACTTGGAGGATAGAATTTAGAATAAAAGAGAGGTACAATTTCCTCCCAGCCAACAGATGGACCATCTTCAAGCAGCCGATACCATTCCTCGGCTCTGCCTTTCAGTGATAAAGAAAATAGCCTCTTCTTAACTTGGTTCATCGAAATACCTGCACACTGGAACAACTCGCATAATTCATGTATAAAGAGCAGATGATCACCAGGGTGGATAGTTCCATCTCCTAAATAGCAGTTATCCCTAATACGTTCAACAATCTTCGTAGGTATTTTAAAAGTATGAGGAGCACAAGCATCATTAGAAGCATCACATATGGGAGATAAAATATCATCAGAGCAAACTTTCTCCACTAAAGCTGGGGGACTAAAAATATCATACTTAACAAAACCAGCTTCCCCAAGCTTAGACTTTTCTATAGCATTAGCAATAACGGTATTCAAAGCATTCGTACTAATAACATTGCTATGCGAAATAAGCTCCAAAGGATTTTCAATTTTCTCTTCAAATCTAAAATCAGGAAAAAGACTAAAGAACTCTTTATTTTCCATTAAGCCTAACTAGTGAAAATAAAAACAAGAAACAAAAAGATGTAATTGCAGAATCTAAAGGAAATAACTCCGAGCACTCACACAGGAGGATGTGAGTACCTTTTACCTTACCTCCCCGGCAACGGCGCCAGAAAAGAGCTTGATGTCTACGCACTTCTATTCTTGTAGACACTTGTTGGGCCTCCAAGTGCAGAGGTTTGTAGAACAGCAGCAAGTTTCCCTTAAGTGGATCACCCAAGGTTTATCGAACTCAGGGAGGAAGAGGTCAAAGCTATCCCTCTCAAGCAACCCCGCAATTACGATACAGAAAGTCTCTTGTGTCCCCAACACACCCAATACACTTGTCAGATGTATAGGTGCACTAGTTCGGCGAAGAGATAGTGAAATACAAGTGGTATAGATGATTATAAGTAGCAAACGTGATGTGAAATAAATATCGCTGCGAGCAAACAAGTAATAAAATAGCAAGTAAACGGTGTGCAAAGCTTGGAAACAAGGCCTAGGGATCATACTTTCACTAGTGGACACACTCCCAACAATATAACATGAATGAACAAGTAACTTCTCTTTGCTAAGGCACTCTGAATTACTCTCCTATTGAATAACACTAATCATTGTGTAGTGGTTACAGAAGCACCCCTTAAAGTTCATCAAGTACTTGACAAACACCACTCATAGAGATATCCAAATCAAATCACAATTCAAGATAGAAATCATTGCAACTTAGACCAAGTACTAACACGGTGCACACACCATCAACATTACACCATGAAAGGAGGAATAGATCACTCAAACTATCATAGCAATAATTATTCTCATAATCCACAAGAGATCACAATCATAGCCTAAACCAAGTACCACCATGATGCACGCACTGTCACCGTTACACCATAGCAGGAGGAATAGATTACTTTAATAATCACCACTAGAGTACACATAATATCTGAATAATAACATCTACTTGTTCAACATGATACAAAGCTCACGATCACATAAAGATCACATCATGGGAGAGAGAGGTGAACCACATAGCTACCGGTAGAGCCCTCAGCCCCGGGGATGAACTACTCCCTCCTCATCATAGGAGACAGCAAGGTTGATGGAGATGGTGGTGAGGTCGATGGAGACGGCGGAGACGGCGATGGAGACCGATGGAGATGGCTCCGGGGGCACTTCCCCGTCCCGGCAGGGTGCCGGAACAGAGATTTCTGTCCCCCAAAATTCGTCGACGACGGCGGTGGAGCTGCGGAACTGTTTCTGGAAAATTGCCGAATCCCCTAGGGTTTTCCGTCCCGAGGCTTTATATAGGCGAAGGGGCATCGCGAGAGGGCAGCCAGGGGCTCCTCACACAAGGGTGGCACGGCCAGGGCCTGGGCCGCGCCAGCCCTATGTGAGGGAGGCCTGTGGCCCCTCTCCTTCCTCTCTTCGGATTTCTGGATGCTCCCGGGAAAAATAAGACTTCTGGCTTTTGTTTCGTCCAATTCCGAGAATATTTCCTGTGTATCACTTCTAAAACACAAAACAGCAGAAAACAGGGAACTGGCACTGTGGCATCTTGTCAATAGGTTAGTTCCGGAAATCGCATAAAAACGCCACGAAGTGTAACGAAACAATAGGCAAATGGTGTAAAAACAAGCATGGAGCATCAAAAATTATGGATACGTTGGAGATGTATCAACAGGCGACTGAAGGTAACGATACTTGTTGACTCGTCTTCGGCCAATAGCAACGTGGAACCTGCACACACACAAACAAGTACTTTGCTCCCAACTTACGATGAGGTTGTCAATCTCACCGGTTTGCTTGAAACAAAGGTTATGAGTGTATCGAGTGGAAAATAGTAAAGTATGCAAGAAAAGTAAACAGTGCGAGAAAGTAAACAGGTGAAAGCAATATGATGGAAATAGGACCGGGGTCCACAGTTCACTAGTGGTGTCTCTCTATAGATAAAATAACACATGCTGGGTAAATAAATTACAGTTGGGCAATTGATAGAATAAAGATAAACGTGATATGTCAAGAAGATCACTATGAGATTTACTCTGGGCATTACAACAAAATACATAGACCGCTATCCAACTGCATCTATGACTAATAATCCACTCCCGATGATATCAATCCGAACACCCCAAAAGTATTAAGTTGCGAACAACAGATAATTGCATTAAGCAAAGTGTGTAATGTAAACAAAGCATATGCCCTTGAGCATATGAATGTTGTTTTCTCCCTAGTAGCAACAGCACATCTACCACCTTAGAGGTTTCTGTCACTCCCCCAGGTGAAATAGAGGCATGAACCCACTATCGAGCATAAATACCCCCTCTTGGAGTCACTAGCAACTACTCGGCCAAGATAGCTACTAACAACGGAGAGCATGCAAGATCATAAACAACATAGAGATAACAAAAGATAATATTCAGTACAGCAACTTAATCATAAACACCAATATTCATCGGATCCCAACAAACCAAACATGTAGAATTACATAATGGTGATCTCAATCATGTAGGGCAGCTCATGAGATCTAAACATGAAGCACATGGTGGAGAAGACAACCATCTAGCTACTGCTATGGACCCATAGTCCAAGGTAGACTACTCACTCATCGCTCCGGAGGCAAGCATGGCGATGAAGAAGACCTCCGGTGGCGATTCCCCTCTCCGGCAGGGTGCCGGGAAGAGCTTCTGGACCCTCCCGATCTTTGGGTCGACGGCGGCGGCGGATCGCGATGTGTTCTGGAAATCTGATCAGGTACTTAGATTTTTTCCGTCGGGGGGTCTTTATAGGCGAAGGGCCGATGTCAGAGGTGGAGCCAGGAGCCCTCACACCAGGCTCGCGCGGCCAGGCCCCTGGCCGCGCCACCCCTGTGTGTGGGTCCCTGGTGGCCCCCCTCCTACTCTCCTTCGGATCTCTGGAAGCTTCCAGGTAAAATAAGAATTCAGGAACTTGTTTCATCCAATTCCGAGAATATTTCCTGTGTATCACTTCTGAAACACAAAAATAGCAGAAAACAGAAAACTGGCACTGTGGCAACTTGTTAATAGGTTAGTTCCGGAAAATGCATAAAAGTGCCATGAAGTGTAACGAAACAATAGGCAAATGGTGTAAAAATAAGCATGGAGCATCAAAAATTATAAATACGTTGGAGACGTATCAGTTCATGCCTCTATTTAACCTGGGGGAGTGACAGAAACCTCTAAGGTTGTACATGTGCTGTTGCTACTAGGGAGAAAACAACATTCATATGCTCAAGGGCATATGCTTTGTTTACATTACACACTTTGCTTAATGCAATTATCTATTGTTCGCAACTTAATACTTGTAGAGTTCTCGGATTGATTCGCCACAAGTGGATTATTAGTCATAGATGCCGTTAGATGGCGGTCTATGTATTTTATTGTAATGCCCAGAGTAAATCTCATAGTGATCTTCTTGACATATCACATTTATCTTTATTCTATCAATTGCCCAACTGTAATTTGTTTACCCAGCATGTGTTATTTATCTTATGGAGAGACACCACTAGTGAACTGTGGACCCCGGTCCTATTTCCATCATATTGCTATCACCTGTTTACTTTACTCACACTGTTTACTTTACTCGCATACTTCTATTGTTTTCCACTTGATACACTCATAACCTTTGTTTCAAGCAAACCGGTGAGATTGACAACCTCATCGCTAGTTGGGAACAAAGTACTTGGTTGTGTGTGTGCAGGTTTCACGTTGCAGCTAGCAAAGCAAAGCTTGGACGAGGCGCCATATATAAATTGTTTGAAGCTGTCGCGAAGCTTGCAAGCATCACCTTCAGTTGTTTGTCTCTCCTCTCCAAGAATGATTAAACCTTGGTTTCTTAACTGAGGGAAAACTAGCTACTATACTCATCACACCTTCCTCTTGGGGTTCCCAACGGGCTGGTCATTCACCACGCACAAGGACCGTCAACTGCATGCCAGCAGCTTATTTTCTGGCGCCGTTGCCGGGGAGAAAGTAGAAGACTTCTACAAGGGGAGTTTTCACACACACATCCTTTACTTTGTTATTGTTTTGCGTTACTTTATTTATTTTACCTGCATCGCTTTATATCAAAAACCCAAAAAAATTAGAATCCTTGGTAGTTGTTATTTCTTTACTTTTCCGCTACTGCTTTTGGTTTTCGTTTTCACCTTGATTTGCATTCAGACCTTGTCATATCTTTTCATCAAGGTGTATTTTTTCCTCTGATCTTTATTGTTTTTCATCAAAAGAGGTATCTAAATTTTTTTCAAATGGTGTTGGAAAAGAGAAAAAGCTTTGTGCAAAATAGTGGTACAAGAAGGAGCTTGTGTAGACTGCGGCTTAGGCTTTTTCATGTCATGCTTGATGTCTTTTTGATAGTATGCTTAGTGGTTTTGCTGTAGCATGACTTGTTTCAAATAACTGAGATTGCTTAATGAGCCTTTGAAAAAAATCATGCGTTGTTTTTAATTGTATGGAAGCATTATTTTGGTTTTCTCCTTGATGCTTTATTTGGGTTGACTTGGCGCATGCTCACAAATGTTAGACTCTTACAAAGTCGCCAATAGCCTTCATGATCATTTAGTTTTTGACTTTTGATGCCATCTTATGCTTCTTTTAATGTCGCTTTGTCGCTTTGGATGATTATGGCCATTATTGCTCTCTTAGTTGGTCGCTCCCAGTCTTTTGCTAGCCCTCGCCTTGTACTGAGTATGCGCATTACTCGTGCATCCAACTCCTAAAAGCCAAAGTTTTCCAAAGTGTCCACCATACATACCAACTAGCAATTAGCTATTCCAAGTAAATCTGACTTGCTTTTATTTTCTCTTCAAATTAAACTCTTGCCAGTGTTATACGAAATTCGGTCAGTAAAGCTCTCACGAACCGGAAGGTACACTTTACTTTTTCCTATTCTTAAAAATTTGACATTGTGGTCTCTTATGTTGAGTTGTTATGCTTGCAAGTTGTAAGTTGGAGACTAGCCCAGCCATGCAGTCATGGGCAAGCTTTCAACATTGCACTTCTTATTTGAGTTGATATCGTGATCTTTTGTTTATGGATGCCCGCGGTGTGAAATGAATTGGGAATCTTGTGCGGATCATGGAGTTTGTATATGTGTTAGGGAAACGCCAGGCCGCTAATCTAAGCCATGCATAATTCATGGTGGAAATTTGCAGCATACCCATGGTGAACATTCGACGACGCATCTCACAATAAAAAGCTAAACAAATGGCACATAAAAGAGATGTCGAGGTGTTCATTGTCTGCTTGTCCTGTCATTTTGGTGTGGGCTTGTTCCATGTCATCGGGCACGGAGGTACCCCATTGGTGGTTCTCAATGATATGCATATATTTACAATGACAAGAGCCTTGCTTGGGACTCTAAGTAAAGTAGCATGAGGTTTGGGTACTCGTATTCACGGGACACGAGGTTTTCAACTTATGATTTGTTAAGCATATGCATCATAATTGTTCTCGCATTAACTTTAACCATTCAAGATGCTTATGATGGGGGCAATGAGAGCTCAAAGCCAGTAAGTACCATAATTTTTGAAGGTTATAAAACTTGCAATCACTGCTTCCCTCTGCGAAGGGCCTTTCTTTTACTTTTATGTTGAGTCACCACCTTCTATCTTTATGCACCATTAAGAGAGCATAGTTGTCATTCTTAGTATAATGTGCATTGTCCCAAAGTTTTCATTTATTGATTCATATTGTTGGTTTCACTTGTTCTCAACTTATTTGTATCTAGTCGCCCCCTTAAACTTGAAGGTGTCCTATGCATTTATGTTTTGCTCTCTTTGAAGGACAAGCTGAAAACCATTTGTATGTTTTTCCTTATGATTTGAACACACGTTTGACTTTCATTGTTTCATTTTCATGATCTTTTGTTTGTGTTCATTTTCATGTTTATAACATGGTTGCTAAGTTCTTATTGTCAAGATTATATCTTCATGCCCATGTTTTAAGTTCTTATGATCCCAGCTCACAAATACTTACATATATGATCAAGATTGTGTAGGTGCATGTCACCTCAAAAATTATTCTTTTGTTATCACTTACCTACTCGAGGACGAGCAGGAGTTAAGCTTGGGGATGCTTGATACGTCTCCAACGTATCTATAATTTTTGATGCTCCATGCTTGTTTTTACACCATTTGCCTACTGTTTCGTTACACTTCGTGGCACTTTTATGCATTTTCCGGAACTAACCTACAAACAAGTTGCCATAGTGCCAGTTCCCTGTTTTCTGCTATTTTTGTGTTTCAGAAGTGATACACAGGAAATATTCTCGGAATTGGGCGAAACAAGTTCCTGAAGTCTTATTTTACCCGGAAGCTTCCAGAAATCCAAAGAGGAGTAGGAGGGGGGCCACAGGGGCCCCACACACTAGGCTGTGGCAGCCAGGGCCTGGGCCGCGCCACCCTGGCGTGAGGCCACCTGGCCCCACCTCTGACATCACCCCTTCACCTATAAAGACCCCCCGACGGGAAAAACCTAAGTACCCGATCAATTTTTCAGAAACACATCGCGATCCGCCACCGTCGTCGACCCGAGATCGGGAGGGTCTAGAAGCTCTTCCCGGCACCCTGCCGGAGAGGGGAATCGACACCGGAGGTCTTCTTCATCGCCATGCTTGCCTCCGAAGCGATGAGTGAGTAGTCTACCTTGGACTATGGGTCCATAGCAGTAGCTAGATGGTTGTCTTCTCCACCATGTGCTTCATGTTTAGATCTCATGAGCTGCCCTACATGATTGAGATCACCGTTATGTAATTCTACATGTTTGGTTTGTTGGGATCTGATGAATATTGGTGTTATGATTGAGTTGCTATATTGAAATATATCTTATGTTATCTCTATGTTGTTTATGATCTTGCATGCGCTCCGTTGTTAGTAGCTATCTTGGCCGAGTAGTTGCTAGTGACTCCAAGAGGGGGTATTTATGCTCGATAGTGGGTTCATGCCTCTATTTAACCTGGGGGAGTGACAGAAATCTCTAAGGTTGTAGATGTGCTGTTGCTACTAGGGAGAAAACAACATTCATATGCTCAAGGGCATATGCTTTGTTTACATTACACACTTTGCTTAATGCAACTATCTGTTGTTCGCAACTTAATACTTGTGGAGTTCTCAGATTGATTCGCCACAAGTGGATTATTAGTCATAGATGGAGTTGGATGGCGGTCTATGTATTTTGTTGTAATGCCCAGAGTAAATCTCATAGTGATCTTCTTGACATATCACGTTTATCTTTATTCTATCAATTGCCCAACTGTAATTTGTTTACCCAGCATGTGTTATTTATCTTATGGAGAGACACCACTAGTGAACTATGGACCCCGGTTCTATTTCCATCATATTGCTATCACTTGTTTACTTTACTCGCATACTTCTATTGTTTTCCACTCGATACGCTCATAACCTTTGTTTCAAGCAAACCGGTGAGATTGACAACCTCATCGCTAGTTGGGAACAAAGTACTTGGTTGTGTGTGTGCAGGTTCCACGTTGCAGCTAGCAAAGCAAAGCTTGGACGAGGCGCCATATATAAATTGTCCGAAGCTGTCGCGAAGCTTGCAAGCATCACCTTCAGTCATTTGTCTCTCCTCTCCAAGAACGATTAAACCTTGGTTTCTTAACTGAGGGAAAACTAGCTGCTATACTCATCACACCTTCCTCTTGGGGTTCCCAACGGGCTAGTCATTCACCGCACACAAGGACCATCAACTGCACGCCAGCAGCAGGTAACCGGCATGCTACGCCGGCCGAGATGCGTCTAGTGGTTGTTATCCAGGATATGTCGGCCGGGGTTACCTTAGACCCCTCCCAGTTGGAGCGACCCTGTGCCTGGGCCAGATTATCCTCCTCCGGTGCAGAGGTGGCCGTCATACTGGATGAAGCCATGGTGATGGCCGAAATGGGGCGTGAGAGCCAGAGTCCCGTAGTGTTAGTCCTAGCAGAAGCATAATAAAGGGGGGAAAGTTAGTCTCTCCGGCAAACAAGTCTCACACGAGTTAGTAGGAAGAGAAGATCTACCAACGCAGTTAAATCAGAGATAATTCGAGGATAATTCCTACGACAAAGAACAGTTATGAACTTACTGAGAAGATTACTACCAATGCTAACCGAACCAACTAGATGCCAAGCAAAGCTACTAAAGGAGATCTAGGCAAACAGAGTTACCACTACAAAGCCACAGAGAGGCGTGAAGGAAGAAGAACTAAGAAGGGGAAGAACTCACCGGGCTAATGGCGACGGTGGTGGAGTAACTGCAAGCTCATAGTAAAGAAGAGAGTTTCGCCGAGCAATGCTCCGCGAGAGAAGAAGAACTGCGGCAGTGCTGAGGAAGAAGCCGGGGCGCGATGAGCAGTGGCGCTGGCGTGAGGTGGAACGACGGTGGCGAGGGGTCTCTGTGGCTCGGTCCGGCGGAGGAGAGCTTGAGATGAAGAGGCAGAGGAAGAAGAAGGAGTGGGGTAAAAAGCGAGAGTTACCCCCGCTCCCCTATTTATACCGCGGGACGGTGGTCGTGGGTACAGTGGTAGTGCTCCACTACCCCGACCGTTTTTGCGGAGGATCGCCACATGGCGGTGCATCATGGGGCAGCGGTTCTAGTAACCGTGCCACTAGGCCAGTTATGGCAATGATGACAGGCAGTAATCACGCTGTGAACCGTCACTTGATGTGACCGTTCCTAGTGGTAGAGCAGGAGCAAGTTTCAAGGTAAACTGCCGGACTTAGCTTCTCAAGGAATCTTCAGATATGTGCCGACCATGCTTGAAACATATCCCATCCGAAATACCTTTGGGACCGGCCGGATTAACTTTTAGAGGAAGAAGAGGAGCTAGCATAAAATTAATCGCCGGCATATAATCAAGAGCCAAGATATCAGAAAGGAGATGGTTTGTTGAACCTGCCAAGGCCCCCAGTTAGGACTGGGGGACCTCGACAGCTTCGGGGACTAGTGTCGGGGGGATGACCCCCGGTAGGGTCAAGAGACTAGAAAGACATAAGGAAAGTGGTTGACTTTGTGTTGGTTGACCAAGATTGGGCCTGGCCAGAATATAAGAGTATCGGCCAGGCCGGCATATATGTCGTATCCCGGCTGGTGTTCAGATATGTCGGCATAGCCAGGATACATGATGAAGAGTGCCGGCGTATATACAGATATGCCGGCTTAACCTAGTTGTTATATTATGCAGGAACATGGGAGGCTGGATTACCCGACCTTGGGTCATTGGTCCGACATATAGGTCCAGGATATGGCCAACGGCTATATCCGGGATACAGAAGTCAACCAAGGGGTCACATCCCTACAATCAAGGGAAGAAACATCCAAGCATGGAGGTAGATTATGATGACAGGGTGCACAGTGGTGGTCTACCAACCATCACTGTGCCGAAGTATAGTCCTTACCTCACAGTGGTAAGGTCACAGTCCAAGAAGTACAAGGTACAGCGATGCTGAGTCCCATCGAGAGCAATCAGGGAGAAAGTTAAGGGTCTCTGCCATAGTTAGCATGTCCTGTTTGGAGGGTATGTGCTGTCTCTTGGTCCAAGTGACCGTTGTAGCCCTGCCCACCCCTATATAAGGTGGCATAGGGAACCCTAGCAAAGGGTTGATCTCTTCCGACTCTCTCAGTTCATAGTTCGTCTTCCTTCTCTCACAGAGAGCTTGGAAGCACCATTGTTGTACACTCCATCGATCCAAATATAGAACCAGTAGAGCAGGAGTAGGGGTATTATCTCCTTACGAGAGCCCCGAACCTGGGTAGCTTGTGTGTTCCTCTCTGTCGTGCTTCTTAGCTCGCTCCCCTCTCCCGAATCCTCCAACATCTAGTTCGGCCCCCATTTAAGCCATCCCATGGCATATGTTGTTTCACCACAACGACAAGTATACACGTATCATCGAGAACCGCCAACAGGGTACCTCCGTGCCCGATGACATGGAACAAGCCCACATCAAAATGACAGGACAAATAGACAATGAACACCTCGGCATCTCTTTTATTTACCATTGGTATAGCTTTTTATTGTGAGATGCGTCGTCGAATGTTCACTATGGGCATGCTGTAAATTTCCACCATGAATTATGCATAGCTTAGATTAGCGGCCCAGGCATTTCTCTAACACATATACAAACTCCATGATCCCGCAAGATTCTCAATTCATTTCACATCGCGAGTATCCATAAACAAAAGATCACGATATCAACTCAAATGAAAGATAGTGTAATGTTGAAAGCTTGCCCTATGATGGCATGGCTGGGCTAATTTCCAACTTACAACTTGCAAGCATAACAACTCAACATAAGAGAGCCACAATGTCAAATTTTTAAGAACAAGAAAAGTAAAGTGTGCCATCAGGTTCGTGAGAGCTTTACTAACCAATTTTCGCATAACAGCAAAAAGAGTTTAATTTGAAGGATAGATAAAAGCAAGTCAAATGTACTTTGGAATAGAAAATTGCTAATAGGTATGTATGGTGGACACATTGGAACAACTTGGTTTTTAGGAGTTGTGTGCACAAGTTGAGCTCATACTTAGTACAAAATGAGGGCTAGCAAAAGACTGGGAGCGACCAACTAAGAGAGCAATAACGGCCATAATCATGCAAAGCGACAAAGCGACATTAAAAGAAGCATAAGGTGGCATAAAAAGTCAAAAACTAAATGATCATAGAGGCTATGGCGACTTTGTATGAGTCAAACATGTGTGAGCATGCGCCAAGTCAACCCAAATAAAGCATCAAAGGAGAAAACCAAAATAATGCTTCCAAATAATTAAAACAATGCATGATTTTTTCAAAGGCTCATTAAGCAATCTCAGTTATTTGAGACAAGTCATGCTATAGCAAAACCACTAAGCATACTATCAAAAAGACATCAAGCATGACATGCAAAAGCCTAGGCCGCAGTCTACACAAGCTCCTTTTTGTACCACTTTTTTGCATAAAGCTTTTTTCTTTTTTCCAACACCATTCGAACTTTTTTGAAACAACTCTTTCGATGAAAACCAACATGGACCAGAGGTCAAAATACACCTTGATAAAAAGATATAACAAGATTTGAACAAAAATCAAGGCGAAAAACAAAAGCTAAACGCAGTTCTAGAAAAAGAGAACACTTGTTGAATGATAAGAGTGAAAAACTCAGTGTTCTTGGCAAATGAAAAGCAAGGCAACTTCTCCAAAAGAAATTTGTTGGGGTCCAAACATTTATTACAGCAAACAAAACCAAACCAAAACTGAAAAATAAAAAAACCTGACGCTCCAAGAAAAACGCATAATGCATAAAGCAATAAAAATATAATGTGTTGAAAGGTGACCTGATTTTTGCCGATGAAGAAGGGGTGCCTCGGGGGCATCCCCAAGCTTTGATGCTTGTACCTCTTGGATATTTCTTGGGGTGACATGGGCATCCCCAAGCTTGAGCTTTTGTCCATTCTTAAACTCATTTCATCATTCTCCAATCCCTACACTTGAAAACTTCCTTCATGCAAAACTAAACACAATTCTATTAGCAATATTAGTGTAAGCATAGCAATGAATCAACCCTTTTTGCCTCAGGTTTCAACTCAAAACCACCACATATAAAGTATATACTACTGTAGCAACTTCCCCAAAAGTTTCATGATAAAAAGAACTAAAAAAGAAAGTGATAAAGTGGCAAACACAAATATTGGCAGAAATCTGTCAAAATAGAATAGCTGACAAAGGTCGATTTTTTAGAGGGTTTTCTGTTGCTCAAATCAAAAAGTGTATAACTAATGAAAGTTTGGATATAACCTGGGGCATCTGCACAAGAAATCGCAGGTCCAAAAGATATTCTGAGAATTTTCATGAATGTTTATGGTGCAGCACCAAAAACTGTTTCAGGACAGCAACATCCCCAAATCTTACCTCACTCAAATTAGAGGCTTCTCTTGGCATAAAAACAAAATAAAAAGGATAAGGAGCATTTATTATAGTAGTAATAACTTCCAAGACTCAAATAAAAGAAAAATAAATAAAATTAAAAATATTGGGTTATCTCCCAAGAGTGCTTTTCTTTAACGCCTTTGAGCTAGGCGCAGAAAATGCGAATCAAGTAATATCGAAAGATGCATTAAGATCAACTGTTTCCTCAAGATCACCACTTACCACACTAGGCACTTTAGAGGTTCCCAAAGATGATTCAACCTGCAAGTCACTCTTAGTTGAACTAAAAGTCTTACCAATCTTAAAAACATGCTGCGGTTTAGGCACATACACCTTGGGAACATACATAAATTTTTGCTCTTTTCCAACATAAGCTTTCTCCTTCTTAAACTTAAGAGAAGAGAAAATTGAACTTAAAGTTTCCATGGATTCCTCTAGTTTCCCAATCCTAAGGTTTTGACTATCAAGAGTAGTGCTAGCTTCTAAAACGGTGATTCTCCTACCGATACTTTCTATCGCTTCATTAACTCTCGGCTAGCGTTATCAAGGATATTTGGCAAACTTTTCTCTAAAGAGCCTATTTTTTCTATAAATTCCTCCAAAGTGATCTTAGTTTTAACAACATGAATAGGTAGTACTCCCACTAAACTTTCTATTAAAGTGCATGCTTCAAGAGCGGGAGTACCCAGAAAATTACCTCCTACAAGAGTATCAAGAACATACCTATTCCAACTAGTTATACCAACAAAAAAAATTCTAAGGAGGATCATGGTAGAATGCTTCTTCATACACCTATGATGAGAATTGCTAATATGGTACTAAGCATCTTTCAAGCTCTCTCCCCCTTGTTGCTTAAAAGTACGAACTTCAACTTCAGGATTACTCATTCTAACAAAACTAAAAGCAAGTAAATAAAAGTGACTATAAAGGAAACTAATTTTTTTTGTATTTTTGATAAAACGATGCAAGTAAAATAATGTAAAGCAAAACTTAAAACAAAGTGAAGGATGTGCGTGTGAAACTCCCCTTGCAGAAGTCTTCTTTTTCACCGGTAACGGCGCCAGAAAAAGTCTTGATTGCTATAGATGGCGCGGTGATGACGAAGTAAATGACCGGCCAGTTGGGAAACCCCAAGAGGAAGGTATGATGAATATAGCAGCAAGTTTTTCCCTCAGTAAGAAACCAAGGTTTGTCGGTCCAGTAGGAAAAAGCCAAACTCAAGAAGGTGATGCTTGCTAGCCTAGTGACACTCCAACAAGGGCGCCATTAACAATAACTTGTTAGCGCGTCTTCAACTAGTAGCAACGTGGAACCTTCACACAACACAACAAAATACTTTGTTCCCAACTTACGATGAGGTTGTCAATCTCACTGGTTTGCTTGAAACAAAGGGTATGAGAGTATCGAGTGGAAAGTAATAGTAGTATGCGAGTAAAGTAAACAGTGCAAGTAAAGTAAACAGGTGATAGCAATATAATAGAAATAGGACCAGGGTCCATAGTTCACTAGTGGTGTCTCTCCATAAGATAAAATAACACATGTTGGGTACACAAATTACAGTTGGGCAATTGATAGAATAAAGACAATGTGCATATGTCGAGAGGATCACTATGAGATTTACTCTAGGCATTACAACAAGATACATAGACCGCCATCCAACTGCATCTATGACTAATAATCCACTTGTGGCGAATCAATCCGAGAACTCCACAAGTATTAAGTTGCGAATAACAGATAACTGCATTAAGCAAAGTGTGTAATGTAAACAAAGAATATGCCCTTGAGTATATGAATGTTGTTTTCTCCCTAGTGGCAACAACACATCTACAACCTTAGAGGTTTCTGTCACTCCCCCAGATTAAATAGAGGCATGACCCCAACTATCAAGCATAAATACCCCCTCTTGGAGTCACTAGTATCTACTCGGAGAGCATGAAAGATCATAAACAACATAGAGATAACATAAGATAATATTCATCGGATCCCAACAAACACAACATGTAGAATTACATAACGGTGATCTTGATCATGTAAAGCAGCTCATGAGATCTAAACATGAAGCACATGGTGGAGAAGACAACCAACTAGCTACTGCTATGGACCCATAGTCCAAGGTAGACTACTCACTCATCGCGCCGGAGGCAAGCATGGCGATGAAGAAGACCTTCGGTGGCAATTCCCCTCTCCAGCATGGTGCCGGGAAGAGCTTCTGGACCCTCCCGATCTCGGGTCGATGATGGCGGCGGATCGCGATGTGTTTCTGGAAAAGTGATCGGGTATTTAGGTTTTTCCTGTCGGGGGGTCTTTATAGGCGAAGGGGCATCGTCAGAAGTGGACCAAGGTGGCCACACACATAGGGGGCGCGGCCTAGCCCTGGGCTGCGCCGCCCTGTTGTGTGGGCCCCTCGTGGCCCCACTCCATCTCCTATTCGGTTCTCTGGAAGCTTCGGTGAATTTCTGGATGTTTGGCTTTTGTTTCATCCAATTCGGAGAATATTTCCTGTGTAACTTTTCTGAAACACAAAAACAGCAGAAAACAGGGAACTGGCACTATGGCATCTCGTTAATAGGTTAGTTCCGGAAAATGCATAAAAACGCCACGAAGTGTAACAAAACACTAAGCAAATGGTGTAAAAACAAGCATGGAGCATCAAAAATTATAGATACGTTAGAGACGTATCACACTTCGATGCCTTACATGAACACCACATGTCAAATCTGCAATATCCACGGGCACTCTGCAAAAGACTGCTGGTGGCGTCACGGAGATGATGATGATTCTGACCATGATCGCGGTCACAAAGGTGATAAGAGCGCACACCTCACATCCTATGGTGTTGACACAAATTGGTACACCGACACGGGTGCTACTGATCACATCACCGATGAGCTCAACGCATGAGAAGTACAGTGGGCATGATCGTGTTCGTACGGCTGAAGGAACAGGTAAGCACATTAGTCACATTGGTCATTCAAAATTGTCACATCCTCTTGGTTCTTTTGACCTTAAAAATATTCTACATGTTCCTAGTGCATCAAAAAATCTTCTTTCCATTCATCGATTCATCCCTTCTTCTGTCGTCGTGGTGAAACAACATATGCCATGGGATGGCTTAAATGGGGTTCGAGCTAGATGCTGGTGGATTCGGGAGAGGGGAACGAGCTAAAAAGCACGACAGAAAGAGACACTGATCTACCCAGGTTCGGGGCTCTCGTAAGGAGATAACACCCCTACTCCTGCTCTACTGGTTGTATATTTGGATCGATGGAGTACACAACAATGGTGCTTCCAAGCTCTCAGCTAGAGAAGGAAGATGAACTGCTAAGTGTAGGAACATAGAGTGACCAACCCTCTACCAGGGCTCCCTATGCCACCTTATATAGTGGTAGCCAGGGTTACAACGGTCATACGAGACCACAAGACATGGGCTACACTCCAAACAGGAGCTGGTGACGATGGCAGAGACCCTTGACTTTGCCCCTGATTGCTCTCGATGGGACGCCATATCCCTGTACCTTGTACTTCCTGGACTGTGACCTTACCCTCCTGAGGTAAGCTTGTACTTGTGCACAGTGAGGGTAGGTAACCTCCACTGTGCACCCTGCCATCTTACTCTGCTACCATGCTTGCATGTTTTCTTCCTTGATTGTAGGGATGTGACACATTAGCTGACTTCTGTATTCCGGATAAGACCGTTGGCCATACCCCGGACCTATATGCCGGACCAACGACCTATGAAGGTCGGGTAATCCGGCCTCCCCTGCTCCTGCACAACACACCAAATGGTTAGGCCGGCATATCTAAGTATATGCCGGCACACATATACCTGTATTCCGGCTGTACCGGCATATCCAAGTATAAGCCGGGATACACACATATGCCGGCCAACCCGATGCTCTTATATTCCGGCCAGGCCCTTCCTTGATAACCCGGCATAAAGTCAACCATAGACTTTGTGTCTTTCTAGTCTCTTGACCCTACCGGGGGTCATCCCCCCGACACTAGTCCCCGAAGCTGCCGAGGTTCCCCAGTCATAACTGTGGAGCCTTGACAGGTTCAACATACCTTTCTTCATTATGCCCCGGCGACCAGATTATATGCCGGCACATCTGCACATATGCCGGCTACTATTCCTCTTCCACAAGTTATTCCGGCTGGTCCCGAGGGTATTCCGGACGGAACATATACATCGGGCAGTTAATCCGACATATAGATGAGTCTCCCTCGAGAAGCCATGCCTGACAGCTTTGCATCGAAACTTGTAACTGCCCTGCCACCTCGAACGGTCACACGATGTGACGGTTCGCAGCGCAGCAGTTACTTCTTGCCATCATTGCGTCATGGCACGGTTACAGGAACCGCCGCCCCACTCCGTGCCGCCACGTGGCGACTCTCTGCAGGAACGGTCGGGGGAGTGGAACACTCCCACGATCCCCACAACCCTGACCTGGCAGACATATAAATAGGGCGGCGGGGGTAAACTTATCTTTTTACCCCCCACCACCGTCTTCCTCGCCTGCTCCTTTGCCTCCTGCGCTCCACCGCCGGTCCGAAGAACAGCATCTCCGCCGCAGTCAACCTGCTCCTCGCCGACGCCGACGCTCGACGACGCCCGGCATCTCCGTCGACGACGCCGCCGCCGCCGCATCGTTCCTCCGTGACATTGCAGGGAGATTGGAACTCTTCCTGCACGCTCGCCGCCGCTTCATCGCCGCCAGCCAAGCTCCGGTGAGATCTCCCTCTGTTCTTCCTCTTTCACGCTTTTTATAACTTCGCATCGGTAGCCACACTTGCATAGATCTGCTTCAGTTTCAGAGCTAGTTTTCCCTTTGATTCGACTAGCATTGCTAGGCAACGCTCGCAGGTGTTCATCTTTAGGAGTTTTACCCTTATTTGTTTCCTATTTTAACTGTCTCGGTAGATCTTTTTATCTCTGCTAACATTGGTGAGGGCGGTATGCCGGAGAGACTAACCTCCCTCTTTTCTCCGGCCTTGATAGGAATAACATCACGGGACTCCGGCTCTCACGCCTTGTCCCGGCCACTAAGATGGCATCTTCAAGCATGACGGGTACCTCAGCCTCTGAGGAAGATACCTCGGCCCGAACCCAAGGACGCTCCGGCTGGGAGGGGTCGGAGGTTACTCCGGCCGACATATCCTGGGTCACCTCCACCAGGAGAGTCCCGGAGGGCGTAGCATGCCGGCTACCAGCAGGAGAAACTGTGCCGGCACCTGAACCTGGCGAACGCGTCGTCTTCATTGCCCACTTCGAGCGGGGTTTCGGGCTGCCGGCATCGGACTTCTTCCGGGACTTTCTCAACACCTACGACCTACAACCTCATCATATCCCGGCCAACGCCGTGATGATCCTCTCCGCCTTCGCTGCTTTTTGCGAGGGCTATGCCGGCATCGAGCCCCTCACCCAAGGCTGGGCGAAATATTTCCAACTGCGGAAGCAAGTCGTCCAGGAGCCGCCCCGGAGCAAGGACGACCCGCCGGAGACGGCCCAGGAAAAGAAGGACCGCCCCATGACCCTCTGCGGCGCGGCCACCATCATGTCCCGGAAGGGCTCGGACTTCCCCAAGGTGGAGCTCCTGGAATCTTGCAAGAAGTGGCAGAAAAGCTTCTTCTACGTCAAGAACACCACCGACGAGGATCTGCTCAACCTGCCGCCATTTGTGGACGAGCCACCCTTGGCTATGACGAATTGGACCTACAACCCGAAGAACTCGGTGATGCCGGTGAATGCGCTTCACTGGGTTAAGGGCGAGCTCCGGGATGCCGGTCTTACTCCTCAGGACCTGGTGGCCTGCTATATAAGCCGGCGCGTCTCCCCTCTGCAGCGCCGGTCGCACAAGATCTGCCAGATGAGCGGGCCAATGGACCCCACCCGGCACTCCACACACGAGCTGACTCCGGCCGACATTCTGCGCCGGATTAAGGATGTCTGCAAGTCCTCTCAGGCCACTTTTGCCTGGGGGCTAGAACCATACAGCCGGGATAGGCCCGCCCCAACGGTAAACCATCTTATCCGATACATAAAGTCCATGTCCGGCACATAGATACTTAAACCGACACATGTCTATTTGCCGACACATATAATATTGATCCGACATACCTCTTCCACCGGCATATTTCCTTGTCTGAATACTTGACTTTGCTGTTTATACAGAAATTCAGCTTCCAAGCCATGGAGAACTCCCGGATCAAGATCATGGTGGACCGCACTGTTGCGGATGTTGAAGATCCGGATCATTGGGATAAACTACCCAGGAGCACCCGTGCTGCAGCTGCCATGGGTAAGGGCTCTTCATCCCGGCATTATACTCAAGACCGGAGTGAGATTTATTCTGACGAGGAGATCCTGCTGTACTATGACCCGATGCCACTTGCATATGCCTTTCCAGAAACCCCTATTGCTTACGAGTTTCCAATGCCGTCCTCAGCTATCCCGGACGATATGGTTATCGATGCCGCGCCTCTGAACCAGGGACCTCCTTCCACTGGCGGACGTGCCGGCCGGAAGCGAGGGGTGAAGCCCCAGCCCGATACACCTCAGAAGCCAAAGAGGCAGAAGGTCGGCGTGCCTGTTCCGAAGAAACAGAGGCCTGTTGCTTCGGGGTAAGTCTATTTTCCTTGCATTTCATCCGACATATCTATTGCTTGCATTATTGACTTGGCGTTTTTTCTCTTTCAGAGTTCCTCTTGCACCGGAACAAGCTTTTGGCTCGAGTGGCGACCTGAAGGTTACCAAACCCGCAGCCCCTGCTTTCTCCGACATACCTTCTGCTAGTCATACGACCTCCCCGGCGCCGGCATCTTCGCCTGCGCCCGACAAGACCATCTCCCCGGCGAAGGACGATCCTCCGCCGGAACAAGACACCTCTGCCCCCGACGTCCACATGGACTCGGGGGCTCAACAGGAACCTCCGGCTCCTGATGTCCACATGGACACAGGAGCCCACCAAGAAGCCCCAGACTCCGGCGCGCCCACCAGCGATGCCGGCACAACCAAAGACGCCGGCGCAAGCGACACGAGCGTCGGCATAGATCTTAAAGGAAAGGGCCCTGCTGTGCCGGAAGTCCGGACTATTCCGGAACCTGCCCCAGCTGGCCAAGCTTCACCGGCCGCGCCAGAACAGCCTGCACCCGAGACTCCATCCTCTGAGAAGACTCCTGCGCCAACCAAGGCTACTGCCTCGGCCAAAGCCACTGCCCCGGCCAAGTCCGGCACTCTCAAGTTCCAGCCTAGCAAGTCCGGCACGCCTTCCGCCGCCACTGCTCCTCCTAAAGTAGCATCCCGGACCAGCTCTGCTCTGGCCCTGCATCTTGGCAGGGTAGCAGCCCGGCCTGGCTACCGGCGCAACTTCTTCGACACGCCAGAACTTGAGGGCATCATCCCCCTGGTGACAAAGAGTGACCAAAGCCTCGGGTCTCTCACGGAGCATTGCACCAAGTGGAACGACGCTGGCAGCATGGACACCGCGGACTCCAGCAGCAAGAAGAAGGCCGAAGCCGCGGCTACTGGCAGCCCAGTAGATATCCTGGCCGCGAAGCCCCTACCGATCGCCTGCGAGCTCCTCAGCCTCCAGCAGAGACTTCACCGATTGGTCGATGCCACCAACGTAAGTCCTTTCTACCTATACACATATCCCCAGTCCCCGAAAATGTCGGCTGTCCGGGATACGGACATCCGGGATTTTCTCATAGTCTTTTAGCTAGCTTCTTTTGAATTAACTGCCGACATATGAGCTCGATCCGAGCTTCAAATCCTAGTCACCGAGGGCCGGGATAGGTGCGCAGCACCTGTGCCGGGTCTTTAGCAATTTCACATCTCAATTATCTTTCAAATCCTCTTGACCGAGATATAAGCTCGTTTCGAGCTTCAAATCCTAGTCACCGAGGGCCGGGATAGGTGAGCATTCACCTGTGCCGGGTCTTCAGTAGAATGATCACTTGATAGAATCTTCAACTTAATTACCATGCCAAATTTCTCTGCTGATATTTTAAATCCGGGCACTTTTGCAGCGCATGAACAACACCCGGGCCGACCTGTTTCATGACTTGGTATGCGAGCATCGGAAGTTATCCGACGAGCATAGCAAGCTTCAGCTGGAGCTGTCCAAGAAAGGTAATCTTTCGCCGACATACTGCTATATGCCGGATAACTTTCCTCTTATTACTTTGCAACATTTATTCTTGCCGACACATGACCTTTTGCCGACATTCTTCAGCTGGCACTAAAGAGCAAATCGCCGCGCTTCTTACGAGGGTGAAGGAGCTTACTGGTATGCCGGATCCTGCTGTTACCCGGATAGATACTTTACACTTCAAATCACTCTTTGTCCCTGTTTTCTCTCTTCAAATCCTTTTAACTTCAAATTTTTGCAGATGAAAAGGCTGGACTGGAAGCCCGCCACCAGGACTGTATGTCCTCAGTGGACGTGGCCAAGCAACTGGACGACCGGGATGCTGCTCACAAGGCCGAGATAGAGCAGCTGAAGGGCCGGATCACCGAGCTCCTGGACGAGAAGGAAGAGAGGGAGGGCCAACTGAAGAAGGTCCAGGACCTGCTCGTTGAATCTGAGACTGATGCCTCCACTGCCCATGCTGAACTGACCAGCTTAAAGGAGCAAGCGACAAGATGGGAAGTCACAGTCGCACAGCTCAATGCTGACCTTGCCAGTAAGCTTCAAATCCTTTTTCCTTATCCCTGCCCGGCATATCTTGATCTTTTCCGGCATACCCTTTATGCCGACATATTCTCCTTTTGCTAACTATATTTCTATCTCTTAGACATGTTCCCCGCTTCCGTCGAAGACGTTGAGAGGGCTCTGCAGTTGGATCGAGAGAACCGGGGTGTTCCGGTTGACTCGGCCAACTGGGACATGTCGGAGCAGCAGCTGGCTCTGCAATCCCGGAAGAACGCCATGACGCTCTACACCGAAGAACTCTTTTATGGCGCCCAGGAGGCATTCTCTGCCCTCTGGCCGGGACAAAGGACTCCCACTGATCCCGTCGACCTCGGCAACGATCTGCAGCTGGCCAAGGTTCGCCTCCGGGACTGGCGAGATTCCGGCGCAAGGGTTGGAGCTGACGAAGCTCTCAGCTACTTCTTGTCCTGGTATGAAAAGGCTGACTTGGAGACTTTGCGCACTGTGCGCGAAGGATCCATCTGGACCACGGATCCGGAACACATCCGGCGCCGACGGGAGTTGGCCCACAGCTATGTGGACTATGCTGACACCGACGCCTTCGTCCGGGACATCCGCGAGCCGGAGAAGAAGGACGATGCCGGGACATCCGCCGCTGCTGAGGGCTCCGACTCCAGCCAGGATGAAGAGGAAGCTGAAGAGGCCGGCACTGATGCCCCGGAACAGGGGTCTACCCCGGGCGGAGGTGATGGCTCCATTCCATCTGCTGGGTCCGGCACACCTGACGCCGACACTTCCACTGCTACAGCTCCCCCGGCCGGCGGCTCTGCTTCTGCCACTGCTCCTTGACTTTGCAGCATAAAAACTTCAAGTTTTATCAGATCCCCGGTATGCCGGGTGCAGATGTAATATACACGTTTAATTTCCTTTGGTTTGCTACCTGAACAAGTTTTATCTTGGTTTGCTTGTTACTAATGCCGGATCATCTTTTGGCTAAGTCACCGAGTTGTTTTCCTGTTTCCTCAATTTCACAACCTTGGCTACTTGTCTACCTTATTTGGCTTTCGACGTATGAGTCTCAAGGTTGCTTCCTCGAACATACAGTACTTTAACTTTGACACTTAGACTTCAAATCATCCGACATTTTAAATTTTAACTTTAGCTTTAACGAAAATGTCGGTTCGCTTGCTTTAAATTTCCTTAGCCGTTTTCCATGTGTAGACAATCTCCGGCATCTACTCTTGCTAGCCATGAAGCCGGGTTTCGGACAGCAGCTGAGTCGAAGAGTGGCCTTTGGTGCCGACACACTACTAGGCCGACATAGGAAACATTCAAATCAAGCTAGCCGGCATATAGCAAAAAACTGTGAATAAACAAACAGCATATCTCGGAGGCAGTGCCCGCTTTCTTCGGGATGCCGGCATTTCATTCACTAGTCTTGTGCCGGCATAACGCGCCGACACACAAAGCAAAATATGGAAATACATACATTGTTCTGCTCAGGAGTAAAAGGGGCGGAGTAGAGCTATGTTCCATGGCCTCTTGGTTTCTTCTCCGGACCTGTCCGCCTTATCCTTCTTGGGGTCCTGCGCATCTATAAGATAGTAGGCATCGTTGTGCAGAGCTCTGCTCACAATGAATGGCCCCTCCCATGGAGGAGTTAACTTATGCCAGCCTTCTGTTCCTTGCTTTAGCCGGAGTACTAGATCTCCCTCTTGAAATCTCCTTGGATTTACCTTCTGCGCATGATAGCGTTTGAGGTTTTGCTGATACACTGCTGTTCTTGACAGAGTTATTTCTCTTGCTTCCTCTAGCAAATCAACATCATTTTCCCTGGCCTCTCTAGCCTCTTTCTCAGTATATAGCACCACTCTTGGTGCATCGTGTATCACATCTGTTGGAAGCACAGCTTCTGCTCCATACACGAGAAAAAATGGTGTATACCCTGTTGACCTATTCGGAGTTGTCCTTAAACTCCAAAGCACTGACGGCAGTTCATCTAGCCAACATCCCGGAGTCTTCTCCAGTGGCTCTATCAACCGGGGTTTTATGCCGGCCAATACTAACCCATTTGATCTCTCTACTTGCCCATTGGCACATGGGTGAGCGACCGACGCAATGTCCAGCCGGATTCCCACTTCCTCACAAAATCTAGCAAATGGCCCTTGGGCAAAATTCGACCCATTGTCAGTGATGATGCTATGAGGAACACCATATCTCAAGATTATATCCTTTAAGAATTTCACTGCTGTGTGACCATCACACTTGCTTATGGGCTTCACTTCAATCCACTTGGTGAACTTGTCCACCATGACCAGGATATGGGTCATTTTTCCTCTGGCCGGCTTAAAAGCCCCGACCATATCCAGGCCCCAAACAGCAAAGGGCCAGGTTATCGGGATAGTCTTCAAGGCAGATGCCGGCTAATGAATCTGGTGAGCATATCTCTGACACCCATTGCATTTCCGGACCAAGTCCTCCGCTTCTTGTAGCGCCGTCGGCCAATAGAACCCATGCCGGAATACCTTTGCCACCAATGCCCTGGACGAAGCATGGTGACCACACTCCCCCTGATGAATTTCCCGGAGCATCTCCAGACCTTCCGCAGATTCGACACACCTCTGCAATACTCCGGTGGCACTCCTCTTGTATATCTCCTTGTTTACGATGGTATACGCTTTGGATCTCCTTATAACCCGGCGTGCCTCGGTTTCATCCGCCGGCACTTGACCATCCACCATGAAGTTCATGATAGGACGTGCCCATGAGGGCACTTCCCTGACAGTGAACACTGCCTGATCTATCTCCATCATTTCGACCGACACATAATCGATCTCCATGGGCTGCGAAGTCCCCGAGACTGAAGGATCAGTCCCCGGGTATGCCGGAGCAGTCCCCGGGTATACCGGCACAACCTCCTGGCACATCTTACCCTTGCCTTTATCTCTCCTCCGGAATACCGCGCTTACAGCATATGCCGGCCCAGACCCCGAGACTGTGGGAACAGTCCCCGGGTTATCTGAACTGGCTCCGACATCTACTTCCATTGGGGTTGCCTCATCTGGGCTTGGCGGGACATAAATGGATGAAGACTCCAGCGAGGGCTTGATTGACGGCTTCCTAAGGTGCTCCAGCGAAATGCCGGGCGGGATTGAATCTCTGGAAGATCCCAGCTTGGACAATGTGTCGGCTGCTTCATTCTGAGCCCGGGGAACATGCCGGAACTCACAACCTTCAAAGTAACCACTTAACTGCTGCACCAGGAAACGGTAGGATGCCATGTTAGCATCATGCGCGTCCCATATGCCGGAACATTGCTGAATCACCAAGTCGGAATCACCGAAACACATAATCCGGCGAATGCCTATGTCCTTAGACACCCTCAGGCCATGCACAAGTGCCTCATATTCCGCCACATTATTTGATGCTGCAAAGTGAATCTGCAGGACATATCTCAATTGGTCATTCTTTGGTGAACTGAGAACTATGCCGGCACCCAGGCCATGGATTGTCTTGGACCCATCGAAATGCATCCTCCAATAATTTGCATCTGGCAATGGTGGCTCATACTGTATCTCGGCCCAGTCAATAAAGAAATCAGCCAAGACCTGGGACTTGATTGTATCTCTCTTATCATACTGAGGTGTATATGGTGAAAGCTCTATTGCCCATTTGGCAATTCTGCCACTGGCATCTTTGTTACTTATGATCTCCGAGATAGGGGCCTCGGCCACTACCCGGATCGGATGCTCTTGGAAGTAATGCTTGAGCTTCTTGGCCGCCATATAGACGCCGTATGTCATCTTCTGATAATGGGGGTAGTTTTGCTTTGAGGTGGAGAGGACTTCACTCAGATAATATACCGGCCTCTGCACGGTTTTGCCTCCCTCCTCTCGCTCCACTACTACCACTGCACTGACAACCCTATTGGTCGCCGCGATATACAGCAACATTGGTTCCCTGGGCATTGGAGATGCCAACACCGGCGCTGATGACAACATCTGCTTCAATTCCTTGAAAGCTGCATCTGCCTGCGCTGTCCAGACAAATGTGTCGGACTTCTTCATTAACTGATATAACGGCAATGCTTTCTCTCCCAGCCGGCTTATGAAACGACTTAGGGATGCCAGGCATCCCATGAACTTTTGCACTTCCTTCAAATCTGTCGGCGGCTTCATCCTCTCGATGGCACGAATCTTGCCGGGATTTACTTCGATACCCCGGCTGGACACCAGAAAACCGAGCAATTTGCCTGCGGGTACACCGAAGGTGCATTTAGCCGGATTCAACTTCATCCGGAATCTTCTAAGATTCGCAAACGTTTCCCGGATGTCATCTATGAGAGTCTTGCTCTCCTTGGTTTTTATGACGACATCGTCGACATATACCTGCACATTTTTATCTATTTGGTCGTGCAAACACTTTTGCATACACCTTTGGTAAGTCGCGCCGGCATTTCTCAAACCGAATGGCATGGTGAGATAGCAATAAGCCCCGTACGGGGTAATAAAGGATGTCTTTATTTGATCTGGCTCATACAAAGGGATCTGGTGGAAACCAGAATAAGCATCTACGAAAGATAACAGTTCACATCCGGCTGTGGAATCAATCACTTGATCGATCCGAGGCAGCGGGAATGGATCTTTAGGACATGCCTTGTTCAAGTTCGTGTAATCTACACACATCCGCCATACTTTCACTATAGCAGGCTCATCTTTCTTCTTTTCCACCAAAACCGGATTAGACACCCAATCCGGATGAAGCACTTCTTTGATAAAGCCAGAGGCTAAGAGCCTGGCCACTTCCTCCCATATGGCTTTCCTTCTATCGCCGGCATTCCGCCAGAGCGGCTGCTTTACCGGCTTAGCATCCGGTCTCACATGCAATGCGTGCTCAGCCAGCTCCCTCGGCACACCTTGCAGGTCCGAAGTAGACCATGCAAAGATATCCCGATTCTCACGGAGGAAGCTGATGAGCTCGCTTTCCTATTTGGGGTCCAGACCTGCCCCGATGAGGGCACGGCGCTCCGGGAAAGCTTCATCCAGAGGCACCTTCTTGACTTCCTTACCCACTTGAAAAGAAGCGCTGCCACCGGGATTTGTCATGCCCGGCATAGATTTGCCGGCCACGACCGTCTCAGCAATCTCCACTGCTCGCTTGAGCCTCTTCCTCTCCTCTGCAATGATCAGAGTCTCGGCCAGATTAGATCCGGCGGTGGCACATGCCATCGAACGCTTGTAATCACCAATGATGGTGATCACTCCTTTGGGTCCCGGCATCTTCATCTTCAGATACGCAACATGCGTAGAGGCCATGAATTTTGCCAGTGCCGGCCTACCCAGCAAAGCATGGTAGGGGCTCTCCAGATCAACCACCTCGAACATGAGGTTCTCCACCCTGCAGTTATCCCGGCTGCCAAACATGACATCTATCCTGATCTTGCCCATAGGCGCACACGAAAGTCCCGGCACAATGCCGAGGAATGTGGTCTTGCTTGGTTCCAACATATTCTCCCTGATGCCCAGCTTCTCCATCGTATCCCGATAGATGATGTTGATGCTGCTCCCATTGTCAATGAGTACCTTGCTGAACCTCATGTTATTAGCCGGCCCGACAAATGTCGGATCCATCACCAGAGCATATCCACCGGGATTTGGCATGATCCGGGGATGATCTGCCCTGTCCCAACCAACAGCCTGGTCAGACCAGTACATCAGCTTCGGCACAGCCGACATAACGGCATTCACCTCCAGACACCGCCGGTACAAGCTCTGCTTGTCTGTTCTCTCGGTCTCAAAGACCATATAGCTCTGATCATACTCCTTGTACTCATTCCGGCCCGCTCCTGGGCCTCCGGCATTATATTCCGGATTGTAGCTCTGGTCTACTTGATTTACGCCGGCGCTTCCGGCATTGCTCTGATTTTCGGGATTAACCGGCCTGGGAGGGACTGCAACTGTATTCGCACCTGTCAACGGCGATGGAGCTGCCAGGACAGGTGGCCTAGCTGGTCCCCAAGGACCTGCACGACCTGCCAATATGTCGTCTAGCCATGAACAGTTTCTTGTCAGATGATTTGCCGGCTTACCCGTTTGGAATGTATGAAACACACAAGGCTGGTCCATGGCCAGACCCACTGTATACTTCGGATATTGCTTCTTCTGGCCGGCACTTCCGCCGGCATTCTTGTTGGTCCAGACATTCTTCTTCTGGAACGGCTGCGCTTGCTGCTGCTGCTGAGGCTGCTGATAGCCCTCATATCTCGGACGCTGGCTACTGCCGGCGCCCCCTTGTTCTTCCTCTACGGCGGCAACTTGAGCCGCTCCGTACCGGTGATCCTGCCTTTCATCTCTTCTCTTGTTCCGGTTGTCAGTGCAATAATATTGCCCTGGCCTCCCTGCATTGCTGGTGTTCCCCTGGGTCTGCCCCTGTCCTTGTGAATCTAGACTGGGCTGCATGGGATCTCCCAGAGCATAACTATCAGCAATCTTGATTGTTTCTGCCAGCGTGGCCGGCATTTGCCTTTGAAGCTTTTGCCACAGCATGGTGCCATGCCGGCACCCATGAGCGAACCACATGATGGCCTGCTGCTCATTAATTCCTTCGCAGGAATTGCGCAACGTGCACCACCTGGTCAGGTAGTCACGGTCGGTCTCATTCACTCCTTGCCGGCAGTTAGCCAATTGCTGGGGACGGTTGGGCCTCTTGTATGTACTGGTAAAGTTCGACACAAACTGCTCTTCGAAATCAATCCAGCCGTTGATACTCCCGGCCGGCAGATTATTCAGCCATATCCTGGCCGGACCTTCCAGCATCTGCGGCACATATCGTACCGCCCATCTGAGGTTTCCTCCGGCGATGTTCACCGCTGTGGAGTAATCCTCCAACCAATCTTCCGGCTTCGAACTGCCATTATATGTCCTCGCGCCACGCGCGAGCTGGAAGAAGTAGGGCACCGGCTCCCCCATAATCCGGGGTCCAAAGCACCTGGGACCCGGAGCTCCTTGCCTCTCCACCATCTCTGATTGGTGGATCTTGTCCAGCTTGAAACGTGCATCATTGGCTGCCAAGGACCGAGGTCCAAGCCGGGATGCTATTGGGCCTGCGATCATCTGCTGCTGCTGCTCCGGCTGGCACTGATCAGCTTGCTGGCCGGGCTGATCTTGCTGCTGATATCCCGCCCTGGCTAGGGCGGAATTCCCATCATCTTCCCGATATCTCGGCTGAGCTGTACCTTGCTGCTGCGCCGCACCTCCGGCGCCCTGCTGCTGACGCCGGGCTGCACTGTTACTCCGGCCACCACCGGCCGCGCCTGCTTCATGCCCGGCCGGCACACTCTGGCCGGGCTTCTTGCTGCCGACATACTTGTCAGCTTGGCCGACATTCTTCTGCACCATCGCCTGCTTCCCGGCGACAGCCGGATCGTACACCTGGATCTGCTTGTCCCGGCGGCCAGAGGTCACACTTCCGGCACGCCGGGCGCTGGGATGCGGGGACGAGGCTTGGCCCCTCGACCTCGCGCCGGCACCTCCCACCGACACAATGTACTGAGATGCCCCGGCACCTGGGTTTGCCTTCTTAAAGGCCTCCTGCTGCTTTGTAGCTTCAGACAAAAGTTGGTTAAGCCGGGCTTGCTGCTCACGCAGTGCTTCGCCGGATAAACAAGATAAATCCTTAGCTACCTCGGCCACCGCCCTAAGGTTCTTTACTGGTGAACTATAGACTACCTTAGGCACAGTATTAGTTGCGGTATGACTCTTATCTCTAGCATCTTTTCCTATCTCAGCATTAAGATTTCTGCCTCTAGTTCTAACCTCTTCTATCCGGCTAGGCCGGATTACTACAGGAGTAAAACCATGGGCTGCCTCATACTCACGGAGTTGCCGGTTAAACCGTTCGCGCTCCTGATTCATGGCCAGGGCCTCGTCGACGAGGGCCTGACGAGATCCCTCTAGGACCTCCCTTGTTTGCTCCGGATCAACATCGGATCGCACCGGCTCGAGAAGCCGGTCGATGATGGGAAGAAGAACCTCGCCCCTAGCCGGCACACCGGAAGTGCCGGCCAGGTTCTCCGCACGCTCCAACGGAGGACGCGCCGACCTCTTGACCTTCGGCGGCTCCGGAGGAGAAGCTCCGGCCGCTGCTGCTTTGCCGGCATCTTCCGCCGGCGGCACGGATGTGCCGGCCATCATCACCTCAGCCGGCTCTACTGAGCGAGCGCTACGCCCAGCGTGAGCCAGCCGATGTGACGGAGGATCCGACGCCACCAGCACCTCCTTCCTGCAAATTCTCTCAGTCCCCACGTACACCTCGTGGGAACCGAAAGACATAATCCGGCCATCCCTGGGGAACGGCCGGCCGCCGAGACAACCGGCGTTGTCACTGACGAAACTGAGCGAGCCTAGCCTCTGGACGAGGCCAGAGACCACGCGCACTCCCGAAGCTGCTATCACAGACCCCGTCCGAATGAACACTCCGCCCAGCATATCGAGATGCCCCACGGTGGGCGCCAAATGTCGTCGTGGTGAAACAACATATGCCATGGGATGGCTTAAATGGGGTTCGAGCTAGATGCTGGTGGATTCGGGAGAGGGGAACAAGCTAAAAAGCACGACAGAAAGAGACACTGATCTACCCAGGTTCGGGGCTCTCGTAAGGAGATAACACCCCTACTCCTGCTCTACTGGTTGTATATTTGGATCGATGGAGTACACAACAATGGTGCTTCCAAGCTCTCAGCTAGAGAAGGAAGATGAACTGCTAAGTGTAGGAACATAGAGTGACCAACCCTCTACCAGGGCTCCCTATGCCACCTTATATAGTGGTAGCCAGGGTTACAACGGTCATACGAGACCACAAGACACGGGCTACACTCCAAACAGGAGCTGGTGACGATGGCAGAGACCCTTGACTTTGCCCCTGATTGCTCTCGATGGGACGCCATATCCCTGTACCTTGTACTTCCTGGACTGTGACCTTACCCTCCTGAGGTAAGCTTGTACTTGTGCACAGTGAGGGTAGGTAACCTCCACTGTGCACCCTGCCATCTTACTCTGCTACCATGCTTGCATGTTTTCTTCCTTGATTGTAGGGATGTGACACATTAGCTGACTTCTGTATTCCGGATAAGACCGTTGGCCATACCCCGGACCTATATGCCGGACCAACGACCTATGAAGGTCGGGTAATCCGGCCTCCCCTGCTCCTGCACAACACACCAAATGGTTAGGCCGGCATATCTAAGTATATGCCGGCACACATATACCAGTATTCCGGCTATACCGGCATATCCAAGTATAAGCCGGGATACACACATATGCCGGCCAACCCGATGCTCTTATATTCCGGCCAGGCCCTTCCTTGATAACCCGGCATAAAGTCAACCATAGACTTTGTGTCTTTCTAGTCTCTTGACCCTACCGGGGGTCATCCCCCCGACATCTTCTTTTTGATCAAGGACATAAAGACCCGAAGAATTTTGTTTAGAGGTCCTTGCTATGGTGGTCTCTATCCTTTGCTGCCTACACTCAACACCACCTCCAAGCTCGCCATCGCTGCAATAAAGCCATCATCCTCTACATGGCATCGCCGTTTAGGACATCCATCTTCTTTTATAGTTCAACAAGTTCTTAGGAAGAATAAGATAGCTTACACCCAGAAAGTACTCCCTATGTTTGTGATTCTTGTTAGTTGGCTAAGAGTCATCAACTTCCATATCCCATATCCACTAGTGTTTCTACTGTTCCTTTGGAACAAGTGTTCTCTGATGTATGGGGCCTTGCTCCTCTTTCTGTGGGAAAACATGCCTATTATGTAAGCTTTATTAATGATTTTACAAAGTTCACATGGATTTATCTGCTCAAAAAGCAATCTGATGTTTATCAAGCCTTTCTTAATTATCAGCAATATGTTGAGCACAAGTTTGATAGGAAAATTGTCACTATGCAAACTGATTAGGGAGGAGAGTATTGATACGTCCATTTTGCATCACTATTTTGTATCATAATTTACTATTATTCATTGATATATTTCATATTTAGAGATGATACTTATGTTATTTCCTCTGTTTTTACATGTTTGATGATCATTGGAGGATTTGCTGCCGGAGTCAGGATTCTGCTGGAAAAAGGACCATCAAGACACCGTATTTTGGAAGATTAGGAAATTCTAGAAAAATACCAGGAAATTATATCTTACCAGAAGACTAAAGTAGCCAGAAGGAGGAGGCGAGAGGGGCCACAGGGCAGCCTCACCACCAGGGGCATGACCCAGCCCCTGGCCGCGCCGCCCTGTGGTGAGGCCACCCTGGCCCACTACTGCCATCGCCCCTTCGCGTATTTCATCTTCCCCGAAAACCTAAGTCAAGGGGGGAAGGGGCTCAGAGATAGACACCGCCGCCTCTGCGGGGCGGAAAACACCAGAGAGAGAAAAACTCTCTGGCAGGCAGAAATCTGCTGAGGAAATTCCTTCCCGGAGAGGGAAGATCGTCGCCATCGTCATCACCATCACGTCAGACTTCATCGGGATCATCATCATCATCTCCATCACCAGCACCTTCATCTCCACCATCACCATGCCATCCCGCTGTAACATGTTGAGTTGAATCTTGTTAAATTCTTAGGGGAAACTTTCTCGGTGTTGATTACTCTTGTGGTTGATGCTATTGAGTGGAACCGTTGAATTAAGATTTATGTTCAGATTGTTATTTACCATTATTTCACCTCTGATCATGATCCATATGATGTCTTGTGAGTAGTTCATTTAGTTCTTGATGACATGGGAGAAGTCAAGTCGTTAGTAGTGGAATTATGTTGAGTAATATTTAATGGTTTGATATTTATTTGTTGTGGTGCTATTTCACTAGTGGTGTCATGTGAACATCGACTACATGATACTTCACCATTTATGGGCCTAGTGAGATGCATTGTGTATTTGGCTACCAATTATGGGCTTGCTAGAGTGACAGAAACCTAAACCTCCGTTGGGAAACCATTACACCAGGGAGCGTAGGATCTTAGAGTTTAAGGCTGTGGTTAGATTTATCTTAATTACTTTCTTGTATTTGTGGATGCTTGTAAGGGGTATAATCACAAGTGTGTATTTATCCTAGTAAGGGTAGTGCGCTAGCACAGGTTCACCCCCATAACACTTACCAAACCAATAAAGATTATTTAGCGGTATGAAGCGAAAGCACTTGACAGAAACTCATGTGTGTCCTCGAGAACGTTTGGTCATCATAAGTTACACAACCGGCTTGTCCTTTGCTCTAGAAAGGATTGGGCCACTTGCAGCAATTATTATTACTGTCTTTTATTTACTCGTACTTTATTTATCTGCATTACCAAATACCCCTGAAAACCCGTTTGCTAGTATTTATAGTGAATCCTTGATCAAAACCACTTGTCAACACCTTCTGCTCCTTGTTGGGTTCAACACTCTTATTTATCGAAAGTACTACGATACACCCCCTATACTTGTGGGTCATCAAGTATGAAAAACTAAATGGTTTCTTTCAAAAGGTTGGCATTACACATCATGTCTCCTGTCCTCATGCTCATCAACAGAATGGCTCAGCCGAAAGAAAACATCGTCATATTGTTGAGGTTGGTCTTGCGTTGCTTGCTAATGCTTCTATGCCACTTAAATTCTGGGATGAAGCTTTTCTCACAGCCACTTTTCTTATCAATATAATTCCTAGCAAAGTCCTTGATTTTGAATCTCCCACTGAGCGCCTTCTTCATGTCACCCCTAATTATGATGCTCTTCGCACCTTTGGCTGTGCTTGCTGGCCAAACCTTTGTCCCTACAACAAACGCAAACTCGTGTTTCGCTCCAAACAATGTGTCTTTCTAGGCTATAGCTCTCTTCTTAAAGGTGTCAAATGTCTTGATGTTTCTACAGGACGTGTCTATATATCTCGTGATGTAGTTTTTGATGAGAATGTCTTTCCCTTCGCAGCCCTACACCCTAATGCTGGTACTCATCTTAAACAAGACATTTTGCTTCTTCCATCCGACACACCTCCCCAAGAGGATGATGCAAATTTTGCTGATCATATTGTACCTGTTGTGTCCAGTACTAATGTGTTACAGGGAGAAGAAGTCACAGAAGAAAACAGAATGGAAAACAACATTTCTGACACTTCAGAAAATTCAGAAAACCATGCGTCATTGCATGTGGCAGAAAACGACGAGCCCAGCGCAGAGCACGAGGAGGAACATTCCTCTGCCCCACCGGATCCTAAGGCGCCGGATTCCGAGGTGGATTCGCGCACCACTGATTCCCGTGCAGGCGCGGATCCCGAGGAAGATTTGCCTGGTGCGGGTGCTATTTCTCCTGGCGCAGCTCCCGAGGAAAATTCGCTTGGCGCTGATTCGCCTGGCGCTGGTGCTGCTTTGTCTGGTGCCAATCATGCTGCCTCACCAGATCCCGAGGAGGATCTTGCCGGCGGTCGGGGAAGTGGATCCTCTACGCTGGATGTGTCTGCAGACGAGCCACCGTCACCCCACCAGTGGTTTTGTCTCCTATTCGCACTCGACTTCAAAAAGGTATATGAAATCCTAAGAAATATACTGATAGTATAGTTCGCTATGGCATGTTGTCTTCTACAGGTGAACCATGCACTCTGGTAGAAGCTTTAGATGATGAAAATTGGTGTAATGCTATGAATGAAGAATACAAGGCATTGATAGAAAATAAGACCTGGCATCTTGTTCCACCAAGCAGCAACAAAAATCTGATTGACTGCAAATGGGTATATCGTATAAAAAGAAAAGTAGATGGTACAATTGATAGGTACCAGGCACGATTGGTTGCAAAAGGCTTCAAACAGAGATATGGTATTGATTATGAGGATACTTTTAGTACCGTAGTTAAGATTTCTACTATCAGGACTGTTCTGGCTCTTTCTGTTTCTAGAGGTTGGAGTCTTCGGCAGCTAGATGTCAAGAACACATTCTTATATGGTGTTCTGGAAGAGGAAGTGTATATGAGACAACCACCAGGTTTTGAAAATCCTAATGCTCCCAACTACATTTGCAAACTTAATAAAGCTTTATATGGGTTGAAGCAAGCTCCTCGAGCCTGGTATTCTAGACTGAGTACTAAATTATGTGATCTTGGTTTTATACCTTGAAGACTGATACCTCACTGTTTCTTTTTAACAAGGAAGGTATCACTATATTTCTGCTGATATATGTTGATGATATCATAGTAACAAGCTATTCTGATTATGCTATTTCTGCTTTGCTTCGAGATCTTAACAAGAATTTTGCTATCAAGGATTTAGGTAATTTACACTACTTCCTTGGTATTGAGGTAACAAGGAAACAAAATGGTTTACTCTTGACACAGGAAAAATATGCCAAAGATCTAATTCAGAGAGTCGGCATGCATGGTTGCAAGTCAACTCCAACACCGCTATCATCCACAGAATAGCTGTCTCTTACAAGTGGAACACCTCTGGGTTCTGATGACAGCACTCGATATAGAAGTATTGTTGGAGGTTTGCAATATCTCACTCTGACACGTCCAGACCTGTCATATTCTGTTAATAAAGTTTGTCAGTATCTTCATGCTCCTACTACAGAACATTGGACAACAGTTAAGCGCATTCTGAGATATGTAAAGGATACTGTCAACACTAGAATTACTTTTATAAAATCTCCTTATGAATATCTAAGTGCCTTCTCAGATGCAGATTGGGCAGGCTGTCTTGATGATAGAAGATCTACAGGGGGTTTTGCAATATTTGTTGGACCAAATTTGGTTTCCTGGAGTGCTAGAAAACAAGCTACAGTGTCTAGGTCAAGTACTGAAGCTGAGTATAAATCTTTGGCAAATGCTACAACAAAATTAATATGGGTTGAAGCTCTTCTTAGAGAACTTGGAGTAAAGTTGAACAAGCAATCTTGACTTTGGTGTGATAACTTGGGTGCTACTTTTCTATCTGCAAATCCAGTTTTTCATGCTCGCACCAAGCACATTGAGATTGATTTTCACTTTGTTAGAGAAAGAGTTGCAAGAAATTTACTAGATATCAAGTTTATATCAAGCAAAGATCAAGTTGCGGATGGATTTACTAAGGCGCTTCCTGTGAAGAAACTAGAAGAGTTCAAGCGTAATCTCAACCTTTCTACAGGTTTAGATTAAGGGAGAGTGTTAGATGTTGTTTAGGTCTAGGTCGGTTCAACCGACTAGATAAGTTGTATACCATACAATATGTTGTGTATGGATACGATATAAAACCTTGTACAACTCCGCCTATATAAACACATAACCGTACCGAGTCCAAGGTACGTTCCACGCCACGATGTTTCACACCATCCACTACCATGCCTCCCATAGAAACCATGCTCGCATGAGACTAGTCCACCTAGGACCTGAGAGAGAGAGTCATGGCGCGTATTGTCGGCTCGCACTCCAACTGTGAGTCCAATCTCCAAGAACATCGCCTCCAAGAAGTTAGCGACATCCACAATGTCGTTACTGCCCGATCCGGCTCCAAAAGCCAGATCTAGGTTTTCACCCGAAGGATTAGACAACATCAATGGAGTATACCGGGCTCCTCGACAATGCCCCCAAGGAGGAAAAATGATGCCCGTGGGCGCCGCCGTTGCCGGCACCGACAAGGTCGGGCAAGGCCTTAGCCTAGAGCGCCACAACCACAAGCATGCCACACAACCTCGCACAGACACCTCGCAAAACCTAGCACCACCGGCATCGCGCTAGCTCGGGAACTAGTTTATCCCACCATCCTACCAACAGAGGCCACCACACGCTGCACCACACCTCAAGGACCGCACATGAGTGTCGTTGTCCGCCACCTGCCAGATGTCGACCACCCAGGCACGACCAACCAAGTTGGCCACCGCGCCTCAAGCACACCTCCCGAGGACCTGCAACCTCTGGTCGTTCCGGTTGTCGCGACACCCGCGCAACCGGTGACACCACCCTTCCATCAACATCGACCCAAACAGGGAGCAGCCCTACGATATCAAGGCGGGCAGCTTGGTTTGCCATCCGGACGCTCCAAGGGCTACCGCTGCCATCGACCTCATTGGAGCCGCCTCGCAGACCATGTCGGGGAGGAGGGTGGGGGAGGGAGGAGGAGGAGAAGGTGGTTGCACACCCAGGCGCAGGGAACCAGACCGGTCCAGGGCCCACCTGACCCAAACCAGGCCCAAAGTGCCCAGATCTGGGCCTATAGACCCGCGCCACCGGCCGTCCACCTGCGCCGTCGGCCACCCAAACACGCCAGTACCGTCGCCGAGCCATCGCCGCATCACCCGGGCGCATCACAGGGGTAGGACACCGCATTGCCGCCGCACCCACACGCTATCGTGCACCATCAACCACTGCCAGCCAGACATACGCCACCGGCACGAGCCACGCAGCCGTGACCGCTGCGCTGCACTGTCCTCCCGCGCCACTGGCACGGCCAGGCATCGCCGCCGCAGCACCCCGCCCGAGCGCCGCATCCCCGCCTGGATGCTGCTTCCCGCGCTTCAGGACCCAGGGGAGGAGGAAGAAGGTCCCTACCGCCATCGATGCTGATCGGGCTTAGCCGGCGATGCCCTACGGCATCGGTGAGGAGGAGGAAGAGGTGGGAAGGGGAAGGAAGGTGGCGGCGTCTAGGGTTTGCCCTGCCGCTTGCGGGAGCGGGACATGGCGAAGCGGTATCGAGCCAGTTTGAAGAACATCTCTAGTGTATGTATATGTATCGGTATCAACCAAATGTGGTGACCAACAGGCAGATACTCGAGCCCGCGCTTCTGTTCGGCGGCTTGATGCCCATGGCTCGCGAACCTTTTTAAGTGAACATTTATTTGGACACACTTTCTTTTTGAGAAAAATTTGGACACACATGATCGCACAGGCAGAGAGGTAGTCATCAGATGTTGACGGGCCTATTAAAGATCCAGCTACATGGGACAGATGTAGTGGGCCTTTTCCTCCAGCCATTCCTCGTCACCCTCTTCCATGTGCTTCTGTCTTGAGCCGGCGGTGGTGCAGGTGAGCAGTCGCTCATATCCGCCATGATTCCTTTCTTTTCTTCTTGTTCGACCATCGGTACCTTCTTGCGCATCTCCTGCGTACAGTTTCGTCGTAACCAACTGGTCCGGACCAGCTGTATGGTACTGAATGATTCGTCAGCGGTTTAGCCCATGGCCGAGAATTAATGGTAGCAATCCATACAAATCTAGCTAATCAAATACATATATGGAACGGAGGTGTTGCATAGCTCGCGGGGGTCACTACTCGTTTATAGTCCATGGAAGCGAGAAGGATCAGTTTTCTTATATTCCTTTTTCTCCTTCCTGATGAGCGAAATGTTTTTTTAAGCCCCACGAACAGCTACACTGTGTAAAAGAACCACCGTGGTTTCTCAAATAAGAGAATTGTGCCATTGTCATAGTTACACATCCTGAACATGATGGTTTTCGTGTTTGTTTTGAATGTTCTCGATTTGATCATATATATGCTAATAATGATGCTCGATGGTATGCAAAAATAGGTATAGTACCATAGCATGATGGACTTTTTGCTGGGTTTTTCCCTGCAAGGTGGTTCGGTCAAAATAATATTTTGTGATAAATCGATTGTCCTCAGAGTTGTTGGTGAAAAATCCGAGCAATGTTATTTCTCTCTTGCACACCTAGGTCATCATTTCAAAATCATTGCTTACTACACATAGTCTATGTTTTCCGAGCGACGACCAATATTGTTGGTAAACAACATGGGACAGAGGAAGCCTGCCGAAAATCTAAATCATCGGCCAGTTGTTGATTGTTGTGTATGTAGCATCGAATTAAGCCGGTAGGATTCCATAATTGGAAAAATTTATCATCAAGTTTTCTAAACAACATTGTAGCATCTAAATCTACTATATACTAAAAGCACAATACGGGTGTCTAAAATAGAGCCACCACGTTGATCCACATCATTAGAATTATATTAGCAGTTAGATCTATTTTTAATGGTCAAGATCTAAAGATTTTACGTAACATGTACCATATATTTTATAGACGTAGATAATGTGTCAGTTGTCACGTTTAACACGGAAACGGTCCATAGGAAAAAAAAACAAAAGAAGTCCAGAGATTTTAAATGTACGTGTATGGCTACAATAACTGGAAAAAAAAAATTTGCACGTACGTGACGTACATGAAATTATCAGCTTAACCAATCTGTGCACGTAACGTCTACAGCTGATTTGTATGTTTGCACGTACAACTCCATAGCTGATTTTCTTAGAAAAAATCGGAAAAACCAATCTGTACACCTGACGTATATATGAAACTAATTCTAAAACTGATTTGTCTAAAATTAATCTCTGATCAACATATATATTTTTAGTTTGCACATGATGCGACTGCCTACTAAGCTAAGGACGTGGTGGCAGCAAAGCTGCATATGCACATGAATATCATCAAGTGTGCAAAAAACATCATGTAAATGTTTAATCTACATGAATAAGACGCTAACTCCAAAACATATATATTTTTAGTTTGCACGTGATGCGACTGCCTACTAAGCTAAGGATGTGGTGGCACCAAAACTGCATATGCACATGAATATCATCAAGTGTGCAAAAAAAGTCATTTAAATGTTTAATCTACATGAATGAGACACTAACTCCAAATTATATCTTCAAAATGCCGAGAGCAAAAAAAACTATGAAAAGCCGATGGGAAATTCAATTCGGTTGCATATGCTCCCGTCACTAAAAATATATTTTATATGGTTAAAAAGTTCTGAAACAAATTGAGTGTGTACATCTCCAACAATCTTTGCGCACCCATATATTTTAGTGCCAAATTTTATGTTGTTTGCATAGGCCACACAAACAAGTAAATTTTTTGTGAAATGGATTTGTGCACATATAGCACGTGAAGGTGGACGTGCAAGTTTTTTTTTCAATTTTTATGACATTTTTCAATTTATGATATTTTAAAATGCATCAAATTACAACCACAAACTCTGTTAAGTAGAGCATGCATGGCAAACACGAAACTTCGATGGAGCCAATAATTTAGTATTCCATGTGCCGTCAAACACGAACTTCGATGGAGGCATGGAATCAAACAACCAATCTATCTTCAAAATGCGGAGAACAAAAAATAAAGAAAAGCAGATCAGAAATTCATTTCGGCTTCCATGGTGCATATGCTCTTCACTAAAGAACATATTTTAAATGGTTAAAAAATAAAAAAAAATGATTGTGTAGATCTTTATAATTTTAATAATATCATTTGGTAAGTATATTTATATAGTACTAACGTCAGGCTACATATCATAATCTAAGGATAATTTCCTAACTATGGTGTCGATTAGCATCTTGAGTGTTGATAGTGCACCTCCACTATTGTATAAGTGGTACCAGGCAATATTCGATATCTATTCTTATTTTCTAATATTTATTTTTTTGGGTAATTATACTCATATATTTTTCAAGGTTGGCATTGAGAACACATGAAATGGTTTTAGTATTAAGTTCACTAATGACTCGAGTTAAACATGTGCAATGTTTACCTTTGTGACGCCACTCGAGAGTCATACCAATGCCCCAAAAATTATTGATACATTTTGGAAATATGTGATACCAATTTGAAAGGATAACTTTTTTGGGACTAAAATTTGTATAATTATCTTTGCTCATGAGTTCATATGTTGTTTACATAGATGTCATCAAAAAACACTTTTTTCCTGGTCTTGCTTTTAAGACTTAAAATCTAAGTTTATGTTTCCTAGCAGTCATACACAATTAACTTTTATTACTATGTGTTTATAATGTAAATAAAAAGCTAATCTGAAGTATTGGGTAATATGACGATGATATCAAGCAATGTTAATAACCGGTTGGAAAAATCTGGTGACGCAATGGGATTATAATGATTATTGGTGCTCTACGCTCCCATGCCTTTCTTGGTTGGACCAACCCAACCGGCAATTTCTGACAAGTATTTCTGCTCAGCAAGAATTGGAACCAAAATCAAGATTTATTTATTTACATTTATCGATAACCAATCCATTTTCCAGTACAGCTGGGAGATGTTACCCAAGAAATAGGTACATAAAATGAAAAGATCGGAACATGGGAATAGATTTTATACCAATATTGACTACCCATTTAATGCTCTCAAATTACATTACATGTGTTTCAAAATAAACAATATTTTATAATATGTGGCTTGGTATATTTCAAATTTAATAACACACCACAAATTAAAATGATACAAAATAGACTCATGTTTCACACATTAAATTTACTGTAAAATATAGAATGCTAGATTTAGATTTCCATGTTTCTAGAAGAATTGAAAACCCTAATCTTCTTTCATGGACATATTCGATATGATAAAAGAGATTCCTCGCACTTGCGAGGGCCATCTTGCTAGTTATCTAAACAACACGATTCATCATCCTATAGGACTGGGCTCGTCTGGGCGTTAGCGCCCCCGCTGGCGACTTCTCCTTCTGGACCCTGCAGGCCCCCGGGGGGCTCTCTCTTCCGGCTTGGCGGTGCGGCGTCGTCACCCTGCTCTGGTGCATCTGGAAGGCCAGGAATGACCTGGTCTTCAACAGCCGGCACAGTTCCCCGGCCGATGTCATTCGCCGCGCGTGCGATGACCTCCTCATCTGGAGATGGCGCTTCCCCAGCAGTGATCGCGTTGCTGTGGACCTGCTCCGCTCTTTTCTTCTTTCTTGTAATGTGTAATCTGCTTCTGTAACTCTCTCCCCAACCCCCCGCTCTCCCTGTAACTAAACTGGCTTCCACAGCCCCTCGAGGTTAATAATAAACGGTGGGGAGTAATCCCCCCTGTCATTCTTGAAAAAAAAAATCATCCTATAGGACTAAATAGCAGAATGCATCCTAAAAAGCACAATGCATTAGTAGAGTGCCTAGAAAGCATAATACATCATTAAAATTACTTAAACGTCCCAACACATCATCTAAATTTTGAACACACAATAATACATCATCACACCAGTTTGCGTTAAAGCATAATTTTTCAAATATGACCTCATTGCTCTTGGGGGAGGCAAAACTTGCAAACGTTCAATGAGTTTTCAGCATATGAACTGGACGCCACCAGCAAATGACGAGGCAGACCACATACGCTTTTACAACAACCGCCGACAAGGATCATAGCTCACCGCCAAACTATTCAAAGTATCCACCGATTCTTTCCAAAATTCACCGTTGCCTTCCATTTGTCCACCCATCCACTTACACTTTCATGTATCTGCCAAAGTTTTCTAATTATTTGTTCATGTAGTCCATTCATCCGCAAACACCATTTTTGTTACCTAGAAATATCTGTTTTTTTAAGCATAAGGGACTGTGAGGCATAGGCCCCATAACAATTTATTAAAACTAAGACCAAATTTTACAATATGTAGAAAAAAAGGGAGGAGGGGGGGGGAGACTTACTGACGAGGGTTAACTCGACAAATGTCCTAGATGAAGGACTTAGGATCGGGGAGATAGGGCGTCGGATGAACTCGAAGGTAAAGTTAGTCGAGATAAGTGTGTGTTGAAAGTAAACTTTGGGTGTTAAATCTGGCTTGCTTTCAATCTGGCCTACACCGTCCCCTCCTGGCCCCTATATATAGGTGGCCAGGTCTCGAGGATCGGGTAGGGTACGATACAGATTATAATATCGACATACGGTAAGAACTCGTATTCGACTATCATTACAATTGGGTCTAGCTTATCGGGCCTCAGGGGTACTCAACTAGCGGGCTCTATTAACTATACCCTTGTCAGTAGCCCCTGAGATTCTACCAGAATTGCAGATTCAGGTTGAATCTCTAATCTTTAAATCTTTGACTTGATCAATTCTTCATCTTCTTCATATCTTCAAATCTTCGACTTGGTCTTTCGACTTATGTTTCATGATAATTTGCTCGCAAGGGGTTTTGATGAACAAGCCTGACAACTCTGACGGATCAAGAGGTCAGTTAACTGTCGGAACAGATACTTGTCACCTACTTCAAATTCAATCCCCTTGGACTTGAATTCGGTATACCGGTCAAACTCACTCTTTTGCCTCATTTAGGACTTACAAAAAATGAATCCCAGTGGTTCTCAGGGTACCCAGTGCGTCCACCAGGATTTTCTTTGTGTCGTAGACACGGATACATACCAGCAGAGTGCATCCATGTGCGTATACCAGGCCACACGGGACGGATCCCGGGGTCTTACCTTCATGACAAGTCACGGCATTCGAGTTTCGTTGCGATAACGCAACTCGAGAATCTTATGTCGCAGTCAAATTTTGACTGAAAATATTCGGGTTTCTACAACCATAAAACTTGCTCCCGATGGGAGTAACACTCCTACACTTCTCCAATCTCTAATGCTTTACCAATAAATATCGTCGGGTGCGCGCTCAGCGCTCCCGATGGGAGTAGCCCCCGAGGCTATAGTCGAAAAAAGAGTTTTTCGAGTATAGGCTCAAGAGATAATGTAGCTCTTCATACTTCAACTCGAAACACTTCAACTTTGAGGTTCTTCAACTCGAGATACTTCAACTTTGAGGTTCTTCAATTCGAGATACTTCAACTTCGAGGTTCTTCAACTCGAGATACTTTTTTTTTAAGAACACCTTGTTGTTGAATATGAATCCACCACTTTAGGAAGAGTTCCATTCGATGTTTTTCGCAAGTAACAGCCCCCAAGGCTATAATAAAAAATCCTTCACATATGATCCTTTTTATCAATTCTGCATTTGTCGGCGCCATCCTGTTTCCTTTATATATATATTTTATGACGTCAATGAAGATGTAGCTCTTCATCAGTGCGAACCGTTTTATGGGTAACACTGTAACTTTCACAATTTTTTGACCGTTTAGTGGGCTGCACGATTTTTGACCGTTGGTGGGCTGCCGTTTCCAATCTTTGCGCCACGTCTCAGCCCACGATCCTTCTCCCAGAAGATATATAAATGGCATAATGGGGAATCGTACTGTTTACCAGCTCGTTCCATCCGCCGCCTCCATTGCTAATCTCCTCTGTCTCTTCCTCTCTTGCGGAGCCCCCAAGCGCGCTTTGTGCTGGATGCGCGTGAAACATCTGGCCACTAAGAGCACCATGGCCAAAACTTCTGCCACCAATTGGGTGCGCTCCACCATCACCAAGAAGGAGGTGGAGAAGGCCACGGCGGACGGCCTCATCACCGCCCAGGATTCCATCCAATTTCCCAGTACTGAGCGGATCCCGAAGCCCCCGAGCGGTTACCGGGTAATGTTCCTTGCTTTCCTCCTCCGCGGTTTGTCCCTTCCTGCCCACGAGTTTCTCCGTGGGCTGCTATTTGTCTACGGTGTGCAGCTCCATCAGCTCACACCAAATTCCCTTCTTCACATTGCTTGCTTCGTGACTCTCTGCGAGTCATTTTTGGGCATTGAGCCCCACTTCCTTCTCTGGAGATCAATCTTTCGACTCCGCCCCAATGTTTCTCTGGCAAGGAAACCCGAACTGGGCGGAGCCGTCGTTTCTGTGCGTCCTGAAGCACAATATTTTGAATTTTCCATGGCCGCGTCTGTCCAAGGATGGAGGACGAAGTGGTTCTACATCAAGGACCACAAATCCTCGCCTGAAGACGAATTCGGCCTGCCTCCTTTTGATGCTTCCCAGGAGGTAAAGAAATTGGCATCGTGGGACACACTCCCCTCAGATGCAGAAGTAGAAGAAATTCTTCCTCTTCTTTCCCGCATCAAGGCTTTAAAAGGAGGTCAAGGGGGTGCTCTGTCGGGTATGCAACTCATGGCGTTTTTTATTCAACGTCGAGTTCAACCTTTACAACACCGCCTGACCAAACTTTGGAATTACTCCGGCTTGGAGGATCCTACTCGCATATCTGAAGATCTGATATCGAAAGAAGATGTCGACAAGCGAGTCCGGAATCTCACCAAGCTCACCAAGGAACATGCAGTTGCCAATTTGACTGCTGATTTCTTCGACTCCGTGCGCCCTCTTCCTGAGGTATGTATCTCCGCATCCAATGTTTGTCAAATTTTGCTTGGTTTTGACTTGCGTTATTTTGTTTTTGCCTTTGTATTCTGCTGACATATTTATATGCAGGGTCACCAATTCCTTGTTTCTCGTCCTCCTCTTCTAGAGGAAGGGCCCCTTCCGGCTGACCTAGCCTCTCCTGCATCTGAAGCCCCCGAGGCTGACGAAAGTCAGGACGGAGATGATGTCGAGGAATCAGAAGAGGAAACTAGCTCGTCGACATCGCCTCCTCCTGCACTTGCTGAAGATGTTGGTGTCGACAAGAAAAGGAAGCGTGTCAACGACATCGCTTCATCGAGTTCTGCGATGGCTGGTAAAGCTCCCGTTCTTGCAGAAGATATGGAGTACTTCGACATGCTAGCATCGTAAGTATTGTAGTCGAGTTCTTCAACTGCATTGTTCTTGTCTTGTTTTCATAACTTATATTCTTCATGCAGTGATGATGAAGAACCACCAACATATGCGACAGCTGCTCCACCACCTTCTCCTATGGCCATTGATGAGCCTGTCGAACCAGATGTTGCACCGAGGGCTACCAGGTCCGGTGTTTCTCTGGAAGCCCACGCATCTATGGTTTCTTCTGATGACGTGAGCACTTCTTCTTTACTTGCTTTCTTTTCATGCACTTCTGCTCTTACACACTTCTTTTCTCAGGCTTTAGTCAAGAGATTTATCGCCCTGGGCACGGAGTGTGCAGGGTACCTAAAGGTTGCGAAAGCTTCCGAAGGTATAACTTTGATGTCCAATCACCACTTGTCTTCTGCACTTTATCCTTTGTTATCTATCTGACTCCCTATCGACTTCTTATGCAGCTGCTTTAGCAACCGCCAATGCTTGAATTGCTTCGTTGGAGGCGGAACTCAAAGCTTTGCAGAAAGCTTATGACATTGCGACCGCTGCTAAGGCAATTGCTGAGAAGTCGCAGAAATCTGCGCTTGCCAAGGCGAAGAAAGCTAAAAGGGCTTTAGCTGATGCCAACAAGGAACATGCTCAGCGGGAACAGGCCGTGGCAGAGCATCTTCACACCATGTCTACTGCCGCTGAAAGTAAGTTCTTCGACTTGTCTTTCTATTTTCGACTTCTGTTGCACTGGTATACCTGTTGTCACTTATCTCTTCTTTTCTTTTCTATTTGTGCAGAATTTACCGGGGTATCTCTGTCGGCTTTGCAAACATACGATGATCCTCTGATGAATGCGGTTAACCTACTCGAGGAAAACTGGATATCTATCCAGGAGACTTTTGAGTTGGTTGGCCGCATTCTGTCATGGCTATTTGCCAGGTTGTGGCCGAAGAAAAGGGCGGCAATCCCAAAGGACAACCTGACTGAACTTGCCAAGTCCTTCGATACCACTGAAGACCCCACTCTCCAGCTGAAAGGGCTGTCCATTAAGCGCGGCGCCGAGGGTGCCATTGCACTTTCTCTTGCGCACGGTACAGACTTCGACTGGGAGAGGGTTAGCTCCCCCCATGGCCACACCCGTGACGAGATGAAGGTGTTTTTCAAGAGGGCAAAGAAGTTGGCACCTGCATTGTTGACAACGATTTCTCCTTCGGCAGCCTCTGTTGTGCCTGTTGCACCACCTCCAGCGGCGAAAGATCCAGTGCCACCGTCGACTTCTAGCGAGGAACTGGCCGCGCCTCCTTCTTCCACGGAGCACAATGCTGAGGTGGTGTAGACTCAGCTTCTTTGTAGCTTTTTCTAGTTTTCTCCTTTTGAATGTAAAGACTTCAATTAAGTGCAACCCGAGAATCTTAGCCATAGGGTTGTGCTCTTATGTAAATATATCCTCTTCGTATGAAGTTTTATGCTGCCTCTCTGAAATTGTTTCTCCTTTCTTTTCTTTTGTAGTCGATGCATGTTCATGATCCTTTGACTCATGGTTCTGCTCCTTCCTCTGCCCGTGGATTCGATCCTCAGATTTCGTCGACTCCTAGTCGATGCAATCAATGCGCAGAATATTCTTCGAGGATTTCTGACCTTGAGGTTCGCTTGACTTCAGCCAAACGCCAAGCTCAGATGGCGTTTGATAAAGCTAGCAAAACTTCTGCCCTGATGAAGCAGGTATGGATTCTTGGCGATGAAGTGTCCAGCTTGACGGCAAAGGTTTTGCATCACGGAGAATGCAATTCTTTTATTCTTGGTATTGTCGAATCCGCCTGTGAAATGTTGCGATGTAAGTTTCCTCTCGACTTATCTTTTTAGTTTCTTGCTCCACTGCTATTTTATGACATCCTTTGCCCTTTATAGGCGCTTGCTTGGATTTCGCTGCTGAAGATCGTCGGGTTACCGAGCGAAGTGCGGCTCTAGAAAAAATGTCCGCAGGTGTTGAAAATTTATGGTCTGATCCTCGACGCCGGAGTGCTGTTGTGTTGCTTCAGGACCGTGCCCAACACATTGGCGAGGCAGTGGATGGCTGTAGGAGAGCTCTCGTAACTATGCACTCGGTCATGCTTCCTCGCAATCCTCTGCCTGCTACTTTCCCACTGCTTCTTGATGTTTTCAGGTCCAGCCAGCGAATCCATCGGTTGATAGAACTGAATTTAGTGGCAGGTGCCAATTTTGCTCTTGGGTGGATACGCAAGTGGCAGCCAAGACTTAATTATAGTTCCATGTTGCTGAGCTATCCTCTGGGTGGGGCAAGCTTGCGAGTACACTTAGAGAGTACCTTGCAGCCTGCCCGGCGAATTATAGCCAGGCTGTTACAAGAAGACTCCGCGTTTTTCCGCAAGTTTCACTACTTAGACCCTTTAGGTGTGGATGATTCTGACAACCCGATGTTGTAACGTCTATGTAGAACGTGAGAGTTTATTTCGCGACTATATGTCTGAAACTTATTCTCAAGGCGTACTTGTGTGATTCGTGCGTTTGCCGCACCTTCTCGTTGAAAAGACTCGTAAACTCGAATATGAGGAACGATTTATCTTTATTTATACTTGTAATGTAAGATACATGGGGTGACCCATGAGATCCGGCCTATGACCTGTATTCTGGATCTAGAGGGCATTGCCCCTGGTATAACTCGTGGCTTCTATAGCCTTTGTGTCATGCTCTTCTCTATGTTTATGACGTCGCATTTTTCCCTTCTTCTCCTGCACCTTTGTCTTCTCCTAGTGTTTCTACTCGTGGTTTCTTTGCCTCGGGCTCCGCGACGCGTCTTTCGAGTAGCTTGATGCCTTCTGCAGTCGTGTTCTTCACCTTTTCTGCATAGTTGGCTATCATGCCAAAGTTTTGCGCCATCTTATGAAACTCCCTGTCGCAGAGATCTGAGACTTCAAAACTTCCCTTGACTGTAATTATTCCTCTTGGTCCTGGCATTTTAAGTACTAAATATGTATAGTGAGGTACTGCCATGAATCGCGAAAACGCGGGTCGTCCGAGGATCGCATGATATTGAGATGGCCAGTCCATGACTTCAAAGTCTAGTTTTTCTCTCCTATAGTTTTGTCGGTTGCCGAAGCAAACGTTGAGTGCTATCCGACCCAGTGGGTAATTAGCACTTCCTGGCACGATTCCATGGAAGGAACAATCTGTTGGTTTCAGGAACTCCAGCGATATGTGCATTGCCCTGAGTGTTTTTGCGTATATCAGGTTAATTCCACTTCCTGCATCCATGAATATTCTGTCGACATCATACGCGCCGATTTGAGCTTTGAGTACCAGAGGCGCGTTTCCTGGCCGAGGTACTGTTATAGGGTGGTCTTCTCTGTTGAACTCGATTGGTTGTTCTGACCAATGCAGATACTCTGTTGTGGCTGGAGGCAAAATGACTGCTAAGTTGACTTGTCGAGTGATACTCTTTTCCTCTTTGTTTGACTTGGGCACAGGTTGTATCATTGCTGTGATGTGTCCTTTTGATGGAACGTACCCTTCGTCGTCGTCGTGTTCCTTGTTTTGCTGGTTTTGTCCTTGAGGAGCTCCGTTGTTTCCTTGCTGGTTTGTCGGGGGATTGTTGCTTCCTTCGAATCCTTGTCGTCTTGCTTCGCTTTGCTTGTTTTGTGCTGCTTCTTGTAGTTTTAAGAATGTTGTGCAGTCTTTCATTATGTGCCTTGATACTCGCTTCCCATCGACGAACGCTGAGTGTATGTGACAAGGCCCGTTGAGCATATCTTCTGGCGATGGGTTGTACTCTCTGGATTCTCTTGGTGGGAACTTCTTATAGTCCTCTTTTCCGTAGCTTCGATATCCCGAGCTCCTGCGATCGTTTCCTTGATAACTGTTGTCTTTATATCCTGTGGCGACTTGGCTATGTGAGCCGTAGGTGTCGTAGTTTCGGGATCGTCTCCTTTGACCTCCATATCTGTTTCTTCTGTCGTCCTCTAGAGATCGTGTCCGTTTGTTGTTGCACGCATCTTCTCCATCTGCAAATCTATTTGCTGTGTCCATGAGATCTGACACTGTTTTCGGCTTGATTCTACCCATCTCTTCGACTAGGTCTCTTCGCCTTAATCCAATGATGAACGCGTCTATTGCTCTTTCGTCTGAAACTTCGACTGCTGAATTTTTGATAAGACTCCATCTTTGGATGTATGCCCGTAGTGTTTCGTCGCGTTGTTGTACGCATGCTTTGACTTCCTCTATTGATGCTGGCCGTTTATATGTCGACCTGAAGTTGCTTGTAAATTGCTTTGTGAGGTCTTCCCAGCTTCCAATGGAGTCTTTCTCTAGTTTGCTTAGCCATGACCTTGCTGCACCGGTGAGGTGTAGTTGCAAACTTTGCATTGCTATTTCTTTGGTTCCTCCTAGTATTTGAACTGCTTGTAAGTAATCTGCGAGCCATGATTGTGGCTCTTGTGATCCGTCGTATTTTTGCTGATCATGAGGTAGCTTGAATCCCTTGGGAACTGGAGTGGTGCGAACCCTGCGGGTAAAGCACGATGCCCCCATCTCTTTTTCGTTGTCTTCATAGTCGCGTCTTTCATTTGGGGATCGCGATCTTCGAGTTCCACCATGATGTTTTGGTGATGGCGACCGAGATCGATGCTTGCTGCTTCTGTGCCTGGGACTATTGTGACTGCGAGGTGAGCTTGCTTTATGCACTTCCTTGTGATGATATGCTTCTTCTCCTTTTGCTGAGAGCTTGTGACCCACCATGTTGAGTCCGTTCAATGCTGCTCTATGCATGTGCTCCCTAGGATCTCCTGGACTTGGTCGAGTTGTGAGCAGATATGCTTGCGCTGCTACTAACGCTGCTTCGGGGGTTTTTGGTAGGATGTTCCCTTGCTCGTCGACCGATAGGAAGGACGAGTCGAGGTTTTTCGAAATACTTTGCCTATTGGAATACTCGAGGTTATCGTACCTTGAGCCGTGTCGACGATTTTTCCTTGCGTTGCTGTATGATGCGTCGCTTTGTGCTTTACGAGTAGCTTCGCTAGCTGCAATGGCTGAATTTTTCCTTCTTTGTATCTCTATCTTCTCCTTTGCTAATTGCTTTGCTTGCTTCCTTAGGGCGTAATGATACCCAAAAAGCATGTCTTTGCTGGAATTTGATGGTATTGGCGTGCCGTGTTCTACGGCTTCTCTTATTATTTTCCACTCGTCGACTGATAGTCGAATTTTTTCCCTGGTTGTGAGGGATTCTACTGTTTGCCCTTCTGCTAGGTGATTTGCTCCTCTATCGATATTTGCTAGATTTATCACTGGGTTGTTATTTTCGTCGAATTCCTCTGAGTTGTCTCCCACAATGGCGAGTACCTGGCATTGCTTGCCGATGTTGCCATTGAGACTTGAGAAGATCGAGTCGCCATCTTCAGAAAGCTCTAACCCTGTCTTCCATGTGTCTGTTGATTTGTCTGAGATATCGTCGAGGCAGATCATGAGATCGTCGAGTTGGATTTCTGCATTGAAGTTATCCTTTGCTTTATTGTCTTCTTCGATTTTTTCTTTTAGCACTTCTTCTAGGCTAACCGGCGAGTTTACCTCGCTGGATGAGCCGTCGGAATACTCCATTATTGCTGTTGCTTCAGGCTCATTTGCCGACGGATCTTGATCTTGTTTCGTCGGATTCAAAAGGCGAGACGAGCCCGATGGCCCGATGAGGATGCTCAAACTTCCAATGGTTAGTTCCATCTCTTGACTTCCGTCGACTTCTGAACTGCTGTTGGCTAAAAGCAAAAAAGCCGTCGAATTCATGATTCCAACGCCCAAGATCCCCACGGTCGGCGCCAATTGACGAGGGTTAACTCGACAAATGTCCTAGATGAAGGACTTAGGATCGGGGAGATAGGGCGTCGGATGAACTCGAAGGTAAAGTTAGTCGAGATAAGTGTGTGTTGAAAGTAAACTTTAGGTGTTAAACCTAGCTTGCTTTCAATCTGGCCTACACCGTCCCCTCATGGCCCCTATATATAGGTGGCCAGGTCTCGAGGATCGGGTAGGGTACGATACAGATTACAATATCGACATACGGTAAGAACTCGTATTCGACTATCATTACAATTGGGCCTAGCTTATCGGGCCTCAGGGGTACTCAACTAGCGGGCTCTATTAACTATACCCTTGTCACTTACCAATATATACATAACTAAGGAAGGGAGCTAATCCAGCTAGTAAAGCTATCTACAAACTTGCCTTTGATCCTATACTTAAGTAAGGAGATGTCATGAATAAAATTACACTTCCACTTTACAAAAGTGGGCCTCTCATTTCTGAAGATCTTTCCATTTCTCAAAAGCCAAATATGCCTGCAAGCCATTATGACTACCTCCATGAAGAAAGGTTTCCCAAAACTTCCTAAAATAAATTTCTAACCATGTAATGTAATTCTACAAAAGAGCAAAGAGAGTATGATATGGGCTCACAAGGGATCTTATTTACCTCATCCACATGAAGATCATAAGTTGTTAACATATAAATTGACAAAATAAAGTATTCTACTAATCACAATATGCCGAATGAACTGTTAATCTCGGGAGCTTGCCTACTTCCACCACAATAAATGTTTAGTTATACACACTGAGCATAAAAATTAATAATTTTTTTACATTGGCTTGTTTGAAAAATATCCTAGAGGCAATCACATTTCCTTATGTATTCATATTTTTAAATCACCCTTAAATGAACATGGAGAGGTGTGGTTGTTACACTGTAGTGGTTTCCCCTACGGTTCTACGTTAAAAAAGTACTCGTTGCTTCGGCACGGCATGGTGGCGCTGGTGAGGAAGGGAGGGGAGCGAGCTAAGAGGAAGTGATGTATGCACCTTCTTTGTTCGTATATAATGCAAACATTCAACTACTGATAGAATCTTATGACATACACCAAGAACTCATCACCATTATACCTACAAGCTCCAACGATTCACAAAATTACTCATGTCACTAATTTTTGGAATGAACCAGCGACACTAAGTTAAATATGTATGTCTCTGTTATATCTGAAACCCATGGCGGATGTAAATTGACCGTTGTCACCGCTTTTTGGCAACCCTAGAATGACCACCAAAGCAAGTACCAACAATGTATTATTATTTCGCGCATTAGCGGTAGGCGCGGTAAAGATCAGGTCGTAACCTATCAGTGATGGATTTTCTTGGAATCATCATCTGCATGAGTTAACGGTGACTATCTATCTTTTTCATTACCAATGAAATTTTTGGTATAACCTTTTTCAGTAGTGTGTGTGGTGGGAAGGAGGGGTGGGTGGGTTGGGGGGGGTGATTTGGATTTAGCGGGGTGCCTACATGTAGCGGGCTGAAAGGGGCAGGTGGTGACCAAATATCCATCACGGATTTTCCAGCTCGTGTCATTTTTTATGAATGTAGCAGCTCAAATATGGTGTTCTCCGCGTGCCGCTGGAGCCTGACTCCACAAAAATTACCATTAGGCAGTACCTAGCGCTCATGGCTGTGGACTGGTTTAATCAGTATGTTGGCAAGGAGCTCATACAAGCTACGAAACGGCAAAAATTGTGGCTGGCAGGCCTGGTATGGAAAACTGCATGCTACCAAACACTCGTCCTTACTACTAGTTGGATGTTTGTAACAACCTCAATCAATGAATCAATAGTAAATTAGGTAGAACTATCTGCCACCAGATAACCGAATACTAGTGATGAAGGAATGACAAATAGGTCCTCAATATTTGCCTACCTGGTTTTTGGCCCAGGGGAGATTACAGTCGAAGGAATTGCAAGGCCTATAAAGACAGCAGCTAGACGCGGCCCAGGAGCTACACTTGCCGTGCAAGCAAGGATTCGAGGAGTCCAAGTTGGATTAGTCTTCGGCTAGGGCTTATTCGAAACCGATCCGATCTGTATTTTTCTCGAGGGACAATCCTGAGACCCAGCCTTCGCATAAAAAAGGCTGGGAGGGAGGTCCCAAAACCCTAGACACTTTTCCACCACCTCACGCCGGAGCGCTCAATACTTAGAGCTCTATGCCTCGGCTAGATCCAATCTACGCCACCATTGTAACATCTCCATTGTAGCCACCCTATCAATAAAAGTCAGACAAGCAGGACGTAGGTCATTACCCTACCAAGGGGGCCGAACCTGGGTAAAACCTTGTGTCCTTCTGCTTATGTCTGATTGCCGTCGAGTTCACCGGATCCCACAATGCGCTCTATAGATCGAAAGCCCTCAAGCATGGGCATTGCCGAGTTAGAACCTCGTCAATTGACGCCGACCATGGGGACGACGGGATCTGGATCTACGGATTCGCCGGCTCCTTCACTAATCATTGACAACCTCACCGCGTCAACAAGGCTCGGCGGCCCGACGCCAGCTATGGCCGTCGATTCTGCATCGCCGTTCGACATCGACTCCGCCATCTACGCCGCTGCTGTCATCGCTGTGCCAGCCGTCGTCGACACCAATGACAAGAACGACATCGACTCCGCCATTGATGCCGCTGATGTCATCGCTGTGCCAGCTGTTATCGACACCAATGACAGACATCGACTTCGCAATCGACACCGCCGTCGGCATCACTGTGCCAAGCGTCATCAGCACCACCTCACTGGAACCGGAGGTCGACATCGCTGGATCGACCATCATCGGCACTGCTTCACCAAGCGATGCCAGTCTTATTCCGGCCGCAATCATCGTCGACCCAACCTCAGGCACGACGGGAGCAGTTTCGGCGACCACCGGAGGCTTCGACATGGCCTTCACACTGTTCAATTTCCACGTGGACAACGACAGAGTCACTGAGCTGATCTCCGTCAGTGATTCGATGCCGCCCGCAATGGCCCCAAGCACATCACCAGTTACCGAGGGCAATCCCTCGGCAACCGCACCGCCGGCGCCGCTGGAGGAGGAACCAAGGCCGAAAGATTCGACCCCATCAGTAGGGTCGAACGACTTCGAAGCTCCACCTCCAGCCCCAACCACCGCCTACTGTGCCGATTGCGACGCGTACCACTTCATGGGTGCCGGAGAATTCTCGTCTCACAAGATCGCCGGCTGTGAAGACCCTCGGGGAGGCACTGCAGCTGTCTACCCGACGATATCCAAGTGCGAGCGGGCTCTCAACACCCTCACACTCCGTACCTGAAGGAAATATGCCATAGAGGCAATAATAATATTGTTATTATCATATTTCTTGTTCATGATAATGTTTATATTCCATGCTAGAATTGTATTAAGCGGAAACATTAATACCTGTGTGGTTTATGAACAACGCCGTGTCCCTAGTATGCCTCTACTAGACTAGCTCATTGATTAATGATGGTTAAGGTTTCCTAACCATAGACATGAGTTGTCAATTAATAATAAGGTCATGTCATTAGGAGAATGATGTGATAGATAGACCCAATTTAAGCACAGCAATTAGATCGTGTCATTGTGTTTACAATTGCGTAGCTTTTCCAATGCCAGTATCCTATTCCTTAGACCATGAGATAATGCCACTCCCTGGTACCGGAAGAGAGCTTTGAGGTCATCAAACGTCATCCCATGAGAGGGTGATCATAAAGGTGTCTCTCAGGTAATCGGAAAGTACTTGTTGGGTTGCATGTATCGAGATGGGATTTGTCCCTCCCGTGTCAGAGAGATATACTCCGGGCCCACTCGGTAATCAATATCATACACCATTTGCAAACAAGTGATTAATGAGTTTAATCACAGGGTGATATTGGATTGCAGAATGAGTAAAGAGTACTTGCTGTGAACGAGATTGAACTAGGTATGGCGATGCCGACGATCGAATCTCCGGCAAGTAAAATATCACGAGACAAAGGAATTTGTATACGGGATTAATTGAATCCTGGCATCGTGGTTCACCGATAATGATCTTCGTTGAATATGTGGGAGTTGATATGGATTTCCAGATCCCTCTATTGATTATTGATGGTGATCATGTCCGCACATTCTCGAACCCATAGGGTCACACACTTAACGCTCATCGACGCTAGGGTAGTTTTGGGATTTATGGAAATTGTTTCGGAGAGTAACGGAATTGTTCCAGGAAGAAGATTAATAATTTATTAATTAATTGAATTAATAAATATTAATAAATATATTTATTTATTGGAAATAAATATGGACTAAAAAGTAGTCCACAGAAAGTTTTGCTAATGGACCTATTTAGTAGCTCCATCTAGATAAACTGCAAAAAGAAAAAAAAGGCAAAAGAAAAAAAAAGGGTCGGGCGCTTACCTGGGCCGGCTAGGCCGGTCGCCGCACTGCCCCACGCCCCGCGCGGCACGCGCTGGATGCCGCCCACCTGGGCCGCTGCCCTTGCGAGGCCGGCTGGGCCGCAGGCCACTCGCCTGGGCTGGTCGCTCACCAGAGCGCCTCGACGGCCGTCGCCCGCTCCTCGATCGATCAGATCGATCGGGTCAAGGCCGGCTATTGCGAGGCAGGCCACGCACCAGGCAGGACGCACGTCCGTGCGCCGCTTGTATTCCACTCGATACGATTGATCGATCGTTCAACGCCGCTAGGATTGCGAGGCGGTCGATGTAGACTTGGCACGCACTCCAAGTCACGTGCAGCGCCTATAAAAGCAACAATCTGGTGACAGAATTAGGTTTGACCTAGCTCGACTGAATTTTGTTGAGCCGCCGGTATTTTTCCTCTATAGCCTTTTGTCTAGTTTAACTAGTTTCTTTAGTCTTTCTTCTTCCACCTCGCGCGCATAGGCGAAGCCCTGCCTGCAGATACTCTCCACCATAAGCACCACGCCGTCATGCTGCTGATCCCATCTACCATTCTACCACACCTTGCTGGACCGAGGAGGAGGAGTCGTTGTTGTGCTGTACGTGTGCAACGCTCGGAGGCGCCGCCTGTTGTGGTGCTTGGATCGGATCGGATCGCGAGGAGGAGACGCTAGTATGACTATGCCGACCACGTTAATCTGAACATTTCTGCTGTGCGATCTACAAGGGTATGTAGATCTAATCTCTCTCACTTGTTATTTTGTATCTCATAGATCAGATCTTGGCTTATTCTTGTTCGTCATCGTAGGAAATTTTTTATTTTCTATGCTGCGAATCCCTTCAGTGGTATTAGAGCGAGATCTATGCGTAGATATTTTACACGAGTAAAAAGCAAGAATGTTGTTGCGGGCGTTGATGTTTTCTGTTCCAAACCTCTATTTTTGTACTTCTTATGGCGCGGTATAGTGAGATCGAAGCGGTCCAGGCCAACCTTATGCGACCTCGTTCGCGAGACCGGCTCCGCACTTGACGTGTGGCTTATTCCACACATGCGGTTGGTGGATGCTAGTTTCTCTCACTATAGTTGTCATGTAATTTACAATGGATGTTGGCAACCAAAATATCACCGTTGTGGCTTTGCGTAGGTAAGAACCGTTCTTAAGCGTAGCTCCCATAAGCCACGTAAAACATGCAATCAACAAATTAGAGGCGTCTAACTTGTTTTTGCAGGGAGTGTTTATGATATGGTATTGCCACAAGATGTGATGTGTATGATATATGTGATGTATGCAATGATCATGTTTGTAATGTTTCACGACTTGCATATCGATGAGTTCACAACCGGCAGGAGCCATATGGTTGTCTTTATAATTTTGTATGACCTGCGTGTCAACTTCTTATACGCCATGTAATAGCTTTACTTTATTGCTAAGTAGTTAGCAATAGTTGTAGTTTCTATTCGTGGTGGAGGCAATCATGGTGGACTGATGGAGATCATGCCGGTGCGCACAAGATGAAGATCAATACGCGAAGATTGGCTATACCATGTCAAATATTATATATGCATATGATGTTTATCCTTTATGTATCTTATTTTGCTTTGATCACGACGGTAGCATTATAAGATGATCCCTCACACTTAATTTCAAGATAAAATATGTTCTCCCCTCGTATGCGCTGTTGCGAAAGATCGTCGTTTTGAAGCATCACGTGATGATCGGGTGCTATAAACTCTACATTCACATACAACGGGTGCAAGCCAGTTTTTGCGCACGCCAAAAATACTTGGGTTAAACTTGACGAGCCTAGCATGTACAGACATGGCCTCGGAACAAACGGATCGAAAGGAGGTCAAGCATGAGTCATATGGATGATATGATCAACATATTGATGTTCACCATTAAAGCTACATCATTCACGTGATGATCGGTCTTGGTGTAGTAAATTTGGATCATGCTTCACTAAACTACTTCGAGGGATGTTGAATTTAGTGGGAGTTTATTAGTAATTCGATTAACTTGAACTAATTATCATGAACTAAATCTTAGTGTATTTGCATAAGTCGTTGTAGTCTTTGGCAACCGTTTTCCACCGACACTTAGTTTAATTGAGTTAATAAATCTATAGAATTCTGGATAATCACTTTACGGACTAGTGCCGTTTAGTTAAAATGTCAAGATCAAAGATTAAGTCCTATTACAAACTTTAGCAAACCTCGCTTGCTCCATACGATTTAATAAGTTGTATTAATCAAAGAGCAACGATTCAAGTTTAGTATCTAAAGATCATACATTTGCCTTCATGAGAAATTGATCTTCAAAATTATTTGAGAATCAAAGTGATCTTGAAGCTGAAAGAATTGTTTCAGAAACAAACAAGAGTTAAAAGATATTTGATGTCTTGAACTTTGATTATTTGCAAAATGATTAAGTATAATTTAGTAAAAGAACATATGCTCATATTGTATGAATATATGCAAAGATTGAAGGCGCTGGGCATCTCGATCACCCAAAATTTGGAAAACTAATATTATACTTGCATTCGTCCTTATAAACTATATTAGTTTCATCATGAAAGTTGTCATGATAGGATGAATGAAAAGGTATCGGCTAAATTGTTTTTGCTATACCAAAAGAATGCTAAAGAATAGAATCTAGAAGAATGCCAATTATATGATGATAGCGATCCACCTCAAAAGTGCAAAATCCAAGGCCATTAGTATTTGACTAATATCCTTTGGACTATGTGCCAAATGATTGGCGCCACTATTGATGTCGATAGATTCTTCTAAAAGGAGAGGAAACGCTAAATAGGATCTGCAAAAGTATTTGGTAGAAAAGGAAAAGACTGAAATTGTCCAGCTCAGGTATATAAATAATATACATGTTGTAGATGTATTCTTTACTCGTTAACAATGTACTTCTTGGGTATTCGATACCGATTTGTTGGTATGAAATGTCATACAAAGCAACACAATGCAAGAACTACAATGGCCTAAGTAACTAGCAAAAGAATTTGGTAATGATGCACGTCGAGAAACAAATAAAAGTGTTATTGTGTTTTTCGTTGGCATCAAACCTAGCCTTGAAGATTTATTATGAACTAAATAATTGTTATCTTGTTCTGGTATTATGAAAACAATTGTTGTTCATGTTATTACCATCTTTCATAATCGATGGATAGATTATTATAAATCTTGTTGGTAAAATAGACATTTATAATACTAATGCTAAATGTCGCAAGACAAAACGAATTTCACTTAAATTTGAAGCACCGCTGTTTAAGTCATCATGGAAACAAAGCATGAAAGAAATTCCATGTTGATGGATTTTCGAGTCATCTAATTTTTGAATTGATTGACGTTTGTGAGAGTTTTTCTAAAGATGATTAAACTCTGTTCATGGGCCATGGACATAACAATCGACTACCATGGAGATCGTACATGTTGATGTATGTACTTCATGGTGTGAAGTTGAGCGTGGTGTATTTTCTATTTCATCAATGATGTATGGTATATCTACTTGGTGAGAAAGAAGTATGAAATGATTGAAACTGTTCAATTTATGAAGTGGAAATTATTGTAACAAGAAAATTCAAGTGTTTATAATTGGATCATAATAGAGCGTATTTGAGTTACAAGTTTAGCAAACATCTAAGAGTTAGGGGAATTGTTCCACAAACTTGCATCGTGATAAACACCATATGAGTATGGAGTTTTCGATGGATGTAATCAAACCTTGTTTGACATGGTTAGATCAATGATGAAATAAAACTTCCAATATAATTTGTGAATTATGCTTTAAAGACTACCGCTTTTCACTGAATAGAGCACCATCATAATCCGCTGAAATGACTCCGTACAAGTTATAGTTGTCTTTTTGTGAATTTTGGTATGCAAGGCATATGTAAAATGTTTACAACCAAAGTCAGATTAGTAAGTCTTTGTAGGTTATCCCAAAGAATGTCGATGGGTGTTCTTTCTGCCATAAACCCAAATAAAAGTGACTGTCACTGAAAGAAGTGAATTTCTTATGAAGGAGTTTTTCGCGAAAGGTTTAAGTGGGAGGAAAAATTGAACTTGATGAGGTTATTGAACCTGAGTAAGATGATCAGAGTAGCATAACACCGGAAAATGTTCTGGAAGCGGCAACTGCATTCATGGCTCCCGCACGTACAATATGTTGTAGTACCGGACACAAAGTTCCTATTTAATCAAGTTGGTCGTAATCAAATAGCAAGATTTGAGGATGAGATATTATTAGATAATAGTAACCAACAATATATAAAGAAGCAGTGATGGGCCCTGACTTCATCATATGGATTACTCCAGCAACAATTACATATTGAGATATGATAGTTGAATAAATAAAACAACGTTCCTCTACCGGAATGCACACCAAGGACGTGTACCTGACACGACCCAATGGGTTTTGTTGATTCAAAGGTTGCTAGATATGTATGCAAACTTCAATGGTAGAAGTAAGCATAACGGAGTTGGAATCTTCATTATGATGAAAATGTTAAAGTGTTAATTTCATCAAGATATTTGAAGATGCTTGTATTTACAAGAAAGTAAGTGGGAGCGCTGAGACATATTTCGAATACTTTATGTACATGACATATCGTTTATTGGGAATTATGTGTTTTTCTTGATATTGTTGAGTTTTCATTAAAATTAGATTTCTGATGAACGACTTAGGTAAAACTAGAATATTAAGCATCAATGTCTATATAGATAGATTAAGGCACTAATATAGTTTTGCCAGAGTATATAGATGAAATATTGAATTTATTCAATATGGAAACAATAAGAACGGTTCTTGTTGCATGGAAGAGGTTGAAGCAAGAATCAACTGTTTTGATACTTGATGAGTGAAACCACAAGGATGATTTTATCAATCTTGTATACCATGATATGTATATCCAGACAGGTCCGATGCTCTAAAGGTCATGAGCATTCATATGATGATTGTTGGACAATAGTAAGAATATTCTTATGTACTTTCGAAGAACTAAGAATATGTTATGTATGCAGGAGTGACAAATGGTTCATTGCAATGAGTTACATTGGCTTTGTCACACATACAAGTAAAATTTTATCTCAATTTTAGACTATTTGTTTTGAGTTATAAGGTGGCACAATAAGATGGAAGGAAGTTCCATGATGACTTGGATGAGTTCCAATGTTAACATTGTGGCGGACACTGCAACGAGGGCTAAGTATATAATCGCTTTAGAAGCAGCAAGAGAACTAGGTGTAGTTCTAAGTATGCTAGTACTATGTAGTTCTATTGTATGACAATAGTGGCAACATAGTATCGGCAAAGAAACAAAGATCTCAATAGAAGACCAAGTTTATACGATGCCATCTCATAGAAGATGAGTAATGCATGCTGACACAAAAGATATGCAAATACAAACGGACCTGAAAGTGTCAGACCCGTAGATAAGGTTTACCACGTGCAATGCGTATGAATAACACCGGATTGCCATAGGTGTTAAAGGCGCGAGTATAACTAGATTATTGAGTCTAGTGCAAGTGGGAGACTGAAGGAAATATGCCCTAAAGGCAATAATAATATTGTTATTATCATATTTCTTGTTCATGATAATGTTTATATTCCATGCTAGAATTGTATTAAGTGGAAACATTAATACTTGTGTGGTTTATGAACAATGTCGTGTCCCTAGTATGCCTCTACTAGACTAGCTCATTGATTAATGATGGTTAAGGTTTCCTAACCATAGACATGAGTTGTCAATTAATAATGAGGTCATGTCATTAGGAGAATGATGTGATGGACAGACCCAATTTAAGCACAGCAATTAGATCGTGTCATTGTGTTCACAATTGCGTAGCTTTTCCAATGCCAGTATCATATTCCTTAGACCATGAGATAATGCCACTCCCTGGTACCGGAAGAGAGCTTTGAGGTCATCAAACGTCATCCTATGAGAGGGTGATCATAAAGGTGTCTCTCAGGTAATCGGAAAGTACTTGTTGGGTTGCATGTATCGAGATGGGATTTGTCCCTCCCTTGTCGGAGAGATATACTCTAGGCCCACTCGGTAATCAATATCATACACCATTTGCAAACAAGTGATTAATGATCATAGGGTGATATTGGATTGCAGAACGAGGAAAGAGTACTTGCTGTGAACGAGATTGAACTAGGTATGGCGATGCCGACGATCGAATCTCGGGCAAGTAAAATATCACAAGACAAAGGAATTTGTATACGGGATTAATTGAATCCTGACATCGTGGTTCACCGATAATGATATTCGTTGAATATGTGGGAGTTGACATGGATTTCCAGATCCCTCTATTGATTATTGATGGTGATCATGTCCGCACATTCTCGAACCCGTAGGGTCACACACTTAACGCTCATCGACGCTAGGGTAGTTTTGGGATTTATGGAAATTGTTTCCGAGAGTAACGGAATTGTTCCGGGAAGAAGATTAATAATTTATTAATTAATTGAATTAATAAATATTAATACATATATTTATTTATTGGCAATAAATATGGACTAAAAAGTAGTCCACAGAAAGTTTTGCTAATGGACCTATTTAGTAGCTCCATCTAGATAAACTGCAAAAAGAAAAAAAAGGCAAAAAAAAAGGGTCGGGCACTTACCTAGGCTGGCTGGGCCGGCCGCCGCACTGCCCCACGCCCCGCGTGGCACGCGCTGGCTGCCGCCCACCTGGGCCGCTGCCCTTGCGAGGCCGGCTGGGCCGCAGGCCACTCGCCTGGGCTGGTCGCTCACCAGAGCGCCTCGACGGCCGTCGCCCGCTCCTCGATCGATCAGATCGATCGGGTCAAGGCCGGCTATTGCGAGGCAGGCCGCGCACCAGGCAGGACGCACATCCGTGCACCGCTTGTACGCCACTCGATACGATCGATCGATCGTTTAGCACCACTAGGATTGTGAGGCGGTCGATGTAGACTTGGCACGCACTCCAAGTCACATGCGGCGCCTATAAAAGCAACAATCCGGTGACGGAATTAGGTTTGACCTAGCTCGACTGAATTTTGTTCAGCCGCCGGTATTTTTCCTCTATAGCCTTTTTGTCTAGTTTGACTAGTTTCTTTAGTCTTTCTTCTTCCACCTCACGCGCATAGGCGAAGCCCTGTCTGCAGATACTCTCCACCATAAGCACCACGCCGTCGTGCTGCAGATCCCATCTACCACTCTACCACACCTTGCTGGACCGAGGAGGAGGAGGAGTCGTTGTGCTGTACGTGTGCAACGCTCGGAGGCGCCGCCCATTGTGGTGCTTGGATCGGATCGGATCGTGAGGAGGAGAGGCTAGTATGACTACGCCGACCATGTTCATCTGAACGTTTCCGCTGTGCGATCTACAAGGGTATGTAGATCTAATCTCTCTCACTCGTTGTTTTGCATCTCGTAGATCAGATCTTGGCTTGTTCTTGTTTGCCATCGTAGGAAAAATTTTGTTTTCTATGCTGCGAATCCCTTCAGTACCACACCCTATGACCCTGATTATGTCGAAGGGCTGTACTCAGATTACACATGCTCAGACGACAACGACGTCTACCCCGAAGCTAAGGGGAAAATAGTCAACTCAAATAGCTCATACTCGAGCGAATCTGCAACATCAAGCAATGAGTACATGGTCGGTTATGACTTCAACCTCATGATCGAGGTCGAATCTTACCTCAGAGATGATGATGCCTATCCTCTAGCGCTGGGCGAAATCAGCAATGACTCGACCCCACCGTTCGGAGGACATTGCATGATGGCATCACATGGAGATGGAAACGAGAGAATAGAGACAACGACGGTCGAACCCGGTCAAACACCGGCCGACAATTCATAACGCAACAACAGATACGGTACGCAAGGAGAGTGTACACGGGTGAAGTAGATATGGGCCCTAACCCGAGCCCACAGGAGCTAGCTGCGCTCTGGTTTGTCGTCCAGGAGCAGAAGGACCAGATCAGCGCCGACAGGCGCATCTTGGAGCGATGCAGAGACGAGGCCGACGTGTCCAGCAGAAGGCAGGCCGCACTATCATCCCACTATTCGTCAAGCGTCCAACAAAGGACACGGTCACATATCCCGCCGGGGGCCGATATGCACAATGTCGCCCGAAACTTGGAAGCGGAGTTTAATGAAGCAGATCTGCTACCCAAGACCAAGGAAGCTGCGATCATGGCAACAACAGCATACATTGCTGCAAATGTAGCCAACGATGATGAGCATATGAGGCACTTGCGAAATCTGGCGCTCGAAGGAGTTAGGGTGCTTCAAGGCACAGCTAACCAAGAGCGCGAAACGATGCCGAGAAGGGCCATCCCGCCAGTCAAACAGTCCAGACACCCAGTAGCAGCGCTAGCAGTCGCACCTCGAACTCAAGTGGTGGAACCTATCAATGGAGAGCTTTGACATGGCTTGGCTCAGAATAGAGTCGACAATGGGCGTGCACGACGCGAGGCCCGTCGCTTCGAGGAGGAACACGATCTGGAGGCATTCGCCGGTAATCACGACGGGCTGTGCAGAGCGGAGTGCTTTAGTCTCCTGATCCATTCTACACCATTGCCGAAAGGATTCAAGCTCAGCGACGATGTAGTCAAGTTCAATGGGCAGCAGGACCCTCGAATTTGGCTCGATGACTTCATGACCACCGTCACCATCGGCGGTGGATCCAGAGATAATGCTCTCTAGTTGCTATCGTTGCACTTGAAGGACAACGCAAGGGCGTGGCTGAGCAACCTTGCTCTAGATAGCATTCGCTCTTGGGAAGAGTTTTGGCAAGCCTTTATTGCCAACTTTTGAGGTACCTCGCGACAGCCCACGTCGTTCGAAGAGTTACACTTGTGCGTACAAAGGACCGGAGAAAATCTGAGGTCATACATCTCACAATGGATCAGTCTCCGCAACACGGCGAAGAATATTTCGCCCGAGAGGGCCATCGATGCCTTTTGGGACGGTCTCATTTGATGGGACTTCAAAGAGGAGCTAGGGCGCTACAAGCCGAAGACCGTCGACCATCTCATGAGCCTGGCGAATGAGTGGGCTAATGGAGAAGACTCCATCGCGGCACCTAGAAGCCGCCGACGATCAGCGGAGCGTGACGTCGATGCGAAAGATCAGTTTCACAACAGCTCCCGAAAGAAAGGTCGTCAGAACCGCTATGACGATGCAGACGCCACGGACATGGTAGCAGCAGGCTACGTGAACGAGGACCGTGACGATAATTGTGACGGGGCGCGATGAGGAAACAACTACTATGGCAGTAGTAGCAGGAGTGATGGCCGCGACTCGAAGCCAAGAACGGAGTGGTGCCGACGACACGATCAGTCCCAGCTGTCAGCGGAAGAGATGCTCGATAGGAGGTGCACAAGACACACGTACCTCGATAAAGATGGAATCCGAAGACCCGCTCATCTCCTCATCGAGTGCAGGGAATTCCTTCGCCTCAGTTGAGCACTTCTGGAAAGGATGCAAACCGAGCAACCGGTGGCCGGTGCGATAACTTACAACGCTCCACCACCACCGCCTAATCTGCCAGCAAGCGTGGTACAGCAGGGCCACCAAGCCGCTACAATCCACCATGTCGAGCCACGGCAGCCAGCTGTCGAAGAGGAGGCATTCCTGCCACCACGAGGATTCGTGCCCATGATTCAGAGAGGGCACCCGACAAACAAAGTCCAGCAGAAGCGTGCAAGGGAGGTTTTCCATGCCGAACACGCACCACCTGCCATGCCCGAATATCTAAACTAGTTAGAACACCCGATCGGTTTCGACCGGTCAGATCATCCACCGAAGATCCCACGCCCTGGACACCACACCTTGGTCCTCGAGGCACAGATAGGGGGTTTCACCTCAAAGAAAGTGTTCATGGATGGAGGGAGCAGTCTGAACCTCATCTATGCAGACACATTGCGAAAGATCAAGATCCTGATGGACAACCTCGTGCCGATAGAGACGCCTTTCCATGGAATCGTCCCAGGGAAGCCGACGTACCCATTGGGGGCAATACACTTGGACGTCATCTTTGGTACTCCATCAAACTTCAGGAAGGAGAAGATTGAGTTCGAGGTCATCGATTGGCCCTCGCAGTATCACGCTATTCTCGGATGACCAGCGGTCGCCTGATTCATGGCGGTTCCACACTATGCTTACCTCAAGCTGCGGATGCCCACTAATCGAGGACCACTGACGATCAGCGGTAGCTTTGCCCGCTCCGAAAACTGCAACAAAGACTTCAACAGCATGTCCTAGACATTTGGAGTGCACGAGGAGCTCCATCATATTAGGGAGGCCACCAACATGGACATCGATCCACTGGCGCAGCAGAACGCCCCAGAGCTCTCATTCGATGCTAGCAAAGACACTCGAGAGCACCAGATCCACCCGACAGATCCAACCAAGACAGCGTGGGTGTCGAATTCTCTCTCTCTCTTGCATAGGAAAGCGTGCTCATCGGGTTCCTCCGTGAACACTGGAGGATGTTTGCCTGGTGTCCAGTAGATATGCCAGGCATCCCTAGGGAACTCGCCGAGCACGAGCTCAAGATCTTTCCAAACGCAAAGCCGGTCAAGCAATCATGCGCCGGTATAATCCAGAAAAGGCCAGGTCAATGGGCGAAGAAATCAATCGCCTCCTCGAGGCCAAGTTCATCAGAGAGATCAAGGAAGCCACATGGCTTTCGCCACCGGTCATGGTGGAAAAGAAGGACACCAAGATCTACAGGATGTGCATTGACTTCACAGCGCTGAACAAACATTGCCCGAAAGATTACTTCCCTCTGCCCCGAATTGACCAGATCATCGATTCTACTGCGGGGTGCGAGCGCCTTTCATTCCTCGATGCATACTCCAGGTATAACCAGATAAGGCTGAAGGTGGAGGACAAAGACAAGACGACGTTCATCACCCCGCACGGGGTGTACTGCTACATGATGATGCCCTTCGGGCTCAAGAACGTGGGAGCCACCTATCAACGGTGCATGCAGGCGTGCTTGAAGGAACAGATCGGTCGCAACATCAAAGTCTACGTCGACCATATCATCATCAAAACTACGAAAGCAGACAGTCTGCTCGATGACCTGCGAGAAACTTTCACCAACCTCAACCGCTACAGCATCAAGCTCAACCCGAAGAAGTGCTCCTTCGGGGTGCCTACAGGCCAGCTGCTAGGCTACCTTATCTCTGAAAGAGGAATTGAAGGTAATGATGACCCAAAAGTATAGGGGGTGTATCGTAGTACTTTCGATAAATAAGAGTATCGAACCCAACGAGGAGCAGAAGGTGTTGATGAGTGGTTTTGATCAAGGATTCACTATAAATACTAGCAAACAAGTTTTTAGGGGTATTTGGTAATGCGAGTAAATAAAGTGTGAGTAAATAAAAGACAGTAGTAACAATTGCAGCAAGTGGCCCAATCCTTTCTTCAGCAAAGGACAAACCGGTTGTGTAACTTATAATAACCAAACGTTCTCGAGGACACACGGACGTTTCTATCAAGAGCTTTCGCTTTATAAAGCCAATAGTCTTTATTGGTTTGATAGGTGTTATGGGGGTGAACCTATGCTAGCACACTACCCTTACTAGGATAAATACACACTTGTGATTATATCCTCCTACAAGCATCCGCAAATACAAGAAAGTAATTAAGATAAATCTAACCACAGCCACATACACAATGATCGAGGTTTAGGTTTCTGTCACTCCAGTAACCCCACAATTAAGATCCTACGCTCCCTGGTGCAACGGTTTCCAAACGGAGGTTTAGGTTTCTGTCACTCCAGTAACCCCACAATTGGTAGCCAAATACACAATGCATCTCACTAGGCCCATAAATGGTGAAGTATCATGTAGTCAACGTTCACATGACACCACTAGTGAAATAGCACCACAACAATATCAAACCATTAAATATTTCTCAACAATAATTCACTACTAACATCTTGACTTCTCCCATGTCCTCAAGAACTAAACGAACTACTCACAAGACATCATATGGATCATGATCAGAGGTGAAATAATGGTAAATAACAATCTAGACATAAACCTTAATTCAACGGTTCCACTCAATAGCATCAACTACAAGAGTAATCAACACTGGGAAAGTTTCCCCTATGAATATAACAAGATCCAACTCAAGATGTTATAGTGGGATGGCATGGTGATGGTGGAGATGAAGGTGCTAGTGATGGAGATGATGATGATGATGATCCCGATGAAGTCCGGTGCGATGGTGATGACGATGGCGACGATCTCCTCTCTCCAGGAAGGAATTTCCCCGGCAGATTTATGCCTGCCGGAGAGCTTTTCTCTCTCTAGTGTTTTCCGCCCCGCAGAGGTGGTGGTGTCTAACTCTGAGCCCCCCTTGACTTAGGTTTTCGGGGACGATGAAATATGCAAAGGGGCGATAGCAGAAGTGGGCCAGGGTGGCCTCACACAGGGCTGGTGCGGCCAGGGGTCAGGCCACGCCACCCTGGCATGAGGGCCCCTCTTGGCTCCTCTCGACTCCTCCTTCTGGCTTCCTGAGTCTTCTGGAAAAATATAATTTCCTTGTATTTTTCTGGAATTTTCCTAATCTTCAAAATATGGTCCCTTGATGGTCCTTTTTCCAGCAGAATCCTGACTCCGGCAGCAAATCCTCCAATGATCATCAAACATGTGAAAACAAAGGAAATAAGATAAGTATCAACTCTAAATATGAAATATATCAATGAATAATAGTAAATTATGATACAAAATAGTGATGCAAAATGGACGTATCAACCCCCCAAGCTTAGACCTCGCTTGTACCCAAGCGAAAACTAAACTCGGTAAACATGACCACAGGTTTATGGAGTGAAGTGTCGATAATCAAAATACGGACAAAAAGCATCACATTCACCAAGGCACAAATTATAATAGACAGCAACTTCCCTTTATAAGATATAGACTTGCAATAGGTAAAAGGGAATCACATGTAAAGATGCACAAGGTAAACTGTAATTGGCAATGGCAAACCTTAGTTCTTGGTCAAAGAATGATGAACAAGCTATTCTTTCTTTTAAATGGAGCCTTTTAAAACAGAGCTAATATAGCAAAGACCATATGCTCAACAAAATAAACTTTTGCATTCATAGAAAGCTTTCAAAGATATATTCCTTCAGACTAAAGCATTGTACAAAACAAGGAAGATCATAAACATGATTAAACAGATCAACATATGGATGAGTGAAACATAACAACTCAAATGCTTGCTTGAGATAGAGGGGAATAGGTTGACTCAACATAAAAGTAAAAGATAGGCCCTTCGCAGAGGGAAGCAGGGATTAAACATGTGCTAGAGCTTTTCATTTGCAAAACAGAGGTAAAAAGTTATTTTGAGAGGTGGTTGCTTTTGTCAACGACTAGCAACGGAGTTCTTGATATCTTCCATACTAAACAAGTGAGAGCGGTTCCGAGATGTTTGATTAATTGGCACACTGGTGCTCTTTTATAGCTTTGCACTCCTCCCCACCTTTTTCCTTTCTCAAACCATGGCTAACCGATTCCATCGGGTGCCGACCAACTTTCACATACCATGGAGGAGTGCTCTTTTCTTTCTTTTCTTTTTAAGATTATAATGGTCTGACCAGCTCCCTTGCAAAATTAATAACGAGCAGATGAAGCTGCCTAGTCGAGGGGTACTTAATTTAGTATGGAAGATAACAAACCCATCCACTACGTCCTCATGAGCTAAAAACAGTGGCACACAATGAGAAGTGTTTGAAGGTTTTTGAAAGGTAGCACATGAAAATTTACTTGGAATGGCTTGAAATACCATGCATAGGAATTTATAGTGGACTCTTTGGAAGTGACTTGGCTTTTGGGAATTGGATGCACGAGAAGTATTTCCTCTCAGTACAGGTTTTTAGCTAGCAAGGCTGGGTAGCAAGCATAAGAGTTGCATGAAACAGACAAACATACATATAATAAGAACAATCATGCCAACTCCCTTGAAGGTACAACGATTTTGACTTTAGGAATAACAATGCTTATAAGCCAAACATGAAGGATAAACTGAAGTGATGTAACTACAAGCACTTCTTTATTCTTTTCTACTCAAACCTCAAGGTAAAGTTGCTACTGACCAAGCTAGGTTTGCCAAAACCAACTAAATTTACTCATGCTCCCAAAGTGATACCAATACCAATCAACAAGACTAGTCATACAAGAGAGATTGCAAACTAACATAAAGTATGCAGAAAGTAAACGATAAAACTTCTCATTAATATTTTATTACCACAACTCACACCAAGGGATACATAGATAACGAACTAAGGAGGATACTTCCAAGCTGCAAACTATTCTATAAGATAACTTCTCTATTCATGATATGACTCTACTTGAAAAGTAAATGAGCAAAAGGTAATGATGTGATACCGCGGCACTCCCCCAAGCTTGGAACAAGCCAAGGGGGTGCCTATACCGATGACGAGTTACTCCTTTGGCGGTGGCGGTGGATAATCTTTAATAAGCTTCTCAATCAAATCTTTCAGATCATCAATCTTGTGACTGAGGTTACGAATCATCTCATAATTGTGCTCAACATGGTTCATGAACCTGTCAGCAAGAGAATCCCAGCTCTTGGAATTATTTCCCCATCCTTCCTCATTCTTGGAACTTTCTTTTCCTGCACTGTTAGAACGATCTATATCCCAACCAGATGGTAATCGCGACCTAGGCACCCTTTGAAACTGATGTTCATGTATTAGAGTATGGAAAGGATTGTTGCCTGACGGAGATGTCCATGGAGCTAAGGTGTGACGTGGCACACCCCCTCCGGTCCTTATGCGTGCACTCTTCTTGAACTTGTCATGATCTGTCACCACCCCTATGCTGGCAATCACGGTGTTTGGCCTTGAACTTTGATCTTCCTCCTCGTCTTCACTTTCAACCTCTTCTTTCAGCCGAAAGTCTTTGGTGTCATCTTCCAGAGGTGTCTTCTCCTTGTCATCGCTTGAAGAGGCCATGGCTCCCCCAAGCTTAAGATAAACTCCTGACAGAAACAGCTCGAAACAAAACACGACGAGAAAATGATATACAGATCTCGGGGACTCCGGGGGGTTAAATAGGCAAAAATTATACATCGAAACAAAATCACAAGAGGAAACCGGGATGGAAACGAGTTCTGAGGTGCTCTCACACCTGGGTGGCGCGACCAGGGGTGGGCCCGTGCCACCTATGTGTGAGAAGCACACAGACTCCTTTTCCTGCCCGTTTTCATCTCGTGATTTTTCATATTTAGTAAAAACAGCAAAAATATTAATGGAAGAGCTTTTCGCAAAACTTCTCTGACTAGAAATGTTACCTATTCAAAAACAAACTCTGCAGGTACCTGCATTTGTCTTGGATGAATTCTTCCAGAGAAACTGTTTCAATAACATCAACATCTTCATTATCAGAATCTCCCGAAATATAATGTTTGAGTCTTTGCCCATTCACCACTTGTGTAGAGTCATCCTTTAGTGAAGCAATCTTAATAGCACCTGAGCGGTACACTTCCACAATAACATATGGTCCTTCCCATTTTGAAAGTAATTTTCCTGCAAAAAATCTGAGATGAGACCTATACAATAGAAATTTCTCACCAACATGAAACTCTCTCTTAAGAATTCTCTTATCATGCCATTGCTTGACTTTCTCTTTAAAAAGCCTGGCATTCTCATACGCTTCGTTTCTCCACTCATCTAGAGAACTCAAATCTAATAACCTTTTCTTACCAGCTAGTTTAAAATCTCTATTAAGCTCTCTCACTGCCCAAAAAGCTTTGTGTTCTAATTCTAATGGCAAGTGACACGCTTTTCCATAAACCATCTTATAAGGAGACATACCCATGGGGTTCTTATAAGCAGTTCTATAAGCCCATAAAGCATCATTTAACTTACTAGCCCAATTTTTCCTAGATCTATTGACAGTCTTCTGCAAGATAGACTTGATCTTCCTATTTGAAAGCTCTACTTGCCCACTAGTTTGGGGATGATAAGCAGAAGCAATTCTATGATTGACATCATATTTAGCAAGAGTTTTTCTAAAACTACCGTGAATAAAATGAGAACCTCCGTCAGTCATAAGATATCTAGGCACACCAAACCTAGGAAAAATAACATCCTTGAGCATTTTTAATGAGGTCTCACCATCGGCACTCTTTGTAGGTATGGCTTCTACCCATTTAGTAACATAATCAACAGCAACAAGTATATGGGTATAGCCTTTTGAAGGAGGAAAAGGACCCATAAAGTCAAATCCCCAACAATCAAACGGTTCAATAACAAGAGTGTAATTCATGGGCATTTCATTGCGTCTAGAAATATTACGAACTCTCTGACATTGATCGCAAGATAAAACATACCTTCTGGCATCTTTAAAGAGGGTTGGCCAATAAAAACCTGATTGTAGAACCTTCTGTGCGGTTCTATCTCCAGCATGATGCCCTCCATAGGCGCTGCTATGGCATTTTCTTAATATCTCTTGTTGCTCATATTCCGGTACGCATCTTCTCATAATACCATCAACTCCTTCTTTATATAAGTGTGGGTCATCCCAAAAATAATGCCTCAAATCATAGAAGAATTTTCTTCTTTGCTGAGCTATAAAAGTTGGAGGCAAATACTTGGAAACAATAAAGTTAGCATGATCAGCATGCCAAGGAAGGTCTCGCGAAGTTACATTTATTGCAGCCAACTACTCATTTGGAAAACTATCATTAACAGGAATAGGATCAAAAGAAATGTTTTCCAATCTAGACAAGTTGTCAGCCACAGGATTTTCAGCACCTTTCCTATCTACGATATGCAAATCAAACTCTTGTAAAAGCAACACCCATCTAATAAGCCTAGGATCTTTCTTAGTCATAAGATATCTAATAGCAGCGTGATCAGTATAGATAGTAACTTTAGAATCAATAATGTAAGATCTAAACTTATCACATGCAAAAACAACAGCAAGAAACTCTTTCTCAGTAGTAGCATAATTCTTCTGAGTAGCATCAAGAGTCTTACTAGCATAATGAATAACATTCAACTTATTATCTACACGCTGTCCAAGAACAGCACCAACAGCAAAATCACTAGCATCACACATAATTTCAAAAGGTAAATTCCAATTAGGTGGTTGAACAATAGGAGCAGTAGTTAAAGCCTTCTTAAGAGTTTCAAAAGCTTCCTTACAATCATCATCAAAGACAAATGGTACATCTTTTTGAAGAAGATTAGTAAGAGGCTTCGAAATCTTAGAAACCAGCATGACCAAGAATACTATGAATACCTTTAACATCTCTGGGACAGGGCATTTTCTCAATTGCCTCCACTTTTTCTCTGTCAACTTCAATACCTCTTTCAGAAATTTTATGTCCAAGGACAATTCCTTCATTCACCATAAAGTAGCATTTCTCCCAATTAATAACAAGGTTAGTTTCTTCGCACCTCTGCAAAACTTTATCAAGGTTGTGCAAACAATTATCAAAAGAAGTTCCATAGACAGAAAAATCGTCCATGAAGACCTCCACAATTTCTTCACAAAAGCCATGAAAAATAGCAGACATGCATCTTTGAAAAGTAGCAGGAGCATTGCATAAACCAAACGGCATATGTATATAAGCATAAGTTCCATAAGGACAAGTAAAAGTGGTTTTCTGTTGATCTTCCTTCTTAACAACAATTTGAGAAAAACCAGAATAACCATCAAGCAAACAAAAATGAGTCTTCTTAGACAACCTTTCTAACATCTGATCTATAAACGGTAAAGGGTAATGATCTTTCTTAGTAACTTTGTTTACCTTCCTATAATCAATGCACATTCTATAACCAACTACTACCCTTTGAGGAATAAGCTCGTTATTCTCATTAGGCACAACAGTCATACCTCCTTTCTTAGGAACACAATGAACAGGACTAACCCATCTACTATCAGCAATAGGATGAATAATACCAGCATCAAGGAGCTTTAATACCTTATTTCTTACCACATCCTTCATCTTGGGAATTAGGCGGCGTTGATGCTCCATGACTGGCTTCGTGTCTTTCTCCATATTAATGGCATGCTGACATAAAGTGGGAGAAATCTCTTTTAAATCATCAAGAGTATATCCCATAGCTCCTCGGTGTTTCCTCAATATCTCTAATAATCTTTCTTCTTCCTTTCCTAAAAGTTTAGAGCTAATAATAACAGGATATATTTTCTTATCATCTATATACACATATTTAAGATTATCAGGCAAAGGCTTTAATTTGAAAATAGGATCTTCTTTAGGCGGGAAAGTGGTACCAAGATCCTCCACAGGAAGATTATGCTTGATTAATGGTGGTTGACAAAGAAGAATATCGTCAATCTATTCTCTTTCCTTACTGAAAACATCACTTTCATGATCTTCCATGAATTGCTGCAAGGCATTATTAGGAGCAAGCGCAATAGAAGCAAGCTGTTCAACTCGAAAATTTTCATTAGGCGTGTCATTTTCATAAGAAGTCTTAGCAAACTTGGAAAAATTAAACTCATAAGACTCTCCATTAAACTTAATAAAAAAATTCTCCTTCTTACAATCTACCACGGCGCCACAAGTGTTCAAAAATGGTCTACCAAAAATAATAGGACAAGTTTTACTAGCCTCCTTACCAAGTACTAGAAAATCAGTGGGGTATTTAGTCTTACCGCAAAGAACTTCCATATCTCAAACAATACCAAGAGGCCAAACAGTCTCTCTATTAGCAAGCTGAACAACCACATCAATATCTTCAAGTTCACAAGCGCCAATCTCATGCATAATTTCTTGGTAAAGCTCTAAAGGAATAGCACTTGCACTAGCACCAATATCACATAAACCATAATAGCAATGATCTCCAATCCTGATAGAAATAACAGGAACACTTGTTTTCCTATGCTTTTTAGGATGTGAGAGAATGTTAGAAGCATCTTCACAAAAAAGAATATATTCATCCCCTACATCTTTAGTAACAAGATCCTTCAATATAGCTACAGGAGACTTAATAGTAATTTGCTCATCAGGTTCTGCAGCTTTCTTAGTACTTTTATTAGACACACTTACTAAAGTAGAATACTTCTTTACCTTAGCAGGGAAAGGTGTCTTCTCAAAATAAGGTTTAGGCATAATGCTATCAATAGTACAAACTTTAGTAGCTGCAGCAGGTAAATGACTAATAGAATCTTTATAAGGCGCATGATATTTGTTCCAATCTTTCTTTGGAACATCAAGATAAGAGGCAAAAGCCTTAAGACAATTAGCAAGTATTTGTGAATCAAGACCATAAGCAGTGCTAACACTATGAAAGCCATCGGTCCCCATAAAAGATTTAATGCATTCATAATCATAGTTTATACCTGACTTCCTACCTTTGTCGTTTTCCCAACCTTCAGCATTCTCTTGTATACGGTCAAGAAGTTTCCACTTAGCATCTTCTTTCATATGAGTAAATGATCCAAAGCAAGAAGCATCCAAATAATCCTTATCAGGAAGAGTAAGTCGCGCATAAAAATTATCAATAACAATATTATTGGGGAGCTCATGAATGGGGCATTTGAGCATTAGTAACTTCAATCTCCCCCACGCTTGGGCAATACTTTCTCCATCATGAGGCCTGTCGTGGGAATTTAGAGACAGTAGCCATGGGGAGGCTTATCGGACGGGCTTGACGTTGGTGACGATGGGTCCGGCTCGGGATCGTGCCAACAGAGACACCTCAGTTTACCCAGGTTTAGGGCCCTCCCGGTTGGAGATAAACCCCTACTTCCTGCCTGCTTCATATTGATTGAGTTGTAACGATTACAGTGCTCCTCGAGCTATTCGGCTAGAGGAGGAAGAAGAAGATCGGATCCCCCCTATGCTAAGGGCTCAGGCCCCCTTATATAGACGGGGGCCTGGTTACAGGTTTAGGTAGCGATTCGGCCGGCTGTCGGCTCCTCGGCGGCGGCGTTCTTGGCGTGGTCCTCTGGCTCTGCTCTGGCAAAGGCACTTTATAAAGTGCCTTTTCCCTGGGCCGGCATCTGGAGGGCATATCCCTTCCCTTTTACCTTGGATCCCGTCGTGGGGAAGGGTCTTCGATCGCTCATTGGCTGGACGTGGTCGTGGCGCCCGTCACACCTGTCATGCGCCCCTGCCGCTCTTGTCGGGGCCATCCTTCTTTTGGCTAGACAACCGTTGAGAAGCTTTGTCTTCATCACCCGGCTCCAGCTCTCCTCGGTGGAGTCGCCAGCCGGCTGCTGGCGCAGCCGGCCCTTCGGGCGGAGCCGGTCTTCTCGTGTTGAAGCCGTGGGGACTCTTGGGACGCCAGCCGGCATGTTGCCCGGCCCGTGGTGCGCCCCCTAAGTCATTCCCACGACACTAGCCCCCGAAACTGGCGAAGTCTCATGGGCTAGCATGGGGCTTCGGCGGGTTCCTCTTCTCGCCGAAGTCGTGCTCGCTCTCGTCGAAGTCCCAGGATTTCTGGTCCGGCTTGGTTGCTCTAGTCATCGAGGTTGAGTCTTACGGAGTTCCTCCAGTCGCCTCGGGGCGAGCCGGCTCCAAGATGTGGCCCGGCTGGAAACCGCGAGCCGGCGTGCTGCCTCCTGGAAACTTGCGCCGCCTCGGGTCTTGTTCCCACACGGCGGCCGGCGCAGCGCGCTAGTGGCCGGTCTTGTCATTTGGCTTCGGAATCTCCACCGTCTTAACTTCCCGAGTCATCATGCGAGGAGGGCTGGCGTACATCAGTGACGTGTCCCATCAACTCCTCCCATGATCCGCTATGGCAACTGCCGCGGTGGCACACGATGCGGAAGTTGGTTGCTGAAACATCGGGGGTTATCCCTTCGCCGCTCCTCTTTAAATACCGAGCGTGCTAACTGCGCAGGGCATTCCCCTCTTCTCTCCTCACCTCGAGCTTTGCCTTTCCGAAACCGGCCCGGTCATGTCGTCCCCTAGCGGTTCCACTGCCAGCGATGACAAGGTCCCGGAGGGGAGCGTGAGGGAGGTCGAGGCGCCGGAGGCGGCGCCTTCCGTATCTCGGAAACGCGGTCGCCCGAAAGGGAGCCGCAACAAGAGTACCTTGGAGGCCCTCGCAGCGAAGGCCACCGCTGCTGCTTCTACCTCCGCTGCGCTCCAGGCGGCCAGAGCTTCCGGCGACACGGGCGTCCCGGAGAAGTGGAGGCCAGGCCGCCCGAAGGGAAGCGGAAAGAAGACCGCTTCCGCAGCGGCCGCTACTCCCTCGTCGCCTCGCCGTCGTGGGCGGCCGCTGGGGAGCAAAAACAAGAAGGCCTCGGCTGTCTTCAGGGTTGCCGCCACTCCCGTGGGGCCCCGCGCGGCGGCCCCTCCTCAGCTAGACCCGTCACGGCCCTGGCTGGAGAAACCGGCGCTCCAACCACCGACCTATGTTTCGGCCCAGGGGTGGTCCACCTGCATCATCCCGGTGCTCGCCGGGTCTCGAGACCTCCTCCGCCTTCCGTCCCAGTTCACGGACTCGATGGAAGGCCAGGAAATGGCCTACGCCAAGCTGCGGGAATGCAGCGGCGGCCAGCCCTCATACCACGTCAAAGTTTACTATGACGGCCCGGGGGTGGGCTACTTCCGCGATGGGTGGTCAAAGTTCTTCCTCGACTACAGCGCGCACGAGGGCTGGTTCATCCTCCTCACCCGCCACGACGGGAAGAAGGAATTCACCATCTGCTTCTTCGACGCCACCCTCTCCGCCCGCACTTACGCCCCCCAGCCGTGAGGGACGGGGGCTCCATCGGCCTCTGGCATGGGCTTCTCCGGGACGAAGTCCATGCGGCGCTCGTGCCAGGCCGAAGAAGGCGAGGATCTCCCGGGCGCGGGATTCTTGGCGCCCTTAGGGTAGTAGTTTAGGGGACTTTTGTAATCGCCAGACTTGATGAACTCTCTTAATTCCGTGCAAATCCTCGCTTGTTCTTCTATGTTTGCTGTGTGACTGTCTTTCTTCACTGTGTGTCTTTGCCATCGCGCAAATGTCTTCTGCTTGACACCACTGCGATGCAATGACTCTTCTCACGCGACTCCGCTGTCACGCGAATCCACGATGGTCACTGGCCTGTGCAGACGCTTCGGGCGGGCTCCTCCGGCTTCGACGCGAAGAGAAAAGGTGCTTCTGCTGGCCGGTTCCAGGAAGGATGGACTAGCTCCGGCTCCAGCGCGGATGGGACGGCGCTTCTGCTGGCTGGCTCCAGGAAGAATGGGTTAGCTCCGGCTCCAGCGTGGACGGAACGGAAACTGAATCCTGTACCGGCTCGGGCGAGAGTCGGAGCCGGCACGTTTCCTTTCCCGGGCCTTCGCACGTCCCAAGCCACAATTGGAGTAGATCTCCTAGTTTCCGGCTCTAGCCGTTGCTTCGCGAGTATTAGGTTTCGATTTCATTGCTCGTTTGCCGATCGTGTCGCAGCGCCAACTGCTCGGACAGCCGGCGAGGTACTGGAGCCGGCCTGCTTCTGAGGGCCAATTCCCTTTCCCCCTAGCCCCCGAGTTTTGGGGTAGCTGGACTAACAGCTAGCTCGAAACTTATCTTTTCGCGAACGATGCCAATGCCAAGTGAGGCAGCTCTAGCTTTGAACCCCTTGGGCGTGGCTTCTCAGCCCAGGCGTCAAAAACTGTGACTATCAGCTATTCGCTGGCTTTGCCTTCATCCGGTTCCCTCAACCTTTTCCTTAATCTCCCCACCCTTTGGCCCTTCTACCCCCAACCGGCAGCCTGGTGCCGGTTGGTCTCCCTTGGGCCGGTAGCCGAATGCCGGCCTAGGGTGGGAGCGTGCTGCGGAGTGAGAAGTAGTACTTAGGTCTATCGGGCCCCCGACTCGTGCTAGCCAATGTTTAGTTAACAGACATTGTCCTTAACGCCTGGTTGAGCGATTTTTCTATCATTTGCGGTTCTGCTCTGCGGCTTTCCCTCGTATGTGGCCTGCCGGCTCCTATCCGTCCGGCTGCGCGGAGCCGGAAGGCGGAGGTTGGGCTCGAGACCTTCTTCATACGCGGTACTCATCCGGCTGGCGAGGGATCAATCTTTTTTGGGGCTGCCGGCTGTGGCTCGGTGCCTAGAGCCGGCTGCCGGTCAAGTGAATAACGCAGGAAGCAAAACATACACGAAGTGTTTTCCTCGGAGCCGGCCGTAACTAGCCGCTCCGCTTTCCTTTATTCATTGACACGTTTTTCGGGGTACAAGCTTTTGCCTTAGCAGAAGAAAGGTCTTAGGAGACTAACATTCCAGGGATGCTCGGTCTCCTTGTCAGAGTTATCTGCCTTGTTCTTTCTAGGCTCTTGTGCATCGATGAGGTAATATGCCCCATTGCCCCGCACCCGGCTGACAATGAACGGTCCCTCCCAGGGAGGAGACGGCTTGTGCATGCCTTTAGTGCTTTGGACCAGCCGGAGTACGAGATCTCCTTCACGAAATGCGAGCGGGCGAATTTTCCGGCTGTGGTATCGTCGCAGCTGCTGCTGGTAGAGCGCTGATCTAGCCAGAGCCTGTTCTCGCGCCTCCTCGAGGAGGTCAATGCCATCTTCACGAGCTTCTTTTGCTTGCTTCTCCGTGTACTGGACAATTCTGGGCGCGTCGAACTCAATGTCCGTGGGCAACACCGCTTCTGCTCCATAGACTAGGAAGAAAGGTGTGAAGCCAACAGAGCGGTTTGGAGTGGTGCGCAGGCTCCAGAGCACTGAGGGTAGCTCTTCGACCCAACAGCCGGCTGAGCGTTCGAGAGGCTCGACCAGTCTTGGTTTGATGCCGGCTAGGATCAGCCCATTTGCCTTTTCCACTTGTCCATTTGACTGAGGGTGCGCTACTCACGCCAAGTCCAGCCGGATGCCTTTCTGACCACAGTAATCAGCAAAGACTCCCTTCGCAAAGTTCGTCCCGTTGTCGGTGATAATGCTGTGGGGAACTCCGTATCTTGTGATGATCTCGTTGAAGAACTTGATCGTGGACGAACTGTCGAGTTTTTTTATTGGCTTGGCCTCGATCCACTTGGTGAACTTGTCCACAGCAACCAGCAGATGCGTCAAGCCCCCGGGTGCGGTCTTGAATGGCCCTACCATGTCCAGTCCCCAAACCGCGAACGGCCAGGTGAGCGGGATGGTCTTGAGAGCTACCGCTGGAGTGTTTCTGTGCTTGGAGAAGTGCTGGCAGCCGTTGCGCTGCTTCACCAGCTGCTCTGCATTCTGCTTGGCCGTTGGCCAGTAGAAGCCATGTCGAAAGGCTTTGGCCACCAAGGCTCTGGAAGATGCGTGATGTCCACACTCCCCTTGGTGTACCTCTTTTAGCAGCTCCATCCCTTCTTCTGGCTCGATGCACTTCTGGTAGATGCCTGACACGCTGCGCTTGTATAGCTCGCTGTTGATGATAGTGTATGCCCTAGCTCGACGTTGAATTCGCCTAGCTTCCGCTTTGTCTTGCGGCAAGTCCCCAGTGATGAGGTAGTTGGAGAATGGCTCCGCCTAGGAAGGTATCTCCCATATGTGGAAGACACTGGTGACCAGAGGATCAGCAGCCCCCGGGTCTGTCGTTGTGCCAGCTTCATCTGATGGTCCGGCTGGGGGAGCAGGCATGGAGCCGGCAGTCCCCTTTTCCCCCGTCGAGCCGGCTGCGCTGGGCTGGCCGGCTGCCTCCTTCAGCCCCGAGATGGCAGCCCCCGGGCCCGGTGGCAGTACCTGAGCTGGGGCTGGGTCTCCAGGCACATAGATGGATATGGATTCTGGCGAAGGTTTGATAGACGGCTTGTGGATGATCTCCAGGGACACCCCAGCCGGGATATCCTGCTTGGTGGAGCCGATCTTGGACAGCCAGTCTGCTTCCTCGTTGCTTGCTCTGGGGACATGGTGGAACTCACAGCCCTCGAAGAATCCGCTGAGCTGCTGCATGTAGAAGCGATAGGAGGCCATGTTGGCGTCCTTGGCGTCCCAATCCCCTGAGACCTGGTGCGTTACTAGGTCAGAGTCTCCGAAGCAAAGGATCCTCCTGATACCAATCTGCTTGGCCATCTTGAGCCCGTGCACCAAGGCTTCATACTTGGCGACGTTGTTCGACGCACGAAAGTGCATCTGCAGCACGTACTGCAGGTTGTCTCCCTTGGGAGAGGTGAGGACGACGCCGGCTCCCAAGCCCCTGAGCAGCTTGGAGCCATCTAAGTGCATGCGCCAGTGGGTGGAGTCCGGAGCCGGCGGCAGGTACTGGTGCTCTCCCCAGTCAGCGAAGAAGTCCGCTATGATCTGTGACTTGATCGTCGTCCTGGGCTTGTACTGAATGGTATGAGCTGCGAGCTCCATCGCCCATTTGGCCACTCTTCCCGACGCATCCTTGCACCCGATGATCTCCGAGAGCGGGGTGGTGCTTACCACCATGATTGGGTGCTCCTCGTAGTGCTTCAGCTTCCTGGCCGCCATGTACACGCCGTACGTGACCTTCTGGTAGTGCGGGTAGTTCTGCTTGGAGAGAGTGAGCACCTCACTCAGGTAGTACACCGGGCACTGAACCGGTAGCTCTTTGCCTTCTTTGGTGCGCTCCACCACGATCACCACGCTGATGACATGCGGGGTTGCTGCGATGTAGAGCAGCATCGGCTCTCGCGGTGCCGGCGCTGCCAAGATTGGCGCGGTAGACAGGGCTCGCTTGAGGTCGTTGAAGGCATCGTCAGCGCGTTGGGACCAAATGAAGTGGTCCGCCTTCTTCATCAGCTGGTATAGCGGCATGGCCTTCTCCCCGAGCCGGCTGACGAACCAGCTAAGCGAGGCCAAACAACCAGCAAACTTCTGCACTTCTCTGAGCTGGGTGGGCTTCTCTAGGGCCTCGATGGCTTTTATCTTCAAGGGGTTAGCCTCGATCCCTCGCTGGGAAACAATGTAACCTAGGAGCTGCCCAGCCGGCACACCAAAGGTGCACTTCTCAGGGTTGAGCTTCATGCGATAGCGCCGCAGGTTGGTGAAGGTCTCCTTGAGATCGTCCAGGAGCGTGCCACTCTGCTTGGTCTTCACCACCACGTCATCCACATAGGCGTGTACGTTCCTCCCAATCTGCTCCTGCAGACATCGCTGCATGGTCCGCTGGTAAGTGGCTCCGGCGTTCTTCAGGCCGAACGGCATGGTAACGTAGCAGTAGGCTCCATATGGGGTGATGAAGGAGGTCTTGATCTGATCCGGCTGGAAGAGCAGGATCTGGTGGTAGCCTGAATAGGCGTCCAGGAAAGACAACAGATCACAGCCAGCTGTGGAGTCGATCACCTGGTCAATTTGTGGCAGCGCGAAAGGATCCTTGGGGCAGGCCTTGTTGAGGCTGGTGTAGTCGATACACATTCGCCAAGTGTTATTCTTTTTCAGAACCAAAACTGGGTTCGCAAGCCAGTCAGGGTAGAACACTTCCATGATGAAGCCGGCTGCCAGGAGCCAAGCAATCTCCTCGCCAATAGCTTTCCTTTTTTCTTCTGCAAACCGCCACAGCGGCTGCTTGACCGGCTTGGCGTCCGGCCGGACGTTAAGTGTGTGCTCAGCCAGCTCCCTCGGCACACCAGGCATGTCCTTTGTAGACCATGCAAAGATGTCCCGATTCTCACGGAGGAAGCTGGTGATCTCGCTTTCCTATTTGGCAGACAAGCCAGTGCCGATGATGACGTACTTGGAGGGGTCGCTCTCATCCAACAGGATCTTCTTGGTGTCATTGGCAGGCTTGAATTGCTCCACAGGCGACTGGCGAACCGGTACGTCTTGCTGGGTCAGCTCCACGCGATGTAGAAGCTGCCTCTTCTCCTCGGTGACGACCAGCGCCTCTGCCAGCTGCGAGCTCTCCTTTGCACAGGCCAGGGACTTCTTGAAATTTCCCGAGACTGTGATCACACCTCTGGGCCCTGGGAGCTTCATCTTCAGATAAGCGTAATGCGGGACAGCCATGAGCTTAGCCAGGGCCGGACGGCCTAGCAGCGCATGGTAGGGACTACTGATGTCCACCACCTCGAACCAGATGGGCTCGCGGCGGCTATTCCCCTTCTTTCCGAAGAGAACCTCCAGCTGCACCTTGCCCAAAGGGGTGCAAGAATGCCTAGGCATGATGCCATGGAAGGTGAGCCGGCTAGGTTTCAGCTGAGCAAGCGGGATGCCCAACTTCTCCAGAGAGCTTCGGTAAAGAAGGTTAATACTACTACCGCCGTCGATGAGCACGCGGGAGAATCGGCATATGTGTGTATCGGAACACACGACAGGATCCACAACCAGCGTGTATTCTCCAGGGCTGGGCATCAGCCTTGGGTGGTCCTCGCGCCCCCAGGTAATGGCCGCCTCGGACCAATGCATGAACTGGGGTTCTGCAGGCATCACAGCGTTCACCTCTGCCTCACGCCAAAGGTCATTCCTTTTGTCCTTGCCGGGGGTAGTGAAGATGTGATACTGCTCCACGTCCGTCGGGAAGTCATCATCTTGATCCGGCTCGCCTCCAGCCGGGTCGCGTTGTTGGTCCTCCTGACCTCTAGCCGGTTGCGCTTGCGACGTACCAGGGATCTGCCGAGCGCGCTGCTCCAGCTCTCTCATGAAACGGCACTGACGTGTGGAGTGGGTTGCTTCCCTGCCCGGGGAGGTGTGAAATTTACACGGCTGATCAAGCGCAGCATCGAGGGTGTACTTGCCCTCTTTGCGCCCATGACCGCTGCCTGCAGCCCCCGAGCCTCCTTGGTCCGAAGCCGCTCGCTTTGAGCTAGCAGATCCCCTAGAGGACGTCTTGACGTGGTCGAGCCACAGGTGGATGTGCAGCACCGATGGGCGAGCCTGGGACTCCGACCCTGGTGCTGACTCCGCGATCCAGCGTGGCCCGCTTGCTCCGCTGCCTTGCTGGGCGCGGCGGCCTTGGGCGTTGCCGCTCAGAGCACGACCACCCTGTCCATGCCCTCTGCGGCCTCGGCTTGCCGATGGCGACCGCTAGATCTGGCTGGGGACGACGGTGGCGAAGCCGCGGCGCAGGTCACGGGCGAGCTCGGTCGGTGCGTCTCCATGCACGTCGTAGAACTCGCTGAGCGTGGTACTTGCACGGCACCGGTTGGCCTCGTCCTCAGCCACCTTGCCAAGGAGAATGAGGCGCGTCCGCTCCAGGGCCTCGGCGACCCGGGCGGGATCGATGACGCGGTCGAGGGGAACGCGCAGGTCCACCACGGAGACGTCCGGGGCGTCCCGCTCTGGGAGTGGAGCGTCTTGCTCCTAAGGAGGTGGGCGCTCGAGCGACAGGCGCACGGGGCGTGGTAAGTCGCTGCCCTCATCCTCTCCCAGGGCCATCACCTCGACCATGGCGCCAAGATTGCTACTTTCACCGCAGCTCGAGCCTCCATCGTAGAGGGAGTCGAAGACGTCGGTGACCTCCTCTGGGAAAGGCTTGGCGACGTAGAAGCGGTGGCTGCCGACGTCGAGGAAGGAGCCGCTATTGCCGAAGCCGTTCTTGAAGTGGGCCAAGTTGTCATCGACGCAGTCGAAGGTGCCGAACCTCCAGACAAGGCCGGAGGCGACCTTCTCGCCAGAAGGTCCCGGCCGGAACTTGACTCCGCTCGCCACCGCGCTTTTCCCCACGGTGGGCACCAACTGTCGTGGGAATTTAGAGACAGTAGCCATGGGGAGGCTTATCGGAGGGGCTCGACGTTGGTGACGATGGGTCCGGCTCGGGATCGTGCCAACAGAGACACCTCGGTTTACCCAGGTTCAGGGCCCTCCCGGTTGGAGGTAAACCCCTACTTCCTGCCTGCTTCATATTGATTGAGTTGTAATGATTACAGTGCTCCTCGAGCTGTTCGGCTAAAGGAGGAAGAAGAAGATCGGATCCCCCCTATGCTAAGGGCTCAGGCCCCCTTATATAGACAGGGGCCTGGTTACAGGTTTAGGTAGCGATTCGGCCGGCTGCCGGCTCCTCGGCGGCGGCGTTCTTGGCGTGGTCCTCTGGCTCTGCTCTGGCAAAGGCACTTTATAAAGTGCCTTTTCCCTGGGCCGGCATCTGGAGGGCATATCCCTTCCCTTTTGCCTTGGATCCTGTCGTGGGGAAGGGTCTTCGATCGCTCATTGGCTGGACGTGGTCGTGGCGCCCGTCACTCCTGTCCTGCGCTCCTGCCGCTCTTGTCGGGGCCATCCTTCTTTTGGCCAGACAACCGTTGAGAAGCTTTGTCTTCATCGCCCGGCTCCAGCTCTCCTCGGTGGAGTCGCCAGCCGGCTGCTGGCGCAGCCGGCCCTTCAGGCGGAGCCGGTCTTCTCGTGTTGAAGCCGTGGGGACTCCTGGGATGCCAGCCGGCATGTTGCCTGGCCCGTGGTGCGCCCCCTAAGGCATCCCCACAACAAGGCCAAAAATTATATATCCGGTTACGATCTTTATGAATTTCACTTGGAGGATAAAACTTGGAATAAAAGAGAGGTACAATGTCCTCCCATGCCATAGATGGACCATCTTGGAATAGTCGATACCACTCCTCAGCTATGCCTTTCAATGATAAAGAGAATAATTTCTTCTTGACCTGGCTTGGTGAAATACCTGCACATCTGAACAACTCGCATAATTCATGTATAAATAATAAGTGATCACCCGGATGGACAGTTCCATCTCCTGAATAGCCGTTATCCATAATACGCCCAACAATTTTCATAGGTATTTTAAAAGGATCAATTTCAGCAGGTTGTGGCGGTGGTGGTTCCTCCACATGTGCAGCAGTAGTAGAAGTGTTTCCAAATAGGAAACCAAATGGAGAGTTCTCCATGGCAGAGTAAAATAAAAATAAAAGACAAAATAAAAACAATACTCACAGTGACGGTTACCTTTACCAATTCCACTCTTCAATAGCGCTACACTCCCCGGCAACGGCGCCAGAAAATAGTCTTGATGACCCACAAGTATAGGGGGTGTATCGTAGTACTTTCGATAAATAAGAGTGTCGAACCCAACGAGGAGCAGAAGGTGTTGATGAGTGGTTTTGATCAAGGATTTACTGTAAATACTAGCAAACAGGTTTTCAGGGGTATTTGGTAATGCAAGTAAATAAAGTGCGAGTAAATAAAAGACAGTAGTAACAATTGCAGCAAGTGGCCCAATCCTTTCTTCAGCAAAGGACAAGCCGGTTGTGTAACTTATAATAACCAAACGTTCTCGAGGACACACGGGAGTTTCTGTCAAGAGCTTTCGCTTCATAAAGCCAATAGTCTTTATTAGTTTGATAGGTGTTATGGGGGTGAACCTGTGCTAGCGCACTACCCTTACTAGGATAAATACACACTTGTGATTATACCCTCCTGCAAGCATCCGCAAATACAAGAAAGTAATTAAGATAAATCTAACCACAGCCTTAAACTCTAAGATCCTATGCTCCCTAGTGCAACGGTTTCCCAACAGAGGTTTAGGTTTCTGTCACTCCAGCAACCCCACAATTGGTAGCCAAATACACAATGCATCTCACTAGGCCCATAAATGGTGAAGTATCATGTAGTCAATGTTCACATGACACCACTAGTGAAATAGCACCACAACAATATAAACCATTAAATATTTCTCAACAATAATTCACTACTAACATCTTGACTGTAACATCCCAAGATTTTATCAAATTTTGGGGGAAATTTTTTTTTGCTTTTGTTTTGCTTGAGATGATTGAAATCCACAGAGATTTAAAACTTTTTGAGTCTATTTGAAAGCTTTATTAGAAAACTATTTTAAACTTTCTATTATTTTCTTGAAGAACTTCTTTGGGGAAAGATCAAGTATCAAAATACTATTTTCCATTCTTTATTCAAACCTATGCAAGCTTGCTTACAAAGGAGTGAATCACAAAAGTGTTTTATTTAGTAAAGATTGTATTTTAAAGAACTAAGTTTTGAAGATAATTTCAAACATTATTTTATAAAGTATTTTCACAAATTCTGAAAAGAATAATTTCCCACCCTATTTCTAATTTGTTTTATGCAAACAAGTCCCTCTTGCTTTGCTCATAATGTTTTATTGAAAATACCCCTTTTACTTGAAAACTTGTTTTATTACTGACTTAGAATCATGTGTAGTCCTTTTAGAAAATTTCTGAAAGAAGTTTGATTTGATTTGAATCTTATTTGCAAAAGAATTTGCAAAAGATATAAAAGAAATACGAGAATAGAAAAAGGAAAAGGGAAAAAGAGTTAAAGGGCCGGGGAAACACTTCCAGTCCACGGCCAGAAGAAGCCCACGGCCCAGCAGGAAACAATCCCGAAACAGTATCCCCTTCTCCCTCCTTTCCTCGCTGACTGGTGGGACCCCCTCGTCAGCACGAGGTCGTCTTCTTCCCTGGACCGAAAATTCCGCCGGAGGCCGTTTCCTCCCCGATTAACTCCCCTCTTAAATCCCATTCACTCCCTGCCTTAATCGATGCCTACCCCCGGCCTATAAAACCCCCTCCACCTCCTCCCCCGACCCCCTTTCTTATTCTCGTGCAGGACATCACCAGAGCGACGGGATTGCTCATCGGAAACCCGACACATCTGCGGGCATCTCCGGCGAAATTCGACATCGCCGGTGAACCCCATTTCCCCTTCTTCCCCCTGTCACCTTTCCCTTTCTCCGGTGATCCCCCGACGTTTTTCTTATGCCAATTCTTGCAGAGAAACAAGCAGAACGATGAGTGGCCAAAGCTCACCGGCGCCCTGCCGTCTCCAGTCGCCTCCCTCCCCTCTGTTTGGACGCGACCCTCGGTGCCGATCAAACGGGCGAACTCGCCTCATTGTCCTAGTCCTTGTCGTGGGCACGCCATCGTCCAGGAGTCGCCAGGACGTCACCGGCGTCCACCTCTGGCCGCAACCTTGTCGGCGACGACCGGAAACCCTAGCCACTGTGAGCTCTCCCTCCTCTGTCCTTCTCAACCGTTAGATCTTGATCCTGTGATCTAGAAAGAATCACTTAACCGAACCGTTATCAATCGATCCTAGCCACACAGTCCACTTAAAATCCTACGGCTTAGCAGCTTGATCCGGCCGAACCGGTACCGAGCAATCACAGAGCGCCACGTGGCCAGCCTCGGATTAAAACAGAATTCAAATAGATTTTCAAACCAGAATTGACCCCAATCTTGCAAAATTCATATCTTTCGTTTTATAAGTCCAAAAATAAAAAATAATATACCGTTGCAATTCTTAGGAAATTTAAAATCCAGTAGTACAATAAAACTTCATATTTTATGGGTTCAATTTGAAACTATTTTCAATTCGGAATCAGACCTTCGGTTAGGTTGATTAATTCATATCTTTAGCTCTGTCCATCCAAATATTACAAATTTGTAGTCTTTGGAATCCTCTGATCTTGTAGAACATCATAGGATCAAGAAAACCCAAATTTGATACGTGCACAAACTTTGTGCATTCAAATTTGTTCAAATCACTATTTTGGTGATAATCCAAATTCTATAACTTATTTTAGAGTGATTCCACTTACAGTGACCTTGCTTTACTGCAAGCTATCCAGTAGCATCACTTCCTAATTTTCATGAGCCACTTCACAATTATTCGAATCTAAATATGAGGATTTGAGTAATTTCTACTATAGGAATAAAACTATTTCCTTTAGCAATGTTCCTTTCTACTTTAGTGAATCATATATTCATACCTAGTCATCAATGTTATCTAAACAATATCTTGATCAAGATCATATTCACTTAGACCTATCTTGTATAGTACCCACTTATTCAAATTACAAATGTGTCATTTGAGTAAAGTGTGATACTTTCAATCTTAGTTTCTACCTTGGCTACTATGGTATTGATCAAATCAACATCATAGTACTTAACCCAATCCCATTTACTCATTAGGAACCTTAAGCCATGTTTTCAAACATCATCTATACATATCCATTTCCTATAGCCACTTATTTATGTATACTTAATCTTAGCCTTGCATTGAACTATTCAATTTGCATTTGAGTTAATTGAGTACTTCAATGTTATAAGAATCCTAGCCTAAGCTTAAGTGTAATATATACTATTTAAGAATAATTGTTGTCACACTTATTCAATAGTATTGCTATTGCACTAATTTGTCTCTCATGTAATTTACCCACATGAGATATTCCAAGATTCAATATGCTTTAATAAAGCATAAAGACCTCACTCATTATTTTTGTCTAATTCATATATATATTCAAATTGCAATTGTGCTACTTGAGTAGAATATGAATTCATCTCAAACCTAGATTTTGTTAATGTGGTGTTGTTATAACCCATACCATAGTATGTGTTATACACCATGTTGATCAATGAACCATTTGAGCCATGTCCTCAAATATCAATCATTCACACCCAATCCAATGCCTACTTAATCACGTCTCCTTGTATTGAACTATTCATCTTGCAAATGTGCTAATTGAGTAGTTCAAGCATTCTTAAAACCTAGCCTAGTTCCTAAGTGCAATAGATGCTATTTAAGAGTAATTGTTGTCACATTTACTCAATAGTGTTGTAGTTGCACAAATTGACTCTTGTGTAATTTATTACACATGAGCTATTCCTAAAACTCTTATATGCTTTGATAAAGCATAAAACCTTCATCAATTATATTTGCCTAGTCCAATTCTCTCTCAAATCATATTGATCTTCCCCAGCTAAGATCTCAAATTCATATCTCACAAATCATGATCCTTTACCATATCTTTCTTGTCATAACATCTCAATAAAAGTAAATTGTTGAACAAACATTTGTTTTGTTTGATGGTGTTTGTATGGATTGTTTATGGTATGCTATTTATGTGTTATAGTTTGTGCGAAGAGCTATGTGCTTAGTGGAGAGAAGTGAAACATCGTGATCTTCAAAAAGGCAAGTGACACACATATCCCCTACCTATTGTTACTACTGCATTAGTGTGTTTCAGTAGTATGCATGATAGGTAAAATGTTCAACTGTTTTATCAAATGCTTAGATCCTAGTAGTGTGTAGCTATCCTCAAACCCCACCTGTTAGGATGCTAAATACTTTGAAAAATATTGATGTCATGCTATGATCACTTGATAAAGGTGTTTTGTGAACAAAATTAAGAACTTCAACTAAAATAAAATACCTGGGTGGATTGGTTTGATAAGAGGCGGCGAAGTAGGTGGGTTCTGGGACGCATGCCTCGTCGAGAGGATGTGGGTTCAGAATGCCGCTCGGGATGGCCACCCAGGAACAAAGAGGTTACCATGTCTTCCATGCTTAGAGTGTTTCCAGTGTAGCCTTATGACATTATGGGCTCTGTCTTGACTGATTAGATGTGGGAGTGCAACTTGTAGGCAAGAAGTGGTGGTAGTTGAATTGTAGGTTTGGGACGGAGCTTGCCAAGTTAGTTGCCTTCTCCTTCTAAAAGGTCTCGTTTCATTTTATGTATGGGCATAAAATGAATCGTAAGGTGAAAGTACACAACCCTTGCAAGGTGTTTAAAAACTAATCGATTAGCCGAGTCCTCGGAATGGACAATTGAGTCTCTAGACATGGAATGTACGGAAGAATCTCATCACCGATTCTGAATGAATAAAATTTTGTCTAGAAACCCCTAGGTAGGAACTAAGGACCATGCACTCCGAGGGGTGGTGGTGCCTGAGGTTCCAACTTTGTTGAATTACGCCCAGAAACTACATACCGGCCAGTATGTAATGTATGGGGGTTGTCTTGACCCTTCAAAAATAAAATTTTGAAAGAAAGTATTAAAAAGGATTTTTTTTAGGATAAAATTGGCTTTATGCAGATCAGCCTATGAGATCCACCAGCCAAATGTCATGTAGTATAGTCTTTCCATAAAATGCCACCAAATATGTGTCATTTGCCAGTACATCATTGTACTGACCCCTCTGGGGCTGCATATTCAAACGTGCAGGTTTTATTTCGAGTAAGGAACCAGGAGTAGGATCTCGAGACTACATTCCAACATGTCTGCCTGTGGCACATGATGAAGAATGGAGGCTCACTGCAACTATGCTTTATGCTGTGTACTCGTAAGGTTGAAGACCTATGTAACTGGATTTACGTTGTAATATTGATGCTATTGCAATGATTACTTATTTTGTACTGTGGTGCTATCTACTGATCTAGGGAATGGCACAGATACACAGGAGTTCTGTCTTTAGCAAAAGGCAGGGCGCTACAGAATGGTATCAGAGCATAGTGTTGCCTATAGAATCGAGACCCTAGGTTTGGAATAGACTAGGAAGCCTTAGGATTCTTTCCTCTCTCTTCAAAAGGAAAATCAATTTAGTTTTCTAGATGAGATCAATCTATACACTTTTAGTTTGAAATTTTCTTGTAAGAACTTACCCCATTCATTTGTTTTACACTACTCTTCTTTCTAATTTAGATGACCAGCCTCATTGAATCACTGAAGAAAGGTCCAGTGATGATCATGACCCTGAAGTGTGAGACTGAGTTTCCCAAAGCCTTGAAGAACCTCATGTTAAGTGTGGGAATGCAAGGAGAAGCTGTTTACAAAGGATTTCCCATGATAGATGAAGGTGAAGAATATTGGTGGGTGCAGCTTCATTTATACAAGAATAAAGAAGATGACCACAAGAAGATGGGACTTTGGATGTTCACCAACTCCGAGATGTATCCATCATTTCTAGACTCAGCGAGATGTGCTGCTTGGTCAGTTATAAAGGAACTTGGAGAAAGACTCAAGTGGAGACTTCATAATACTCAGAAGACCTCAAAGAAGAAAAGGAAGACACTACTACATTGAAGGAAACCATAAACCAACTTCAAGGTGACATGGAAAAGTTGGTATCTGAACTTAGTGTTCAAGGAGACCTCATCAAAACTAAGGACGAGCAAATTACCAATCTACTGAAGCAGTTGGACCAGAACATTGGATCTGCTTAGAAGAGTACCAAGAAACCTTAGTTGGACCTCCATTTAGGAAAATTTAGTAAGCAACGACGTGTAATAAACGTTATGGTCATACCGACTTGTGGATGATCGTACCTTCCCGTTGGTTTGGAAACTAATTTGCTTGTTATGATGAATGTTTGTTAGATGTTGTTTGTAAGATGGTTTGCTTCAAACTGCCGTGTTTTGGGTAGGAATCCTCTTTAGACCCCTTCTATCTAATTCCCGTCTATGCTAAGATCTAAACTTGTCCTAAAACCCAAACCAAAGTATTCTCAATGACAGAACAACTACAACGACCCTCAGTTGGAGATAAGGATACAGAATACAACAACAAGAGGTAGTGTTTCAAGTATAAGAGACTGGAACATTTCGCAAAAGGGTGCATAAAGGATGATACCCAAGACTCCAGTAAGCTAGGATGACTAAAGGATATCACGCAAACAATAAGAAGACACCCCAAGGTGTAGCTAATGTGAAAGTAATACTATTCAACCACCTCATAAAAGGTGGAAAGGACAAACAGAGCAATGGAAAGGACAAACAGAGCAATGGAAAGAGCAAACAGAGCAATGGAAAGAGCAAACAGAGCAATGGAAAGGATTTTATTTCCTCTTAAATGGCAAACCAAAGGATTTACAACTTAAGGATTATTGCCATGAACTTTGTCGAAAACCTCTAGCTAGGAACGATAGATTTTGTTTTCAAAATTCAAAATAGGATTTGGGAACTTGGTTCCAATTTCAACAGAACTTTTGTTTAAAAGCTAGTGAGGTTGACCAAGAGTTAGAATGCGAGATGCACCAAACCAAATACATGGTAATGATTGGGTGCGACATGGATTTGCACCCAATGACGACTACTCATATTGTTCGCTCTTGTATGAGGAATGGTGAATCTAGAGAGACATACCCACCTGAGAGACGACATCGTTAAACCATAACCTTAGGAGGATAATATGTTATATCCCTTATAGTGAGCCAGTGTGGCCAAAATGTATAACTACGGTGAGAAAGTTTTGGTTTTGAACAACTTCATGAATCAGAAATGTTTTGCTCAGTGGGCTTTGAATGCGAAGGCTGTTCAACTTCGGCTGCTACCTATATGATTTACCTCCCTGACCCTTCGTTTCGACTCCCTACGTGGCCTGTTCGACTACCTCCCTAAGCTTATAACAGAGAGGTCACTCCCCTCCAGAGAGTCACAACAGAGACAACCACCACTACCTATGAGAATGCCTCTTGGTTCCAAAGCTTTACACCACCGTAATCTACCCCATCCCGACCTACGACGTTATGAGGCAACTCTCCAAATCCCTGAAACTACTTTCCTGCCCATGAGAGCTTCGTTAGATCCCCTTTCCCTGCAAAGGAGTTCATCTTCGAGATATGATCAAGTTGATCAGCGTCTTCCAATGACTATGAAGATGGTTGCGAAAGGAATTCTTAAGGACCATCTGGTACTAGTGGCAGATAGCATGATGAACACCGGTATGAAGAAAAGATTCAACAATGCTGGTTATAAGGCTACCTTCCGTCCCTTAAAGGTGCAAGTACCTCTTATAGAGTCCACCTTGTTTACCCCTATGAAATGCATGAGAAGACTGCAGAAAGATGCCATCCTAATTCATTGGGATGTGTGGTCTCATCATGTTCGCGGGACAAGCATGTAGTACTTGGCACTGAGTCATCTTTTGAGATTCTGCAACGAAAATCAGCTAAAAAGCAACAAGGAGCATGGTGATAGCATGTATGATGTCTTGGCCTTGGTGAGGACAGACCAAGAAAAGGCTAGATACACATTCTTAGACGATGTGGACTACCTTATTAGTGACAACGCAATGGATGATATCTGCTTATCACCAAAATTGGATGGAACCCTTGGTATGCCCACTTTTGGAACATAGTATTGATCATCAAAACTTCTGAGAAGGACGATTCAGAGAAAATGACACAACAGTGAATGCAAGCTGGGAACAAAATGCAAGTGCCTAAGGAAGCATCAAGATACTACCAAGAGAAATTTTCTTTTAAGGGTGGTAGCCACCCAGATACCTAAACCCAGATAACCTAATACCTACTTTCTTTCTAGCCTCTGCAATCTCGAGGACGAGATTTCTTTTAAGGGTGGTAGTCTGTAACATCCCAAGATTTTATCAAATTTTGGGGGAAATTTTTTTTTTCTTTTGTTTTGCTTGAGATGATTGAAATCCATAGAGATTTAAAACTTTTTGAGTCTATTTGAAAGCTTTATTAGAAAACTATTTTAAACTTTCTATTATTTTCTTGAAGAACTTCTTTGGGGAAAGATCAAGTATCAAAATACTATTTTCCATTCTTTATTCAAACCTATGCAAGCTTGCTTGCAAAGGAGTGAATCACAAAAGTGTTTTATTTAGTAAAGATTGTATTTTAAAGAACTAAGTTTTGAAGATAATTTCAAACATTATTTTATAAAGTATTTTCACAAATTCTGAAAAGAATAATTTCCCACCCTATTTCTAATTTGTTTTATGCAAACAAGTCCCTCTTGCTTTGCTCATAATGTTTTATTGAAAATACCCCTTTTACTTGAAAACTTGTTTTAGTACTGACTTAGAATCATGTGCAGTCCTTTTAGAAAATTTCTGAAAGAAGTTTGATTTGATTTGAATCTTATTTGCAAAAGAATTTGCAAAAGATATAAAAGAAATACGAGAATAGAAAAAGGAAAAGGGAAAAAGAGTTAAAGGGCCAGGGAAACACTTCCAGTCCACGGCCAGAAGATGCCCATGGCCCAGCAGGAAACAATCCCGAAATGGTATCCCCTTCTCCCTCCTTTCCTCACTGACTAGTGGGACCCCCTCGTCAGCACGAGGTCGTCTTCTTCCCTGGACCGAAAATTCCGCTGGAGGCCATTTCCTCCCCGATTAACTCCCCTCTTAAATCCCATTCACTCCCTGCCTTAATCGACGCCTACCCCTGGCCTATAAAACCCCCTCCACCTCCTTCCCCGACCCCCTTTCTTATTCTTGCGCAGGACATCACCAGAGCGATGGGATTGCTCGTCGGAAACCCGACACATCTGCGGGCATCTCCGGCGAAATTCGACATCGCCGGTGAACCCCGTTTCCCCTTCTTCCCCCTGTCACCTTTCCCTTTCTCCGGCGATCCCCCTGACATTTTTCTTGTGCCAATTCTCGCAGAGAAACAAGCAGAATGATGAGTGGCCGAAGCTCACCAGCGCCCTGCCGTCTCCAGTCGCCTCCCTCCCCTCTGTTTGTACGCGACCCTCGGTGCCGATCAAACAGGCGAACTCGCCTCATTGTCCTGGTCCTTGTCATGGCCACGCCGTCGTCCAGGAGTAGCCAGGACATCACCGGCGTCCACCTCTGGCCGCAACCTCGCCGGCGACGACCGGAAACCCTAGCCACTGTGAGCTCTCCCCCCTCTGTCCTTCTCAACCGTTAGATCTTGATCCTGCGATCTAGAAAGAACCACTTAACCGAACCGTTATCAATCGATCCTAGCCACACAACCCACTTAAAATCCTACGGCTTAGCAGCTTGATCTGGCCAAACTGGTACCGAGCAATCACAGAGCGCCACGTGGCGAGCCTCAGATTAAAATAGAATTCAAATAGATTTTCAAACCAGAATTGACCCCAATCTTGCAAAATTCATATCTTTCGTTTTATAAGTCCAAAAATAACAAATAATATACCGTTGAAATCCTTAGGAAATTTACAATCCAGTAGTACAATAAAACTTCATATTTTATGGGTTCAATTTGAAACAATTTTCAATTCGGAATCAGACCTTTGGTTAGCTTGATAAATTCATATCTTTAGCTCTGTCCATCCAAATATTACAAATTTGTAGTCTTTGGAATCCTCTGATCTTGTAGAACATCATAGGATCAAGAAAACCCAAATTTGATATGTGCACAAACTTTGTGCATTCAAATTTGTTCAAATCACTATTTTGGTGATAATCCAAATTCTATAACTTATTTTAGAGTGATTCCACTTGCAGTGACCTTGCTTTACTGCAAGCTATCCAGTAGCATCACTTCCTAATTTTTATGAGCCACTTCACAATTATTCGAATCTAAATATGAGGATTTGAGTAATTTCTACTATAGGAATAAAACTATTTCCTTTAGCAATGTTCCTTTCTACTTTAGTGAATCCTATATTCATACCTAGTCATCAATGTTATCTAAACAACATCTTGATCAAGATCATATTCACTTAGACCTATCTTGTATAGTACCCACTTATTCAAATTACAAATGTGTCATTTGAGTAAAGTGTGATACTTTCAATCTTAGTTTCTACCTTGGCTACTATGGTATTGATCAAATCAACATCATAGTACTTAACCCAATCCCATTTACTCATTAGGAACTTTAAGCCATGTTTTCAAACATCATCTATCCATATCCATTTTCTATAGCCATTTATTTATGTCTACTTAATCTTAGCCTTGCATTGAACTATTCAATTTGCATTTGAGTTAATTGAGTACTTCAATGTTATAAGAATCCTAGCCTAAGCTTAAGTGTAATATATACTATTTAAGAATAATTGTTGTCACACTTATTCAATAGTATTGCTATTGCACTAATTTGTCTCTCATGTAATTTACCCACATGAGATATTCTAAGATTCAATATGCTTTAATAAAGCATAAAGACCTCACTCATTATTTTTGTCTAATTCATATATATATTCAAATTGCAATTGTGCTACTTGAGTAGAATATGAATTCATCTCAAACCTAGATTTTGTTAATGTGGTGTTGTTATAACCCATACCGTAGTATTTGTTATACACCATGTTGATCAATGAACCATTTGAGCCATGTCCTCAAATATCAATCATTCACACCCAATCCAATGCCTACTTAATCTTGTCTCCATGTATTGAATTCATCTTGCAAATGTGCTAATTGAGTAGTTCAAGCATTCTTAAAACCCAGCCTAGTTCCTAAGTGCAACAGATGCTATTTAAGAGTAATTATTGTCACATTTACTCAATAGTGTTGTAGTTGCACAAATTGACTCTTGTGTAATTTATTACACATGAGCTATTCCTAAAACTCTTATATGCTTTGATAAAGCATAAAACCTTCATCAATTATATTTGCCTAGTCCAATTCTCTCTCAAATCATATTGATCTTCCCCAGCTAAGCTCTCAAATTCATATATCACAAATCATGATCCTTTACCATATCTTTCTTGTCATAACATCTCAATAAAACTAAATTGTTGAATAAACATTTGTTTTTTTTATTGTGTTTGTATGGATTGTTTATGGTATGCTATTTCTGTGTTATAGTTTGTGCGAAGAGCTACGTGCTTAGTGGAGAGAAGTGAAACATCGTGATCTTCAAAAAGGCAAGTGACACACATATCCCCTACCTATTGTTACTACTGCATTAGTGTGTTTCAGTAGTATGCATGATAGGTAAAATGTTCAACTGTTTTATCAAATGCTTAGATCCTAGTAGTGTGTAGCTATCCTCAAACCCCACCTATTAGGATGCTAAATACTTTGAAAAATATTGATGCCATGCTATGATCACTTGATAAAGGTGTTTTGTGAACAAAATTAAGAACTTCAACTAAATTGAAATACCTTGGTGGATTGGTTTGATAAGAGGCGGCGAAGTAGGTGGGTTCTGGGACGCATGCCTCATCGAGAGGATGTGGGTTCAGAATGCCGCTTGGGATGGCCACCCAGGAACAAAGAGGTTACCATGTCTTCCATGCTTAGAGTGCTTCCAGTGCAGCCTTATGACATTATGGGCTCTGTCTTGACTGATTAGATGTGGAAGTGCAACTTGTAGGCAAGAAGTGGTGGTAGTTGAATTGTAGGTTGGGGACGGAGCTTACCAAGTTAGTTGCCCTCTCCTTCTAAAAGGTCTCGTTTCATTTTATGTATGGGCATAAAATGAATCGTAAGGTGAAAGTGCACAACCCTTGCAAGGTGTTTAAAAACTAATCGATTAGCCGAGTCCTCGGAATAGACAATTGAGTCTCTAGACATGGAATGTACGGAAGAATCTCATCACCGATTCTGAATGAATAAAATTTTGTCTAGAAACCCCTAGGTAGGAACTAAGGACCATGCACTCCGAGGGGTGGTGGTGCCTGAGGTTCCAACTTTGTTGAGTTACGCCCAGAAACTACATACCGGCTAGTATGTAATGTATGGGGGTTGTCTTGACCCTTGAAAAATAAAATTTTGAAAGAAAGTATTAAAAAGGATTTTTTTTAGGATAAAATTGTCTTTATGCAAATCAGCCTATGAGATCCACCAGCCAAATGTCATGTAGTATAGTCTTTCCACAAAATGCCACCAAATATGTGTCATTTGCCAGTACATCATTGTACTGACCCCTCTGGGGCTGCATATTCAAACGTGCAGGTTTTATTTCGAGTAAGGAACCAGGAGTAGGATCTCGAGACTACATTCCAACATGTCTGCCTGTGGCACGTGATGAAGAATGGAGGCTCACTGCAACTATGCTTTATGCTATGTACTCGTAAGGTTGAAGACCTATGTAACTGGATTTACGTTGTAATATTGATGCTATTGCAATGATTACTTATTTTGTATGGTGGTGCTATCTACTGATCCCGGGAATGGCACAGATACACAGGAGTTCTGTCTTTAGCAAAAGGCAGGGCGCTACATTGACTTCTCCCATGTCCTCAAGAACTAAATGAACTACTCACAAGACATCATATGGATCATGATCAGAGGTGAAATAATGGTAAATAACAATCTGGACATAAACCTTAATTCAACGGTTCCACTCAATAGCATCAACTACAAGAGTAATCAACACTGGGAAAGTTTCCCCTATGAATATAACAAGATCCAACTCAAGATGTTACAGTGGGATGGCGTGGTGATGGTGGAGATGAAGGTGCTGGTGATGGAGATGATGATGATGATGATCCCGATGAAGTCTGGTGTGATGGTGATGACGATGGCGACGATCTCCCCTCTCCGAGAAGGAATTTCCCCGACAGATTTATGCCTACCGGAGAGCTTTTCTCTCTCTGATGTTTTCCGCCCCGCAGAGGCGGCAGTGTCTAACTTTGAGCCCCTCCTTGACTTAGGTTTTTGGGGACAATGAAATACATGAAGGGGCGATGGCAGAAGTGGGCCTGGGTGGCCTCACACAGGGCTGGTGCTGCCAGGGGTCAGGTCGCGCCACCCTGGCATGAGGGCCCCTCCTGGCTCCTCTCGACTCCTCCTTCTGGCTTCCTGAGTCTTCTGGGAAAATATAATTTCCTGGTATTTTTCTGGAATTTTCCTGATCTTCAAAATATGGTCCCTTGATGGTCCTTTTTCCAGCAGAATCCTGACTCTGGCAGCAAATCCTCCAATGATCATCAAACATGTGAAAACAAAGGAAATAACATAAGTATCAACTCTAAATACGAAATATATCAATGAATAACAGTAAATTATGATACAAAATAGTGATGCAAAATGGACGTATCAGGTAACCTAGAGAAGATCCAGGCCATTATCAACATGCAACCGCCAAAGACGCTTCGACATGTCCAGCAGTTGACAGGTCGACTAGCAGCACTTAGCCGCTTCATAAGCAAGCTTGGCGAAAAAGCTCTCCCCTTCTATCGGCTGCTTCGGAAGATGGACAACTTCACATGGACAGAAGAGATGCAAGCCGTGTTCGACGATCTCAAGCGTCACCTCTCGACATCCCCAGTCCTAGTCACCCCCCGAGAGAAAGAGCCAATGTTGCTATACATAGCGGCCACAAATCAAGTCGTCAGCTCGGTCCTAGTAGTCGAGCGTGCGGAGGAGGGCAAAGAGCACGGAGCACAAAGGCCAGTATACTACCTCAGCGAGGTCTTATCTCCAACCAAGCAAAGATATCCCCATTATCAGAAGCTAGCATACGCCATCTACATGATGGGGAAGAAACTGCCGCATTACTTTGAGTGCCATTCCATCATAGTGGTGGCCTCGAATCCAGTGTCCAGCATTCTCAACAACCCAGATGCCATAGGACGCATGTCACTATGGGAAATCACCTTGTGACCCTGGGAGATCATGTACCAGCGCCAGTCGGCGATCAAGTCACAGGTCCTGCCAGATTTCGTAGCCGAATGGATGGAAGCACAAATGCCCAAACTCCCAGACATGTCAAACTATTGGACCATATATGTCGATGGGTCCAAGCGGGTTTTGGGAGCAGGAGCAGGAGTGGTCCTTGTGTCGCCGCAGGGGGACAAGATGCGCTACGTCCTCCGCATGCACTTCACGAACCCCTCGAATAACAAAGCTAAATACGAAGCCGTCCTGCACGGCATGCGCATGGCAAAAGCTTGTGGGGCCACCCGCATCAAGATCCACGGAGACTCGAACCTCATCGCCCAGAAATTCATGAAGGATCGCATATCACGCCATATACGACAAGCTCGAAGGCGACTTTGAAGGGTGTGAGGTAACACACATCAGTAGGGAAAGCAACGAAGAAGCTGACAACCTGGCCAACGTTGGCTCCAAGTGCCTGCCAATACCGCCAGGAGTTTTCTTCGAGGAGATATTCGAGCACTCTGTCAAGATCAAGCCAGCCATTGACCCGGCGTTAGCAACACGCTCGGGGGCTAAGCAGACAAACTCAACCACCGCAGCGGGAACAGAAGACCTCTCCAAAGACGCAGATACAGTCATGCTCGTCGAAGCAGTCTGGACAAAGCCGTACCTGGCTTACCTGGCGCGAGGCGAACTCCCAGAAGATCCCATCTATCATCGACAGGTCATGTGACGCTCCAAGGCCTTCACGATAATCAATAGAGAACTCTACAAGCATAGCACTACAGGTGTTCTCCAGCGGTGCATAGCGCAAGAAGACGGAATCACCCTCCTTCAAGAGATCCATGAAGGGACCTGCGGGCATCACGCCAGCAGTCAAACTCTTGTCGCTAAGGCTTTCCGATCGGGGTTTTACTGGCTCTCGGCCATCTACGACGCCAGGAACATTGTCCATCAGTGCGAAGCATGCCAGCTATTTGCCACTAAGCCGCACGCACCCGCGTCAGAACTACACACCATACCCGTCGCCTGGCCCTTCATGTAGTGGGGTCTCGATCAGGTCGGGCCCCTGCCCAAGTCATCTCGAGGTAACCACACATACCTGTTGGTCGTCGTGGATAAATTCTCCAAGTGGATCGAAGTTGTCCCTGTCACCAACCAAGAGGCGACCATGGCGGTCAAGTTCTTCGAATCCATCGTCTACCGGTATGGCGTACCGAACAGCATCATAACCGACAACGGCACCAACTTCACATCGGGCAAGTTTCAAGAATTCACCAAAAAGCTCGGCATCAAGATCAAGTTTGCCTCTGTGGCGCCTCCCAAGTCCAATGGCCAAGTCGAAAAGGCCAACGGGCTCGTCTGCGCAGGCCTGCAGAAATGACTCCTTTGACCCCTCAAACGCGCGGCAGGCGCTTGGGTCGAAGAACTACCGTCGGTCCTATGGAGCCTGCGGACAACACCAAATTCTTCAACCAGTTACACGCCATTCTTATTGCTTTTTGGAGCAGAGGCGGTGCTACCTACTGACGTACGCTACTGCACGCCTCGCGTCGTGGCTTACATCGAAGAAGATGCAGAAAAGGCATTTGCAGATGCCCAAGACCTACTGGATGAAGCTCGGGATGTCGCCCTTGCCTGCTCGGCAGTTTACCAGCAAAGCCTCCGCAATTACCACAGCAGACGGGTATGCGGACGGTCCTTCGAGCCAGGCAACCTCGTACTTCGCCTCAAGCAAACAAGCACGTCGAAGCTGGAGCCACCATGGGAAGGCCCATACCTCGTCCACGAAGCCATCCCAGGAGGCGCGTATCGGCTACGCGACCCCCAGACAGGGAAGGACATCGACAACCCATGGAACACACAGCAGTTGCGTCGGTTCTATCCTTAGAATCAGCACACTTCCTCCACATCCCATCTCTATGTAATTAAGCGTCGGCAGCAGACCACGCTCAACCATTGCACCCTCGGCGCCAAGCAATAAAGTACACTTCCTCATATCATTGTTTAACCCACACTTGGGGGCTTCGCCTTAAAAAAATCGCTCAAATTGCCGCTCGGGGGCTCCGCCCTTCGACCCGCGCTTGGGGGCTTCAACCTTCGACCTACGCTCGGGGGCTCCGCCCTTTGACCTGCGCTCGGGGGCTTCTCCCTTCGACCCGCGCTCGGGGGCTTCGCCCTTCGACCTACGCTTGGGGGCTCCGCCCTTCAACCTGCGCTCGGGGGCTTCGCCCTTCGACTTATGCTTGGGGGCTCTGCCCTTCAACCTACGCTCAGGGGCTCCGCCCTTCGACCTACGCTCGGGGGCTCCACCCTTCGACCTACGCTCGGGGGCTTCGCCCTTCGACCTATGCTCGGGAGCTCCGCCCTTCGACCTACGCTTGGGGGCTTCGCCCTTCGATCTATGCTCGGGGGCTTTGCCCTTCAACCTGCGCTTAGGGGCTTCGCCCCTCGACCTACATGACTCATCAAAATTCACACAAAGCACTCTGAAGAATCTCCCAAGAGACATACATACACAAGAGATAAGCCAGATTCAGATATTTGGCCAAGTCATTGCACCGCGACGCCCTGATTCGCCCTCTGACGATCACTCTCGATGATAATCTGTCGGGCGATACAATCAGCCGTGTCCTTACAAGCAGCATAATGAGGATCCATGTCAACACAGCCGCTGGGAGTTGGAGGAAGCGTCTTCAGCAGCTCCAAGTCAATCTCAGGGTAATGAACATGCACGAAGGAAAGGGCGACAAGAGCCCCGCAGCGCAAATGTTCTCGAATGAAGGAGTAGACAACATCACCGTTCTCAAATTGATCAAGTAGTGCAGGTAGGCCTTTGGTTGATTGTTCAGAGGAAACATCGCCTCATGCACAAGCGCGAGGGCACTACAGCTCATTTCGGACAGTACTCCAGCCTGGGCGATCATATCCTGGAGGATTGTTAGCTTCAACGCTTTCGATCGGTCAGCCCAGAAGCTGTCAGCGATCGAATTAGCGTGCGTCTGAGCTGCACGAAGGTGCGCATTCACGCGCCGAGCTTCGGCTTCACTGTCAAGGCATACATCTGCAGACGAGGGAAGAATGTTACACTTGACAGGTTTAGACCACAAAACGGATCAAAAACTCGGAAGACTCACATTTCATGGCTTTCCCAAGGTTCTCGACTTCCTCAAGAAGGAAATTTTCGGCATCCGTAGCCCGCGACACCTTGGAAAGGGCAACATCAACCTTAGCAGTAACTGTTTTCAGTTGATGTTGTGTGTTCTTGAGCTGGTCGCGCAAGGATCGAATTAAAGATAATTCGCTCATGGAAGGTGCTCTCCTCTCAACGACACTAGAAGAACTAGCAACTGTTTCATACAAAACAGGCCAGGCATTTGAGATCACGGATGAATCCTGCACAAGAGGCCCCCGGTCACACATAGTCATCGGCAACCAAATAGCAAACAGATGCAGAATACGTCAAAGAAAGATGACAAAATAGAAGCAGCAAATTTACAGCAAGCAATGTTTACGAATTAAACAACAGTCTTCGATATGGCACCACAAAGTCAATTACAGAAACACGACAGAGGCATCGACTAAACTATGCTGAGCTGCCAGCGGCCTTGCTAGATGGTGCGCCAGAGGCACTATGCTTTCGGGCCTTCGCCACCGCTCTCCTCTCATTCCTCTCCACCAGAAAGCTTGTCATCCAAGCAGACAAGTTGCGGGCATGCTCAAGATAGCCTTCGGAGCAATGTCACATCCGTCCTTATCCTTCGGATACGTGCCCATGACCTTGTCGGCGTCGAATTCAACCCCGTGCATCATCAGCACGGAGAAGACAGACTCGGAGCCAATAGTTACCTATCGGCAAACCGCAGCAACTAAAGGATCCTCGCCATCCGTCTTCACCGCCAGGGCTTCGAGGATGCCGACCATGGTGTTGCTGGTCGAGTCAGGGATGGACACATCGCAAACACAGTCAAGTGTTGACCGTACCTTCGCCAGAAGGTCGTGGACTTCCTGACACAGGCGCTCGGTGCTACCAACACTGGACTCGAGTCCAGCGGGCTCCTTCATAGCCCCGGCGTCCAATTCGGCACGAAATTATACGAAAAAGGAATTCGACAAGGAAGCTTACGATGCGTCGAGACCAAACTTCGGGAGAATCTTCTTCCCAAGTCGAAGAGGAGGGCGGCTGCTCAGAGGCGCGGTAGGAATCACGCTATCATCATCATCGCCAGATGAGAAGTGGGTGTCGCCGAGATCTTCTGAATCTTCGACGATGTCGGCATCCACAACTTTCTTCTTCGTGGCCAGAGCCTGCGAAAGTGATGGAGCAGCAGAAGTCGATTCTTCTGGGACTTCAATGAAATCACGCCCTGGATATTCACCCACTGCGGGTTGGGGCGGATAACATCGAGCTATGTCGACAACCTGAGCAAGAGTTCCCATCACATTTGATTCCGATTAGTAAGACGGCAGTAGGAAAGAAACATTCGGCTAAGATGAGAAAGCGTACCTCAGTGCGGGGAAAGGCCTTGCTGAAGGCCACCGCGCCAAAGATTTTTGGCACAATCAACTTCTTCTTGATCTTGGTGATGGCGCGCACGCAGTTGTCGATCTCCGCTTCGTGCAACTCATCGGGAGAAATTCAGGTCGAGTCCCGGCGGTCGCTGTAGTCCCACATGCAGTGGGCTCGAGCAGCGAGCGGCTGGACCCGACGCTCTATGAAGGTCCAAGTGAGTTGGACGCCTGAAAGCTCTTTCTTCGGTGTGGCTTGAAGCTGCTAGATTTTCTCCATCAGCAGCTCCGTGATCTTCATCTCCTCATCGGAAAGCTCGTGCCTCCAAGACACCTGCGGTCGAAGGATGGTGGTGGCCCGAAACTCCTCGAGCCCGAAGTCTTCGCCAGTGGAGCACTTGTCCTTGGCGTAGAACCATTTCGTCCTCCAGCCGGGGTTGTTTTTGGGCGTCTGGAGGTTGAAATATGGCATGTCCGGGCGCACCTGGCAGCTGAAGCCGCCGGTTTGGTAGCGTAGTGGGTGCCGGACGGCGAAAATCCGACGCCAAAGCGCTAGTGGGGTTTGATCCCCAAGAAACATTCACAAAGCATGATAAAACACGCAATGTGCAGAATCGTATTGGGATTCAGATCATGGAGCTGAATCCCATACGCGAAAAGAAGTCCACGAAGAAAAGGATGCGGGGGAAGAGATAGTCCCCGCAGCATGAAGGCCAAGAAGATTACCTGGAAGCCTAGAGGGGGCCGGGGAACGATCTCTGGACCGGTGGCGAGCGATTCCGCCGGGTCGTTCTTGAGGAGGCTCATCTTCTTGGCCTGGGACAGTTCCTTGTCCCCAACCTTGGACTGCACCCAATTGCCAACAACAGAGGTGTCAGCGTCCGCAGTCTTGGCCTTCTTGGCGGCGGTGCCGGCGGTGGCGCCGGTCGCGGTGGAGCCTCTCTTGCCCATGGGATCAGCGTGCGGCAAGGGCTCTGTGAATGGAGATGGGAGAGAGGAGCAGCAGGAGCAGAGCACGAGGAAGATGACGATGGTGGCGGAGTGGGGTGAACTGTTACTCCTCCGCGGCCATTTTTATCTCATTCCTAGAAAATCACGGTTGATCCTAGCCGTTCACTACGAAGTGGAAACGGTAGAGCAGATCTGGCTGTCCACGAGTCAGCACCACGAGAACCGCGGCCTCCACTACGCACGGTAATCAAGGAGACCGGGCGGACTTTTCTCACCCACGCGCGGGACGTGTGGTCAAACTCAGTCAACAGCCGGGGCGCGCGAGCATGAGGGCCCATAAGACGTTTCGTCTTGTCAATGTCAGTCTATCCTGGCAGAGAATGGCGTGACAACTCGAAGAATCCAAGCATCATCATTGACGTCATGGCTCGCAGAGCGATTTCCTTTGGAATTAAGGGATAAGCTCGATTTTGGGCCCTCATATTTTCGAGGTATGTACTTTTCCAAGGGTAAACTCTTTCAGAACTGGGTCTTTTCTCAAAGCTTTTTCTCGTCCTTTTTGAAGATATTGCCTTTTGAGCGGCTTTTTTCCCATGCTTTCGAGCCTTCAGAGTTTTTCGAGTGAGTTTCTCAGCATGACCACTCGAAGAGATTCTGCTGCTTTAATTGGTATCATTTTGGCATTCGAGGGGTGAGTTTTCGCTCTCGAATTATTCGCCACGGGCCAGCAGAGCCTCCAGGCATCTTTGATCGAAGGTATCGATTCTCCTAAGCTCACGCATTCGGGCAGGATGTGTCGCTTCGACTTTCGAGCAGAGGTTTGCGGTCTCTTGAATTACACTCTGGCTAGCAACGCCCTCTCATCATCCAAGTCATGGTCGTTGATTCTTAGGTCCGGCCAGCAGAGCCGCAAGTTTACTCGAATAATGACTTCGTCAGTTTATACGATTACAGTCGACACAACATTTAACCATGGGCTTCAGTCCCTAGGTTATTCTTGGTTCTGGGCCAGCAGTGCCTCAGCTACGATTCGGGGGTGGCTTTAGCCCCCTGAGTCCAATTTCATGCTCACACATGCACTTAAAATTCCCAAATTCTGGTGGCAATATACCGATTCGGATGCCGTATGTCAAATACGAAGGTAAGTCCATGGTTTGCAACACCAGATGGCCCGGTATTCGTATCAAGTGCGCTCTGCCGAGAAATTTTCCATACCTTCGGTATGAAGTTTGCACCAATGGACGCATCGGGAGCACCACACTGAACTGGGCTTTGACCCGGTAAGTCCAACGCGGCTCGGGTCGAGGTAGCGCTAGCCCACGCGGGTTCGAGTCGGGGGACTCGAATCTGAGTAAGCTAACCAAATGTTTTTACGGCTATGCAATTAACTGAGACCCAACATGAGTCTCAGGCCGGTTATGCGTATCCCCTTGCAAACCAAGCTAAACATTTTTGAGGCTCAGAATGAGTACTACTCGAATCAGCCGCGTCTGTCAGATGCATCATTTGTATACTTGCTATGCTTTTGTGCATTTTCAGGAAAGACGAATATAGTCTCGTGCAATTAAAAGGAGACTCGAGTTAGAGTCCCTGCCATAGTCTTCGACTATCCTAGGCACTCGGGGGCTACTGACGAAGGAATGACAAATATGTCCTCGATATTCGCCTACCTGGTTTTCGGCCCAGGGGAGATTACAGTCGAAGGAATTGCAAGGCCCATAAGGACAGCAGCTAGACGCGGCCCAGGAGCTACACTTGGCGTGCAAGCAAGGATTCGAGGAGTCCAAGTTAGATTAGTCTTCGGCTAGGGCTTATTCGAAACTGATCCGATCTGTATTTTTCTTGAGGGACAATCCTGAGACACAGCCTTCGCATATAAAAGGCTGGGAGGGAGGTCCCGGAAATCTAGACACTTTTTCACCACCTCACGCTGGAGCGCTCGATACTTAGAGCTCTCTGCCTCGGCTAGATCCAATCTACGCCACCATTGTAACATCTCTATTGTAGCCACCCCATCAATAAAAGTTAGACAAGCAGGACGTAGGTCATTACCCTACCAAGGGGGCTGAACCTGGGTAAAACCTTGTGTCCCTCTGCTTATGTCTGATCGCCGTCGAGTTCGTCGGATCCCACGATGCGCTCCATAGATCAAAAGCCTTCAAGCATGGGCATTACCGAGTTAGAACCTCGTCAACTGGCACTACTTAAGGACATTAAGTTTAATACTACTACTCTCATTTGGTAGTTATGTGGATGGTCACGCCTACCACACAAAACGAAGGGTAAAAGAAAAAAGATCTGGTCTATGTAGTGGTGTGCAAACAGCCAAAAACACAAACCGGCTGCTAGAACCTTAGTTCGTTTCCTTTTGTATCTTCAATCCTCGGTTACAAATTACCACATCGGTCCCATCATATAAAATGTTATTATAATCATTTAACTTATATATTAGTCGTAGTAACATTTATAAGATGACTAGGGTAAGTCGGCCTAACCATTACATGAATCGCTAGGTCCAAGAAACATTCGTAGGCACTAGGCACACGCATACCTGCTTGGAAAAACTGCTGTCGCGAAAATACCAAGTTTATTACCACTATGTACACATATCAGACATGATTCATCAAAGGAGATAGTAGCAAGTACTAGTCCAACCATGTGACCTTCACCTCCACCGTAGCAACCCCGGTGGTCGGCCGAGGGTGCACGTCCTCGCTGCCAAGCTTGGGCACGCACACAACGGACTCCTTCACGGCCTCACCATCTCCGCCGTCCACGACCAGGTCCACCTTCACCGTCAGCGATGACGTCAGCGGCACGGCGACGACCGACCTGGCCAGCGGGACGACGCCGGCGCCCTCCTCTTCCGTGCCGGTACCGATTTCCGCGCAGTCGTCGTCGAAGAGCACGACCTTGCCTAGATCGGTAAGGGCGTCGACCGTCCCGCCGACTGTGCGGCTGGCTTGTTTGCCGAGGAGCCTCACCTCGACGATGGCCTCCGCCGCGTCGCTGAGCAGCGCGTAGGTGACCGCCGCCTGGCCGTCGTCGTACGTGATGGCTTCGTCGTACGTCGTGGCCTCGTCGTAGACGTCCAGGAGTATCTCGGTTGGTGGTGATGACCCGGAGCCGTGGTGCAGGTCGAGAACGATGGCGACGCAGCCGTCGGCGGAGATGGCGCGGTACGGGCCCGTCAGCGGGAGCAGGCCACCGGATCTCTGTTTTGCAGTGATGGAATCGTGTCAAATTCGACGATGATCAATCGATTGTGTTCCTCCTTTCATATTTTTCTCTCTCTCAATTAAGCAGGGGAAATAGACAGAAAGTGAGCTCAGGCAGGAATATACATCAAGGAAAGCAAAATCCACGGCATGTCTTGTCGAACCTGTGTTTGGCGGGAAGAAGCTTTGTCGACGGCGCCGCCTGAGTAGATGATCTGGCCGCGCTTGCCGTCGTAGACGCTGACGGTGCCGGCGGGAGTTTCGCCGCAGCGGACGCCGAAGACCTCCACCAGAGGCTGCCCCTCAGAGTACATCCGCGAGACTCATAATTTGGATGTGCTCTCTCACCGCTCGGGTCTCTGGACGGAACTTGGAAAGTTGGATGTGAATTGGTTTGGTTGCTTGAGAATGCTTCTTGGTTGGAGTTACGTGCACGGCACAACTTGGCCTCAACCCACCCTTTATTTCTTTGCCCGTATGATGGTGATAGCTTTTTTAAAAAATGTGTACTACACCTCAACCAAGCCTTTATTTCTTTGCCCGTACGATGGTGATCGCTGAAGATTACATGAAGGCCCAAAGAAAATAAGAAATTACAAATGAGGCCCTACAAACTTGCAGAGAGGACTTTGGAGCAAGATGCGAACGCGATCGAGTCCATCCTCTTCCTCCTCCAAAACGATGCCGGCCCTGCACATGGTCTGCAACACGCCGCCGAGGACGAACCACTTGGAGCGCAGTACAGAGAAGCCCAAGATGCAGAGCTATGTTTTAACACTATTATCATTCTTGATTATTATTTTGATTGAACTATGTTCTCGTAAAGTGTTTGACGCAAGCAGACGGGAATAATTTATGTGCATTCTACGTTTACAAGTTCATTCGACAGACTTGCTGTCAGGAGGGCAGAATTTTAGAACAACTAAATTTACGTAAACAATATTTACAATTTTATTTTATTACCATCAGTTATATTGATTTTCATTCATATATATTGACCCCTTCTTTACATTAGATCGAACGGATGCGGGATGGTCTTCTAACAACCGAGCGTGTACAAGTAATTCAAGAGGAATTGGCGGGATTCTTACTTGAAGAGGTCATAGCACCAACCGAAGAATACCATCGGCAATACAATTTTGGACAATCGTAATAGAAATTATATTATATATATGCATGAACGTGTACGGTGTAGCATTCTGTAATATGTTCGACCAAGCACGATGAAAGATGACACTAGCTTCGATCTCTATATTCATGACAATGTTGTGTAATATAATGGTTTGTTGTATGTGTGCATCAATATATTTCAAATACCCGTAAAAACGTATTTCAAATGGTGAGCTTTGGACGTCGTAGCGGATTCTGCCACAGCAGCATATTGGGGCAATCTGCTGCAGCGGCATAACACGCTGCAACACCTAGGGCATGCCTAGCACCAGTTTGTAACACGAATTGGTGCTAAAGATCCTCCTGCCGGGGCACGTGTGGGCAGCCACGTAAAGTCCCTTTAACACCGGTTCGTAGCACAACCCATGCTAAAGGAGAGAGCTTTAATCTCGAATATGTTGCACTGGTTGTCCAACCAGTGCTAATCAAGGTTACGAACCAGGGCAAATTCCCTGTTATCCAAGTGAAAGTGAGCTCAGACAGAAATACATCAAGCAAAGCAAAGCCACGGCATGTCTTGTCGAACCTGTGTTTGGAGGGAAGAAGATTTGTCGACTGCGCGGCCTGAGTACATGATCTGGCCGCGCTTACCGTCGTAGACACTGATGGTGCCGGCGGGAGTTTCGCCGCCGTGTAAGCGGACGCCGAAGATCTCCACCAGAGGCTGGTCGACGGCGCCGCCTGAGTAGATGATCTGGCCGCTCTTACCGTCGTAGACGCTGACGGTGCCGGCGGGAGCTTCGCCGCCGTGGAGGAAGCGGACGCCGAAGACCTCCACCAGAGGCTGCCCCTCAGAGTACATCCGCGAGGCTCATAATTTAGATGTGCTCTCTCACCGCTCGGTCTCTGGATGGAACTTGGAAAGTTGGAATTAGGTGCACGACACGACTTGAGCCAATAACTATGCGAACCACCAAAATGTGTACTACTCCACCTCAACCAAGCCTTTATTTCTTTGCCCGTACGATGCTGATAGCTATGACCATGCTTCAGCAAATAGTAGTCTTTCCATGTGGCTTCATCAAGTGGCTGATGCGTCCAGCAGAGATATAGATAGATATATAAATAAGAGGTCTTTTATGGTACCCTCAAATAAATATTATCCGTCTATTTTAATCAATCCAATAGTGTATAAGTATCCATACTTGTGTCAAAAACCCGACAAGTATGAATCATCATGGTGACCTTGCGGTCGCAGGTTTGTGAAAGAGGCCAGGCCGCCTGGCCCAATAGAGTGAGGCATCGTCGTGTACCAGAGCGGTGTGCGTCAAAAAAAGATCTTCTATTTCATCCCCATCTCCACCGCTTTCTCCACTCTGATCCCCTTACTACCGCCTTCGTTGCCGGTCGATTATGGCCGGCTCTGGTGAGTCCTAGCGCCGCCGAATACCGCCCTGAAGCCACCCTCTCCTCCTCTCTGGATTCCACGACGTGAAAGCTAGCCGTCCATCCGCTGCTCCACGACGAACCTTAGCCGCCGTGGATCCCGGCTGGTCGGCGCCGCCTCGGACGCCCGCCGCGTGGCTGCAACACCACGCCGAGCCGTGGCCGTCTACGCCGCCCCAACGTCGGCGCTGGTGTTTGTCCGCCGGTCCGACTGCTGCTAGGGTTACGTTGGGGGGGGGAGTGGGTTCTCACCTCCGCCCATGTTCCTTGGAGTCGTGGAATCAGCTCTGCATTTCTTGGAGTTTCCCGTTCCATCGAGCTACAGGTTCAGAGTTTTCCCCCATTTTCTGAGTATTCAGAGTGTTTTCTCATTTTTTGAATATTCAGAGTTCCACACTCACACGCCCAGCCCTTCGTTACAGTACGGTTTGCTATTTTGTAGTGGGCAGCTCGTGTGATTTTTCTTAAGATCTATAGAAAATTGTTATCTTGAGGAACCTGTGGGAGAGAGATCGAGCGGCAGCCTGTGTGCAGCTAGGTCGCGGGTGGCCACCACATACAACCGCACTCTTGCCAGCGCCGACGACCAGCACCATGTAGCACAACACATGTCTTAATTTAGAAATATTGCTTAATAGGATTTGCAACCCATTAATCTCCTGATGTAAGAATACTACTAGGAGTAGTACATAACAGCAGAGCTTATACTGAGGCTATCAAGCAAAACAACATAACCATGGATTCCCATATATGTCTATTTACTTTGAAGCAAAAGCGTCTTGCCGTTTGTGTTGTTGTGCGGTACCAGTTTGCTTCTATGTATTTCTTTTCCTTTTCTATTTCGTTGGTTGGTGCTATATTCCAGTATAGAAACATGTCTACGAATGCAGAGAACTGTAGGAGATTATATACTTGTTAGCAGTTATGTTTTTATAATCTGGTACTGTGATTTCCTTAGCTTCAAGGAAAATTCGAGTGATTGTGAACAGTAGGAATTTCTTTTGTCTAATTTTTTGGTATGTACTCATGTATTAATATATATTTGATGTCGAGCTTCTATAGTTGTGTTAGTCTATGGATGGCATTCTTGCTGGCGGAAGGCGGAGGAGGGCTCGGAGCCACTGGCAACCGCTCTCCTCGCCTGCAGGAACGGACGCCACTGCTTCTTCTTCACCGACCCATTGGCTTTACTGATGTAGGTAGTGAAGTTAAACTTCATAATGCATCGACATGGCTGGCGAGAGGTACTTCCCCGAGGAGATCTTCCAGCGTGGTGAGCTTGATTGCATCCAGATGAGGGGCACGTGCTGATGTCCCATACCTAGGGTATGGATGTGTTGGAGGCCAGGCACCATGGGCGTGCGCTAATGGCTCATGGAATTGGCCCTGGCAAGAAAACAGAGGGCAGCGGCCACCCATTTAGGGGTCCTGAGATTGGTGGAATGGATGGCAGTCTCAAGACAACAACACAGTTTGAAAATTGAGTTTTCACGGTGTTACTTGTATTCAGTTTTGTCAGTTATAGTTTGTATTCAGTTTATGTTAGTGTAATTTGAATTCAGTGCTTGGTTGTTATTTGATCTTTGTTCAACGCCTTCTGATTATTTGATCTTGGTTGATAATCTTGAACCTAAAAAGTTGATGTACTAGAGAAGAACAAAAGGTAGAAATCAATCACATGACACAATGATTTCCATGGCCACATGAGCGCAACTCTCTCTGTTTATTCTGTAGATCTTCGTTTGGAATCTCAAATGTTGTAATAACATTTTTGTCTGCAAGCATCATGGAAAAAGTAGAAACATACTGAATGGAAAAAGTAGAAACATACCGAACGTGTTGGGTATAGGCGTATAGGTGTTTGTCAATGTTTTTTCCAACGAACTACTATAGATGGGCCAGTTGGGCCTAATCTCAGAAAACGTATCTAAGCTGTTGGATGGAATCATACTTGTCTCTCACCCATGACAAGTAAAAGGTACCGTAAAACTAACCATAAATAAATAAATAAAGAGATATAGATAGATATATTAGATACATATACTAGCTGAATACCCATGCGTTGCTACGGTCATTTTTAATATAAAATATATAGTGTAATGTATATAATGCATGTGAATATTCAGACGTGTCAAAAGTAGCACATGGTATTGGCAAAACATTAAGATTACACCTTGCTTAAATGGTATTTTCCTAAAATGTACAATTTAATGTTATATATGAATATAATATAAGGACCACCTAATTTGACTTCATTAACTATTATCTAGACCTGGGAGCGCTTTAGATATTCTCATACGATGTGAGGGGTTGGTTTTGGCTTCATTTATTATTAAAGTTTTCTTCCTCGGGTCAAAACCCTAACTGAGGGGGTGGAGGGTGGTCGAGGAATCCCTCCCCGGTGAGGTTGATGACGCCTCACGCATGGTCAGCCAAGCTAATACCATCTCTGAGCAGCGGCCACACAGGGAGAAGAAATTGTGGCTGGGACTGCGAGTCCAATTTGTGCTCCTCCTCTGTTGGCGTCCTCATCGCTTACACAGTCGGCGCCTCAATCATTTCCTCCAATCTTACACACACATCTTGCCTTTATATGGTTGTTGTTGCAGATCAAAAGTAGCCACATTTGATTGTTGACATATTGAGGTAGAGAGGGAGAGGCTTTAAGGACGAGCTTCTCAGCTCATTGAATTTTTGCCATGGCCCCGTTGCTCGAAGGTGCAAAAGAGTGAGGAGGAGGAGGATGTAGAACCATGGGACATTAACTTGACCTATGCATGCCTGCTAAACCCCTCCACGGATCGCTCATGCGAGTGCATTGCAAATATAAATATATCTGAAATTTGCTATAACTATATTTGAGTTTAATAATCTACCTATGTTTCTCTTTCCGCCCCTATCCGCTACTCTTGTATTCATCTCCCACGCAATCCCCCACACCATGGTCTCTGGTAGATAATTGTGTTTTTCTTCAAACTTTTAAGATTATCTTTTATAGAGCAAAATATTTGAGATTAAATTAACTCTCATGAAATTACCATCCAGCATTTGCGTGTAAGCTGCTAGCGGCAAGACGGGCACGATCGTACAACCTTGCTAGCAAGCATGCTCATTTATCGATCGCACGACTGCACGTATTGGCAGCTTGGCTAGATTACTTTGGTTAGATAGCTACGTACTGGCCGTTGGTCCACCAACTCGACGGTGCCACCTGGAAGTCACCGTGCTCCTCGGCTTCAATGAGAGTTTGTACTTTGCGGTCATTGACGGGTCCTGCTGTGGAGTAACTTCTGCTACCATGAGTCGGCGCTGAGGGATCGAGTTTCTGACAGACTTCATCCTCCTGCCACTGTGTTCCCACCGTGCAGATGCCTTTTGCTCGACTTTCCAACATGGAGGGGAGCACGCGAAGGATGATGGCAATGGGTGCGGCCAGCCGAGCGCGGGTGTGAGGGAGTGGCGGAGCTGTTGCGTCACAATAGTCGATGGCTCGTCTGACTGTCTATTCTTCTCTATGAACCAGAGTAGCATCTACAGACTACATCGGATGGGGAGAGGGTTCAGTCGACCTGGTTGTGCAGCCGACGGGAGCATGGCCACAACATAGAGCGCACTGCCGCCGTGCCGGATCGCCGGCCTGCACCTCCACTGCATACGTCCAAGCCGCCGTGAGAAGACGTGCCATCACGGGGATCAAGACCTGTGCCCCGGGTGGCGACCGATGGGGAGAAGCACTAGCGCTATTTCATGGCCGCTGCTGGCCAAGGAGATAGAGAAGGCCAATTAGGAGAAGCACCTCAGTGCCAGCCATCGCTGGCCATTGCTCACATAGCGTCGCCCTCCGGTAGAGAATCGCTACCGATGCGGCTTTTCTTATTTGCCCCCGTAAGCGAACCGTTCCAAAATCTTAACCGGTACAGGACTTATGGATGGCATTGTGGGTAATTTTTTTCAATGCTAGATAGACCAGATGAAAACGTATTTTTAGTGGATTGAAAGCGTACTCGCGACGATCATGGACCATACCTATAGCAATATTATTAGTAGAGATTTTATGATGCCAAGATTTTAAGGCTTCTCAGCGCTCCACGCATGTGCATGAAAAGTATAAACACATGAACTGTTCCGTGCTATGATTTATTGCAGTAATTTGTTAAATTTTTTACTCTAGTTTTTTTTGCTGTAATTTTTTGAAACATTTTAAGAATTTTTTTGATGGTAATTATCCAACATTATTTTCTCCATAGTGTTTTTCAATGGTACTCCTTCGACGAAGCATGAACAATAATTATTTAGCACTAAATTTTCAATTGTAACTTCTCGATGGTAACAAATTTCTTCTGTAATAGCTTTGAGATTCTCCTACAGTAAACAAGAAATGAAATACACCAATATTCGTTGCCTCTTTTATTTGAGAAAATACAACTACCTTCTTCTGTTGATCGCCTGCAGTAATTTTTCGACAATAAATTTTCAACGTTAGTTGCTTAAGGTTTTTTTACTGTAGTTCTTCAACAATAATATTTTGACGGTGCATGAACATTAATCCCTGAGCAGTAATTTTTGGCATCAGTTCTTCAGCGGTGAGTGCCTTCTTTTGCACCGGAAATCTATTTTACTCAAGGAAAGTACTATTATCTTCTACTAATCGCCTTAAGTAATTCTTCGACAATAATGTTTCAATGGTAATTGCTTAACGGTTATTATTTGGTAGTCATTATTCAATACTCCCCCTCCTTTCCTTAATATAATGTGTATAGTTTTCTTGCATGAATATAAAAGTTTAGGTTAAAATGGAAAATTACGCTGCTTTTAGACGTTAATACCTCTAGGTGATTGACATCACTAGTACATAATAGGCCTTCACACATGGCCTATTTGGCCTATGGCACACACTTGAAAAATTGTCGCTATGCATGGGTGTGCGATGAAGCTGAACTACGCACACGGTTCACGGAACCATATGTGATAGCTAAAATTCGCACATGGCCTTGGCCTAGAAACGTGTGCGAACTCGATGGCTTTCGCAGTCGATCATTAATTTTTAAAGGTCATGTTAGTCAGAGATCCTACACGGTTATTTGTATTTAAGCATCGGAGTATAGTAAAATCGCAAATGGTGATTTGCACAACATGTTGTGTGTGTTATTATTGCATACCAATAAACCATTAATCAGCATTGCAACCTCATGTGCTTGCAATTCCACAAATTTCATACACAACATGTACATGAATTTTGACATGCATTGAATTCCTAGCAATATAAATTAGAGAGCTAGTTGTTGTATATTTCTTGGTTACGTCTTCGTATCGTGGACAAAGATTCTGCTACCAATGATTCACTGGCAGCCCTTGTTGAACCTTTACTTTATTTTTCAATCTTCTCATCCCCTTTGTAAAATATGGACAACACTTTGCAGTGATCCCAAACCTAAGAAAGGTGATTGACGGTCTAGGGCACAACTCAGATGATGATATGCATCTCATCCGTTTAAGTAGAAATAGAGAACTAAATTAGTGGCAAAGTAGAAGAAAAATTAGATCAATTTGATTCCTAGAGATAGATACTCAACGATATCGCAGCGGCTGTTGTATCATTAAAAAGCACATGAGATGGCACAACCAACCCATATGCTTGCACCTGACTGGCCCTAATCTGGATACAACACTCAGAGTAGGAGGAACTGCACAATAGAACTAGAATACATACAAGTCATCATACATGGTTCTTATTACAACACTCTCTCACCAAGGTGAGATACTCTCATAGATAGAGACTGGAAAGTACTACCGTCTCTCTTATTATTACAACATACTACTAGCCCTAGCTGCATTCACAGATACAACTAAGCTTCGGTCTTGGTCTTGACATCTTGTCCTGGTTTCACGGCTCATAATACATACCCGAAGTCCACCCGTGATGGCGTGAAGTCCGGCACACTGCCTCTGGAACAAACGGCCTCCCACCCGGAACATAATCCGAGTCGGATGTGTCCATAGCTGAAGTATCACTCAACACGAGTCCGTTCCAACCAAGGTAACTCTCGTAGTACACACTGGTCTCGTGAGTAGGCATAGTAGGAAAAGGCTCCGCCGCTCCATAACACACACTCTCCGTGCAGTAGGTGTGATCGAACGGTGCTTCCTGCTCCATAGGTGTCTCAAATGGCTCCTGACTCTCAAACTGAACCTCCATCGGATCCTCCTCCTCAACAGATACAACAGGAGTGACTACTGTATCGCCACCTCCTGCTGCGTGAGCTGTCCCTCCATATGAGCTGGTATACTGCTGGCCGTCTCCCAGCCAGTCAAACCTCCACCCATCAGAGTTCTCAATAGGCAGCTCGGACTCCGAGACCCCCTTGAGACCCTGCTGCGCCTCCATACTAGAAGTGATAACTAGGTAGTGAATAGGCTCAGGAGTGAGGGAATACCTTGAAGGTCCAGGCTGTGTCGGGTAACTGTGCTTTCCCACAACCGGTGAGAAATGAGATCCCTCCGACTCCTGCCTAGTCAACTGTGCTCGCTCCTGCCTCCTAGTAGTGTTTGTGAGGTCATCGAGCATCTCCGCCTTGTCCTCCACAATGACCTGGTGAGTGTTATACAGTGAACCTACCATCTTCCTATACCTATCAAGAAGTCTGGCTGTAAACTTCGGCTTCTTCATCACCAGAACATCATGATCCATTACCGGCTCATCCATCAGTGCGTCATGGGGAATAGCGGCAAAAGTAGTGCCAACTAACTCCACCGCTCTGTACTCCCTAATAGTTGCAATAGCTCTCACTACCGCCTCGTGAGAAGCTGTCGTCTCACCTCTTCCCTCTCCGGAAGGCTGAACTGTACTAGATACTAATCCATCTGGTAGCATGATCACAATACGGTACTTAACCACAGTCCCGTCATCCTTGTAAGTATAAGTCTTAACAGGGATATCGGTGCTAAGTCCAAAAGCCCGTCGTAGTGACCCTAACTGCTCAGTCAAGGTTCCCTCATAGTCTTCCAGAGTCTTCCTCTGTGACCAAACGGTACGTGCTGGAACTCTCGATGCCATAACAGCTGTTACAAGAATAAGGTACAGAATTAGTATGATGCATCATAATAAAGAATTGTAACACTAAAAATATGACTAAGTTATTCCCAAGTGAATAACCATCATAATTTTTAGAGAACTCTTTACCGTTGCTATTAGACTCCTATAGGTTCTATACCTTTACTAGGTTTTCAACCTAAGGTCAAAGCAATTGCTCTGATACCAGCTACGGTGACCCGGCATACCACTGCATGTTGTAGTATGCAAGTCGTTGACATAACACTTGCGGAACAAGCCTCCACAAATATTACATCCCTCAGAATGGTACAACAGAAACATTGCGGGCCCAAATACAAACTGATCCACATTTATTACAAACCAAAGCGTGATGATACCGAAATCCTCCCGATAAAGAGAACACCTCAAGTGCTTAGTGTTTACAGCAACTGGAAAGCTTCAATAATTAAACAAGAGAAGAACTCAGCAACTTATTCATATCCTACAGTTGCTCGGTTCCTCGGCTACAGTACTACTCTATTAGTTAGTAGTTCTTCACTCTGATTCTTCGCCAGAGGATGCCCCGTAGCGAATGATGTAATCCACACCTTCGACGCCACGTGAGAGATCTGGCTCCTTGTAGAAGATGTCCTGCTGGCCTTTAATTGCATTTAGAGTGGCCTCGTCGAGTTCTTCACAGTCTAGCAAGGGTTTAAGAGATTGGGGTGAGTAACGAGCGTTACCCAGCAAGTTTCTTTAGAAAGAAGGTGTGTGATATGCATTATTTTCAGCCACAGACCCAAAAGAGTAGTAGGCCTATGCAAGGTTTTATCAAGGTTTCTTGAAAGGTTGCTTTTACTTTAGAAAACTATGCCCAACAGCCAACACAAGTATAGTGCCTTGAGAGCACCTTTCCTGCCGCGTTCGCAGCTCCTTCCTGGAGCAAGGGGTAACATGTCACATCTTTTTACACTCTGCAGAGGTGTGTCCTTCCAAAAGAGATCAAAGCCTTGCTGCACAACCGGACGTACATTCCCATCCACAATTTCTTGATGTGGGGCCCAGTCATTGGTCCAAGCCAATCACTGCCTTCTCCGCACAACGCATGCCCACCCAATTCACGCGAGCAGGTTATGCCCCTGATATTCACCCCCAACGATGAAGTACCTAGGCGCCTCTGGCGGGCCATCATAGACACCAGTGCCGTGAGAACTTAGGTGTCCCACCCATATGCAAGTAGTCCCGCAAGACCTACTGCGACCGGCAACTGGCTGCCCGTTGACATGCGAACGAGAGAAGATACAGCTGACTTTCCCATCCCATTCCAAGTCTCTTGGATGACACGGTTTTTACGGCGCCGGACTAACTATGGCATTGGTAATTAGTCCTAGGTTTACTTTCCCATGCAAGTGGAACCTCCACCACCACAATCTTACCATGGTTCCACCTGCCAACCTTCCTAGGTTATCACCACTGGTCGATAACCACTAGTCAAATTCATATATGAAAATAAGTTTTCCATCTCTTTTGTAATGTTCAAGTTTGAGGTCATCACTTTGCAAGAAGTTTCAAACCCAGTGCAATCAAGAGATATGAGCAAGATAAACTTGCCTTGTGACTGAAAGGTAATGGAGTCGGATACTTGGCGTTGCTCCTGATCTCCTTGTTCTACAAAAACCAAGTATTGTCCGATAAGGACAATGTTTCAAGAAATAATTGGATGCTATGCACAATGATATGCTATGCATTGTGAATTATGATCTTGGTTTTCTTATTTGTGTGTTTTACCCACTTTCTAGGGTTTAAAGAGTTTCTAAAAGAAAACAAGTTATATTTGTGTGTTTTACCCCATTGGAGTGTTGAGGTAATTAAGTAATTGTTTGGAATTAAAGTTTAAGTTATAGAACTTTAATTAAGTTATTTGAAAAAAAAGGTTTAATTTTTAAAGAAGAAATTCAATTTTGATAATATAAATAATAATTAAGGTTTTTGAAAATAAAACTCAAAAGCTTTTAAAAAATATGTTTAAAAGAATAATCCAGAAATTTGAATTTATTAAAATGTTTATTTCATTAAAGAATAAGAGAGTGTTTTATTAAAGATATTTGAATCTTTGAATTTGATTTGAATTCATAAAGGAATTAGCATTTGATTTTAAATTTGAAATTTGGATTAAATCCAATTGGCAAAAGCCAATTTGGCCCACCTAGCCTGCTAGCCCAACCGGCCTGCTGGCCCGACCGGCCCACCCGGCTTGGCTAAGCCAACCGGTTCGGGTCTGGGTCGGTCAAACCGACCCAGCCCAACCCCAGTCGCCTCCTCTCTCTCACTCGTCGTCCCTCTGGCGATCTGCATCGCCGCCGCCGCCTTGCCACTCCGGCCATCTCCGGCGGCTATCGCCGTCGCCACCTTGGGCGAATCACTCGTCGTTGCTTCCTCTACCAGCTCCACCAAGTGGTTTCACCGGCCGCTCTCTTCCTGAGGAGATCGGATTGGTCCTTCCCCCCAGGATCTGTCGCCGCCGAGCACTTCTACTTCTGTACCTCACCGATCTGGAGCTTGATGAGCTGGCTCCGGTGCTTGTGCTTGGTGTGAGCTCGCCGGTGCACCTTGGTGAAGACGTCCCCAGGCAGCCTCTGGCTGGCCGCGCAGGCACTGCCCTGCCATGCCACCCAGACGAGCACCTGGGCGTCTGGTGAGCTTCTCCTACCCTCTCTACCTTCTGCTCTTCTCTTCTCTGGCCATGGTCTCTGACCCTCTGGTCAAAACCAGTGAGCCAAGCTCACAGAGCTTGCTTAGTGATGCTGTTGCTGAATCTAGGTTATCCTGTGATTTAGATTCAGTGATGTTATGCTTGATTCAGTTAACTGTGATGGTGCTAATCATGTGATGCTATGCCTGTTCCTTTACTCTCTCTGTCAGCATACTTACTAACAGAGGTGCTGCTTCTGAACCTTGCATACTTGCAAGATTCAGTTAGCACTTGGCTTCTGCTAACAGTTCTGTACTCTCTCTCAGCTAGTTCCATTCCATGGTATGCTAAGTGATTCCTCTGTGTTTGCTGGTGTCTCTAGACTGTGATGTTAAACTAAATATTGTTATTCAGTTAACTGCTAACACAAGTTCTGGGATAAGTGTGCTACCGTGCTTGCTGCTGCTACTTGCTTATCTAGGATGAACAAGTGAGAGTAGTCTTGTTGTGTGCTAGCTTCAGTGAAAGTATCCTGAGCATATATGATTCCTAGCTTAACATAGCTTAGGAAAATGATTTCATTGATGCACTTGCCTATGCTGTTCAGTGAAAGACTTGTTGTGTTGAGGTGCAGGATCTTCTGATCCTGTGCCCAGCAACTAAACTTTGTGATGGCTTGCTTTTGGTGAAACTTGCCCCTAGATTAGCCTGTGATGCTGGTCTGAGGCCCTAAACACAACTGTGAGGTACTTTGCTTGCTTATGTGCTTACTGCTTGTGATTTAGAACTTGTGCTGGTAGTGCTTGTGTGATTGAGGTGCATGTCCTACAGGACATGTGCCCAGCACAAACCTACCTTGTGTAGGTTCACCTGTTGCTTTATAAAGAATGCCAATGAAGATCAAGTTGAGGCCTGGTGTTGGTTTTGCTACTGATTTACTGAATCCTTATATGAACCCAATGATGAGTTATGCAAAGCATTTCTTTGCATAACTGAGGGCTTTTCATATAACCTCACTTGCTGGAATCAGGCACATGCAATGATATGCTTGCAGGGTTTATACCTGATGCCTGAAGTTGTGCAGTGATGAGGTTGTGTAAAGCTACTGTGGTTTGCTATTGATGGTAGCTTGCTTCTGGCTTGCCCACTCCCCCTAGCTCGGCTGCTAGCTTGTCCTTCACCTCCTGGACTTGCTCCTAGCTTGCCTGCCCTTCTCCCCTTGGTCAGCTTCTGGTGGTTTGCCTTCTCCTCCTGATCAGGGACTGCTCCACCTTGCCTTGATCTTCAGCTTCTATGGTTCAATCCATGGAGCATTTTGGATGGTGTTCTAGTGTGTCTTGGTGCTGTGGGCAAGAACAGTGGTGTTCTTGTGTTTGTCCAGTGCTGGTCGAGTGAGCTGCTAGCTCCTGGTGCTCCTCATCAGGTCGACTGCTAGCTTTGCTAGCAGCTGTGGTGCTGCCAGCACAAGCCTCTCATGCAGTGACTAAGCTCCTTGTGAGCTGCTTGTCAGCACTATGTGAGCTTGCTTCACTCAGCTTGGTCTGATCCTATTCTGGCCGTGCTGTGAAACTGCTATGTGCTCACCTGATTTGTACCCCAGTGGTTTTTAAGAACAGATGCTATACTTGGTCACACTTACTCAGTGATGCAATGGCAAATAATTTGCCCTAGTCTGAGAGTAAAAACTCTAACATCTAATCTTTTTCTTTGTTTATTTTTAATTTGTTTTGCAGGTTACAAACTATGAAGATTAGAAGATTGACTTCAAGAAGATCAATAGAAATAGTTTAGAACTAGGTTTTATTTTTATTTTGATATCTCCTGTAATCTTCTTTTCAGTTTGACCTTGATGTAAAAACTGTGTATATTTGTGGAATATCAATAAAGTTCTATTTCAATTTGTTTTATATTCTGTTTCATTTCTATTATTCAATTATTGTATAACTAAATTATTTCTTTATTAATTAATAAATATTCAAATTTGAGATAATTCAACAATCATTTTAAAATCAAATCTCACTTAACAATATCATCAAGAGATCATTGCAAAGCTCTTAACACTCTAATAACCTCTAACACTAAAGGTGATTAGATAGAAGCTTTGCTCTCTCTGGTTTTTGAATTTGTGAAAAATTTACTCAGGTTTTAAGATGCATGAATGCACAATAGTCCTAAATCTACGCTTTGTTTTGTCATAAATGCTGGGATATTACAGTGTCCGGTTCCTCATCACTAGTACCGGAAACAATACCGTAGTCAACTCCTTCTACTCCTCCGGAAAGATCCGGCTTCTCGTAGTATTGTTCCTCACTATCCTCAGGAACATCTTCATTGTTCTCACAATCTAAAGCAAGGGTTTTCAAGGATAGATTGAGTATAGGCGTACTCAACAAGTTCGATGGAAATGGTGTATCATGCTAAACAAAATAACAGTTTGGAACAAAGAAAATTTCCAAACATATGCAAGTTTTGGAAAACAGTTTTGTTAGATGAATCCAAGTTTTTATTTCATAAAAACTATGTTCATCAGCCTTCGTGGGTTGTTAGAACTTTAGCATAGTTCCTTTCCACGTGGCGTTCGTAATTCCCTTCCTGGAATAAGGAGCAACATGTCACAATTCTATACACTCTGCAGAGGTGCACTAATTTGCCGACAAATGTCCTTGGCCCTAATGCCAATATCATACTTCCCATGGTATGAGGCCAGTTACCAAGTATAGCCGAATCATGCCGAGCACAACCTAATTCCATAATCCACCATTTTTAATTAATCTGGACCTCAGTCTGAAGCAATCACCCTCTCTGCAAGAAGACATTAACCGTTACTCTGTAGCACAGAGTAGGGACGTTTACCATGGGCTCCCAACCATTGATTTTCCCCAAAAGGAATCTCAATATGGCTATGCCTCCCAGGATATATGAAACTCAAAGTAACTTCTGATTTGCTTGTCCCATACCAAGTTCTGTGGTCAGCATGATTTACGTTGCTTTGGAATGACTGATAACAGTTGTTATTAAATCCTAGGCATTCCTGGTACAATGGAACCTCCACCATATGATGCACCGATCGTACCTCTAATCTGTGGTTCCATCATCCACCAATTTTATTTGAAAGTAGTACTTTGATGCAAGTGGTATGAAATACTACTCAATTGGTACTTTTGAAAATAATCAACAGATATGAGCAAGAGTGAACTTGCTTGACAACTGCAAGATCATGCAGTTCGAAGGTTTTACTGGACCCTACACCTCAGGTTCTGAAGAATTACCATTGTCCGAATAGAAGACAATGTTTTAAAATCCAAATGATTTGAAAAGATTACTTGCAAAAATAGTTTTGATAAACCCTTCCCATCAGTTTGAGTGATTTATTGTTTGAGTTTCTTGTTGATCATATAAATTTTACTTTAGAATTTTCATATATCTAAAGAATTCTTTTGTTGTTTACAAGAGATATACTACTTCACTATATAAGACCCATTGAACTAAAGCACATCGTTGATCGAACAACCGGATAAGCTATGAGCCACCGAAAGGATCACGGATAGCTAGAACTCTGTGAAAAAACTTTCTATGCCGCAAAGACAGATATATTGCAAACTCAGAAGAAGTTCCAAGATATTCTTCTTAAGTTGATTTATATACTATTTTGAATATTTTCATATTCAAAATGGTATTCTTTAGTTTAAAATAATAATCTCAAAGAGTTTGGAATGTATTATTCTTGGTTTTTGTTTTCTTTTGGTACTTTATTAATACCCAAGTCCTTTATCAAAGACGTAATTGAAATTTTATTTTCAAAACTTCACACAAGTGGTAAAATATCATCTAAAACTTTTCATAATGCTGAAAAGATATTTTGATGATCACTTGAATAAATAATTAAGTTTTCATCTCGTTTATCAACAAAACAATGTTAATTTTTTTATTTCTAACACTTTCATCTATTGGTATATTTGAGTTATTCATATTTTTAGCTTTCCAAAAATATTTTTTTCATAATTTTTGGACTCCTAAATGAAAAGTTATGGCAGATTTATAGTTAGGCCCCTAGATTTAAAACAATTCACAGAAAACCCCTAGATGGGGCCCACCTATCATACCCCTTGGTCAAACCAACCGAAGCGGTTTGGTCAAACTGAACCATCTCACCCCCCCTCTCTCTCTTTCTTGCCCTCGCGATGCTCATGGCGACTGAGTCACCTATGCCGCCGCTGTGCCCTGGCCGTCTTCGGCCAGCTCCAGCCTCGCCGTTGCCACCAAAACACTCCCCACCCTTGACTTGACCTTCTCACCGAGGAAATCGAGCTAGGGTGCTCGATTGCATCCTCGTGTATCCCCTCTGGATCCGCTAGGGTTTCAACCAATGGAGTTCATCATCTTCGACAAGCTTGGCTTCTCCCCTTGGCCAAGCAGAGTTTCTTAGCTCTCTACAATGACCTAGGGTCACTGGCTTGGGCTGCATCGATGTGCTCCTCCTCGATGACCTAGGCCATAGCCACGGCCACCTAATCTTCACCTTCAATGGAGCTTAGCTCCATTAACAAGTAAGTGGATCCCTCTCTCTCTCTCCTACTCCTCTAATTAGCCCCTTGATTCCCCCCTTGATTCCCCCAAATTTGGGAATTCGGGTTTCTATGCCCTAAAGAAATTCTTTAGTTCATCATGCTCTCTTGCTCTAGCTACTGTTAATAAGTTTAGTGGTGCTCCTAGATATATAGAAATGCAAGCTTGAGCTTGAGTTGCTCACTTCTGCATCTATGCTCTGAATCTTACACTATCTCTGACAATGTCGAATTCAGTTACTGGCAGGGATCTAGGGGTGTTTTTCCCATACTTCTACTCCTCTAAGTACTATGATTGTTCAATGTTAATACTAGTGTTGTTAGTTTGTCTGAACACTATGAACTCTGAATTTTTCAATCATGTTCTGTCAGAGATTCAGTTACCACATTCATTTAGAAACTTGACTTGATCAGTGATCATATAGATATAAAAAGTACACACATTGCAGCTCTTAGAGCTTGCAACAATCATCACCTTCTAATTATTAACACAAAAGTTTTCTGAATCTTAGGATTCAGAGATGTATGTATATGTGTGTTGTCTAGTAAGATTATGAAGCAAGTGATCACTTTTAGTGATTTACACTTCATCTTTTTCAGATCACGTATGATAGGAATTCATTCAGGCACTCATGTCCCATCAAGCGCACTTCAGGCACAAAGATCTCTTTTAGATCACGTATGATCTCACCTGATGTGGCAGTCTCCTAGAAACTCCTCATCTCAGGTACCATCATGCTATGGATCGCAGTACGGACTATGAAATAACAGTTCTATCTATAACAGAATGTGTTAATCATTGCCTGGTCCAAATGCTCTTCCGGTGGTAATCCCAATGGCTCAATCATCGTAAAAGGTGTCTCAGTACATTGGAGTGAAGTTCTCAAGCGCAGGTACCATTTGGTGAAAGGGATTTCTATTTTCGTGCCCCTGGTTCGTTAGTTGTACTCAGTTTTCCCCAGCCGCTTAACTTTTCCTCAGTTTTCCCCTCCCTCTAGTTTGAAGCCCCTCGCAGACGCTCGGACGGGAGGGTTGCCGTCTGGTCAGAGGCCTTGACCATTACCGGTGACGGCTAGGGAGCTGCGGTGGTTGTGAATTGACCGTTGCTTTTGAATGGTGTTGACTGTTGACCCAATGAGACACGTCGGACTGGCAGTCTCTCACTCACCCAAAGCTTTCCCCTCCGCCCGAGACTGGAAGATCTCACACACCGCCCCTCCGCCGCCATGCCGTCCTGCCCTCCTACCTTATGGCATCGTCTGCCCCCGATCCGCCCCCACCCCCACCACCACCCCTAGGGCTCCGCCTCCACTAGATCTACCCCTATTGCGGTAGAGTTTGTATAGCCGTCTGGTGTGCTGATTATGCCCCTCAACCGCGGAGAAGATTGGGAATCGGAGGGATCTAATGCATGGATTCCATCTAGGTAAGCATCGTCTGCCTATGTGAATTAACAGTAGGCTGTTTTTGAGCGCGAATCGTTGTTGCTCAACTAACTGCATTGCTTTTCGAATAGGATTGATCTAGCGCTGGCTTTTCGGCTGGTGGTTAGGCTGGATACTAGCTTTTTGCGTGATTCTGAATGCAATATGAGCGGATTTTACATCCCAGCTGTGGTTGCAACCACCATCTCGTTGAGGAATTTAAAAGATAACATATGCGCTAAGTACCCCTAGGGCGCTGGCGATTCAGTTGATTTCCAATATTTCAATAGCACGAAGGGAAGATATGTTCCACTAATTTCCGACGAGGATCTGGGAATTCTTAATTGCTTTAAATGATTCTTGCCATGTCAGCAAAATTCGTATCCATGTGGACAGGGTCCATGCATCATTTGGTGTTGGGGCATCATCAGGTGGTCAGGCATCATGTCTCCCTACTGTTACTGCCTCTGCTAATCGTGTGCGCCGCCCCACTCCTTGTAGGTCCACAGCAGCACCATCTGTCCCTAGTGCTAGTGGTAGCCAAATCGTTCATGCGGTCGATGTGGAGGACGATGCAGAGATTGAGGATCCGTCTCCTTAAGATGATGATGATGAGTTGATGTTTCCTGAATTGGTAGATCGATGCAGTAAGCAGGCAATGGAGGATCAATACGTGGAAGATATTGTACAAGGTGCCAGATTTGATGACACTGATGATGAAGAGAAGGATGAGAACAATGACAGCCTCGTTTTAGCCAATTACGAAGGTGATGACTTGCCAACAATTGAGTGGAACAGGAAGGATCCTTAACTTGCAGAAGGCACCATATTTCAAATGATGATGGACTGCCGTAATGCAATTACTACATATTGCATTCTCACCAAGAATGATTATGAGGTTATTAAAAGTGAGCCAGGTAGGTTCACAGTTAAGTGCCCATACAAGAGGTGTAGGTGGAGGCTGCATGCATCCACAATGCTTAGAAGCACCGTGGTTCAGGTACTACGCTAACCACTTGTGTATTTTAGATCATGGTGTAAAATTTGTTAACTGTTACTGACATCCCTTATCATTATGTTTCAGATAAAGAAGAACTCGATCGACCATACTTGTCCACCTCGAGCGGGAGCATCAGAGGAGAAATCAAAGCTAGCGAAGACTAGGTGGTTGGCAGATGCAATCATAGATTGGGTGAGATAAACTCCATCACTTGGTCCAACAGCACTCATAACCAAGATATCTGAGAAGTTTAATATAAAAATACCTTACATGAGGATGTTATATGCAAAGGAAATGGCTCTTGACAGGATCAATGGTCCATGGAATGAAAGCTTTCAGTTGCTTTACACTTTCAAAGCTGAAGTGGAGATGGCTAGTCCAGGCAGTGTTGTAGCGATAGACAAGCATACAGTTCCCTGCAAATTGAAAAGCGGGAGGATAATGCAAAAGGAATGTTTTATAAGGGCTTTTGTTTGCTTCAAAGCTTGCTGGAAAGGCTTTATGGACGGTTGCAGGCCTTATTTGGCCGTGGATGCAACAGCTCTTCATGGCAGGTTTAAAGGACAGCTAGTTGCTGCTACTGCAGTTGATGGACACAATTGGATGTTCCCTGTTGCTTATGGAGTTTTGGAGGTTGAGTCAGAGGAAAGTTGGAGTTGGTAGATCTGCAGAATTTGCGTGACCTTATAGGTCATCCACCAGGACTTACTATCCACATAGACGCTTGCAAAGGTTTGGAGAGTGCAGTAGAAGCAGTATTCCCTGGAGTGGAGCATAGGGAATGTATGCGACACTTGGTACAGAATTTTACAAAGAAATTCAAGGGTAAAGTTTTTACTGACAACCTATGGCTAGCTGCATACACATGCAGCATTAGGAAGCATCTGTTTCATTTGGATGTGTTGTATAAAAAAACCTGGGGTGAAGGAGTACTTGGATGAACATCATGGTAGGGTGTGGTCAAAAAGCCAATTCAATGAAATTTGAAGGTAGACCATGTAACAAGTAACCTTGTGGAGAGTTTCAATGCAAAGGTCAAGTCATTGAAAGGGCTTATGTTGTGGCAAATATTTGATAAGATTAGGCAGATGATCATGATAAAGATCGATCTGCGTCAAAGAATTGCAGCCACAAAATATCTTGGCCATCTCATGCTCCCATCTTTGATTAAGTCTTTGCATGCCAGGGCAAAACAATTGAAGATAAAATGCATCAGAAAAGGAATGGAGGCTGAGGTAACCTACACTGACAGTAGAAACAGGCAGTGGAGGTATCCAGTGAGTTTGGTTGATAGGACATGCCATTGTAGGCGATGGCAGATCCATGGGATACCATGCATACACGTATTGTTTTTCATGAGTGTTATAGAGGGTGCAGAAGGTGAAGTTGATCAGTATGTGTCAGAGTATTTCTCTGTTGCCAAATTTAGGGCTGCATATGCTATGAATGTTCCTACCTTGTTAGGAAAAGACTAATGGATGAAAGTCGATCCAGGCTTCAAACTATACTCTCCAGTTTTGACTAAACCGGTAGGTAGGCCCAGGAAGAATAGGATCAGAGCTAGTGCAGAGGGTGGTGCACCGATTCAATGACATAAGTGCAAACGTTGTGGAATCCCTGGACACATTGCTAGGCTTTATAAAAATCCAGTTGACCCAGCTTTTGGAATGGAAGATCAGGCGGGAGCAGCAAATGCAGAGGAGAATGAAGCAGCAATTCAACATGAGGAGATTGAAGCAATGAATTGAGAGCTGCTTGAACCGATGGATCGAGAGCTGCTTGAACCGATGGATCGAGAGCTGCTTGAACTGATGGATCGAGAGCAGATTGAACAGATGAATCGAGAGCTGCTTTAACCGATGGATCAAGAGCAGAGGGAACAGATGGATCAAGAGGCCGTTGAAGCAATGCATAGACAGCTGAGTGAAGCAATTGATCGAGAGCTGGGTAAACCGATGGATCAAGAGTAGATTGTAGAAGCAAGGGAAGAAAATGCATTAGAAGAAAGAGCACAAGCATCGTATGATATGGTTGTCTCGGTCTTGGCACAACCCGAAGAGAAGAAGAAGAACAAGAAAGAGGGCAAAAGGAAGGTAGACACCGGTAATATCCCTAGTAGGGTTACCCAGAGTAAGGTGGTGAACCCAGCGAGTCACACCAGGAGCAAGAAAAAGATTTTATTTTGAACAATTAATTTGAATTTGTATGAACTATTTGTATTGGGGATCCCTTTGTATTGAATTCGAACTAGTGTGATGTTCCCAAGTTTGTATGTTGAATAATCACAATAATGTATGTGTTATTGCAAGTTTTCTATGGTCATGCACCTCGAATAAGTTCATCGCTTAATGGAAAAGGAAATATAGAGATATGAAGTTTTTCCCAAAACCACATTTATCATTTTCTAAGTGACTAAACTCAAAAAATATAGTTTTGGGTTTAGTTTAATTAAAATAATTGAAAACATGGTGGAACCTTCCCATGGAGTCTTGTTATGTTACCTACAACCTAGAGAAATAATAATGGAAAAGGAAATATAGAGATATGAAGTTTTTCCCAAAACCACTTCCTAGTCCATGAGCTACTAGCTATGAAGATGCAGGGCTTTCTACTCAACACACCTCCCAAATACCCACTATGCTTACAAACTTTTATGCCAAATGAGTCCAAATTCGTCATACTTGTGTATCTTTGAATTGCAAATAATATCACGTCGGCCAAAATGTACTATATTGTTCAAATAACACAATCTAACAATTTTTATGCCAAAAGCTTCAATTTCCCTTACTCTCTTTATTATTTGGGTGCCCCTGTTTTACTTAGTTTTACTCAGTTTTCCCCCTCCGGGTCCACTTATTTTACTCAGTCCTACTCAGTTTTGCCATTTCGATAAATATTTCCTCACTTTTCCCCCTCTTAGTTCTACTCAGTTTTCCTCACTTATACTAACTGGCTGATCTCTGATTGGTCAAGATGTATGTCACACGGATCTTGATTGGTTGATAGCTCAACGTACGCTTGCACCATTGGATCATTTATGATCGGACGGCCTGTATATCTCTCTCTACCTCGATGGACGCATATGGAGAGAAGAGCAGAGCACATACCTACCAACCCTGGCAGTCGCATATTCCAGTCGCATATTCCAGTCACATATTCCAGATCATCTAACCATGCGTGCGGCAGCGCGGATCTAACCATGCGTGCGGCCGCACGAAACTGCAGCGTGCGTGCGGCGGCGCGGATCTAACCGTGTGTGCGGCAGCGCGGATCTAACCATGCGTGCGGCAGCGCGGATCTAACCATGCGTGCGGCGGCGCAGATCTAACCATGCGGCAGCGTGGATCTAAGAGTGCCGGTGAGGATCTAATCCTCAGAAATAGTTGAAATGTCTCTCTCTGTCTCACTTTCGTTTCTCTTCTCAGATCTGTTGATGATGAAGAACACCAAGACGGTGGCCATGCCGACAGTGGTCATCGATGCCAAGATTATTGAAGCCATCGCCTACAACATCGCTGCGATGGTGCAGATCCAGCCTTCAATGTCGGAGCCTGCCGATGTCTCACTTCTATTGCCCTCCTCAGATCCGTTGCTGATGAAGGACACCAAGACGGCGGCAGTGCTGACAGTGGTCATCGATGCCAAGATCATTGAAGCCATCGCCTACAACATCGCTGCGACGGCGCAGATCCAGCCTTCAATGTCGGAGCCTGCCGATGTGTCACTTTCATTGCCCTCCTCAGATCCGTTGCTGATGAAGGACACCAAGACGGCGGCGGTGCCGAGAGTGCAAATCGATGCCAAGACGATTGAAGCCATCGTCTACAACCGCGCTGCAAAGCCGCTGATCCAGCCCTCCTTAGATCCATCGCTGATGAAGTACACCAAGACGGCGGCGGTGCCAAGAGTGGTTGCGAAGCCGCAGATCCAGCCCTCCTTCATGTTTGAGTTTGCGGATGGCGCAGATGACCACCCCTCAGCCGCCCGTCATCCCGGCCCTTCTAGCCCATCACTGTGCGGCCGTGTTTGACGCCGGAAATTGGGGTAAATTATGATAAATTTGTATTTTTCAATTTCAAACTGGGATAAAATTGTTCAAACTACTACCTTCGTCTAAAAAAAAGCTTCTCCACTTTCTCGATGTGTCCATGTACATCCGTATGTATGATTTGAATTCTGTCCCAACTTGATTGGGAAGATTGATATGTATTTGATCCGAGAGGCTGGTACATGCTTTCACTTTTGGGATCCCTTCACTTTTATAAGATGTTCATGCATGCTAAAATTATCGCGCGCGTTACTTAGCACAACTAGGAAATTATATGCCAAAATACAGTAGTTACAGCCACACCAAAATACAGTGGTTAGAGCCATCTACTGAATAACAATTCTATACTATCTAAATCATCTACCACAACCACATAACTTCTAGGACACCTAATAAAACTACCCAGATGAATCTACTTTTCTCCTCTCCCATCACTTGAAGTTCATGTTCTAGATTTCCTACCACTTGATCAAATACGGTAAGATCTATCTCAAGTATCAACTTCTCCTTGCGAATAAGCTCTGAATTCTTCTTTTCTTTCTCCACAGTACGCTTCAGCTTGAATATCATCAGGTTTTTACGGGCCAATTCATCACCTAAATTGGCCACCTTCTCCTCCAAATCTATCCTCTGGCTATACCACTGGGTTGATTCATCTTGGTATGAAATGTACCATGGATCATCGGCTTGCCTAGCAAATTGTAACAATAATGGAAAAAAGAACAACTAAAATCACTCCAACAGGCTATGGCGGCATTTCAAATTCAACGATAGTACAGAGAGCAGAAGCTAGATACCTATACTTTTGACGAGGTAGGAGAAGTAGAACGTGGCCATGACATGATCGAATCCCCACCCTCACCGGTGTACCCGCTATGACCAGACATTGTGGACTATTTTGCACCTGCAAACTCCAATAAATTATGGTAACCGAATCAATTAGGGGGCGAGGGAGGCAGAAGCGGAGGTCTTACCAAGCTATACTACCAATTAGTGCGCGGAACAAATCTCGGTCGTCGTGGGCGGCGGATCTGCTTGTGGTGGACTTTCCTGCGGTGGGTACAATGCGTGCGAATGAAACAAGTGCTGGAGCCATGGTTGACATGCAGTGCCGCAGTCCGTCCGACGCCACCGGGGACAGAGCCGGCAGCGCGATGAGGCGCCGGCGATGGCTGCTCCGTCCGAGGGTGGGGAACGAGCTGCCAGCGGCTCTCCGATGACTAATGAGATACACAACACTAGGTTCTAGCCATGTTTAGCATAAGATTCACTTTAGATTAAGCTGCGAAAATAGTCATTTGTTGGGTCTAGCTTAAGAAAAACTAATTAGCGAACTTGTTGCTTCTCTCTAACTAAAAGCAGGGATATATGCCTTTTCACTAAGGGCAACCCCAGCGGTCATTGGCTGTGGCGGCTCTATATGATTTTCTCTAAATAAATAGATGACCCCAATGGTCATTGGCTGCGGAGGCCCCACAGAGTGGCAATATATGATTTTCTCTAAATAAATAGACGACCCCACTGGTCATTGGCTGCGGCAGCCCCACAGAGCGGCAATATATGTCTTTTCCTAAAAAATACACGACCCCACTGGTCATTGGCTGCGGCAGCCCTATAGAGTGGCCCCATTTATTATTGGCAGCACCGCGTATACAATCAGGAAATAAAACGGCCTGCACGTCAGCGATAGATGGATGGCTGCTCCGACGTGTCTCCTGACCCTACCCGTCAGCACCATTTAAAAGCAATGGTCAATTCACAACCACCGCGGCTCCCTAGCCGTCATTGGTAATGGTCAAGGCCTCTGACCAGACGGCAACCCTCCCGTCCGAGCGTCTGTGAGGGTTTCAAACTAGAGGGAGGGGAAAATGAGGAAAAGTTAAGCGGCTGGGGAAAACTGAGCACAACTAAGGACCCGAGGGCACAAAAATAGAAGACCCTTGGTGAAATTAGACCCATTAGGACTAAGCTCTTGACCATTGAAAAAGTGCGTGAAATCAAAGGTCGTGATCATCTAAACAAATTTACAAAGGTATAAATTACTAAAGTTCATAATATGAGTTCAATTTTTATTAAACAATTTAAGTGTGTAGAACTCCCACTCAAAACAACATCCCTATAATTGTTCTAGTGATTACACGGTCCTTCTCCACTACACCACCCCCGATCGTCACGGCCGGTGATGTAATGTCGAAGGTAGACAGTGCTTATGTCAATCGCACAACTTTGTGACCCATGCTTGACCTTTCGGTCTTCTGTGTTCTGAGGCTATGTCTATACATACTAGGCTCGCCAATTTAACCTTAGTGTATTGCGCAGCATATACATGGCTTGTACACATGCCTTATCCAAACTTTGATATGCTTACCCCCGATCGTTGATACGTCTCCAACGTATCTATAATTTTTGATGCTCCATGCTTGTTTTTACACCATTTGCCTACTGTTTCGTTACACTTCGTGGCACTTTTATGCATTTTCTGGAACTAACCTACTAACAAGTTGCCACAGTGTCAGTTCCCTGTTTTCTGCTGTTTTTGTGTTTCAGAAGTGATACACAGGAAATATTCTTGGAATTGGACGAAATAAGTTCCTGAAGTCTTATTTTTCCCGGAAGTTTCCAGAGATCCGAAGAGGAGACGGAGTGGGGCCACGAGGGGGCCACACACCAAGGCGGCGCGGCCCAGGCCCTGGCTGCGCCCCCTACATGTGAGGTTGCATCGGGCCACCTCTGACGATGCCCCTTTGCCTATAAAGACCCCCCGACAGAAAAAACCTAAGTACTCGATCAATTTTCTAGAACACATCGCGATCTGCCGCCGCCGTTGACCCAAAGATTTGGAGGGTCCAGAAGCTCTTCCCGGCACCCTGCCGGAGAGGGGAATCACCACCGGAGGTCTTCTTCATCGCCATGCTTGCCTCCGGAGCGATGAGTGAGTAGTCTACCTTGGACTATGGGTCCATAGCAGTAGCTAGATGGTTGTTTTCTCCACCATGTGCTTCATGTTTAGATCTCATGAGCTGCCCTACATGATTGAGATCACCGTTATGTAATTCTACATGTTTGGTTTGTTGGGATCCGATGAATATTTGTGTTATGATTGAGTTGCTATACTGAAATATATCTTTTGTTATCTCTATGTTGTTTATGATCTTGCATGCTCTCCGTTGTTAGTAGCTATCTTGGCCGAGTAGTTGCTAGTGACTCCAAGAGGGGGTATTTATGCTCGATAGTGGGTTCATGCCTCTATTTAACCTGGGGGAGTGACAGAAACCTCTAAGGTTGTAGATGTGCTGTTGCTATTAGGGAGAAAACAACATTCATATGCTCAAGGGCATATGCTTTGTTGACATTACACACTTTGCTTAATGCAATTATCTGTTGTCCGCAACTTAATACTTGTGGAGTTCTCGGATTGATTCACCACAAGTAGATTATTAGTCATAGATGCAGTTGGATGGTGGTCTATGTATTTTGTTGTAATACCCAGAGTAAATCTCATAGTGATCTTCTTGACATATCATGTTATCTTTATTCTATCAATTTCCCAACTGTAATTTGTTTACCCAGCATGTGTTATTTATCTTATGGAGAGACACCACTAGTGAACTGTGGACCCCGGTCCTATTTCTATCATATTGCTATCACCTGTTTACTTTACTCGCACTGTTTACTTTACTCACATACTTTTACTGTTTTCCACTCGATACACTCATAACCTTTGTTTCAAGCAAACTGGTGAGATTGACAACCTCATCGCAAGTTGGGAGCAAAGTACTTGGTTGTGTTGTGTGCAGGTTCCGCATTGCAGCTAGCAAGCAAAGCTTGGATGAGGCGCCATATATAAATTGTCCGAAGCTGTCGCAAACAAGCAAGCATCACCTTCAGTCATATTGTCTGCTTTTCTCCTAAACGATAAACCTTGGTTTCTTAACTGAGGGAAAATCTGCTGCTATACTCATCACACCTTCCTCTTGGGGTTCCCAACGGGCTGGTCATTCACCACGCAACAAGCAACAATTGTCACGGCCGGCTTCATAACTAAGAACTTTGTGGTGATTGCACATGTAAGGGTGAACACAATTAATTGGAATTTGATTAGGGATTTTCTTATTCTATATGTATACTACCACAAATAAGAAATCACACAATAATATCAAATGTAAATAATACATGATATGATATGGTTTCTTCATCGACGTGCTTAATCTCCATTGAGCCTCCGACATGATCTCTATCCGTCCACCGGTGTGGCGCCAAGTCCACGGTGCCCGTCGTGAAGCCCCTGGATGTCCAACGTAACTTACCGTTTAACCATATCACATCACACGCCCCACTGCAAAACAAATTTAGACATTTCGCGCAAGAATCGTTTCTTACCTATGAACATGAAACCACAACGCTGATAATCATATTGTTGCTTTGATTTCCCCGTTAAGGGCCCTCCGTTGTAGATGTCATATCTACTATAGTTGGAGAAACTGGCACCCGACTAGCCACTTTTCACAGTGCTAAGCCGTACGTCAGTCATGAAACCAGTCTCGCGTAAAACGTGTAATGTCGGTCATGGGCCGCTTCAATCCAACTATGTAATAGAAAAACAAATACACATTGGAGGGTAACAATAAGATGATCAACGCCTGCATCTTCATGATGCGTTCTAACCGAACAAGCATACTACACATAGATCCGGCTCTGATACCACTGTTGGGGTTCGGTGCAAATAAAAAAATTATGTGCTATGCAACCCCAAATATGCCTAAGGACCTATCTATTAGTAATGCTGTAATACTAGAAGTTTCGGACACGTACCCTCGTAGACCAAAACGTGGGGATTACGCTCCTGCATAAGCATTGCCGATGAAGATGACTTAGCCGACCTCAAGGTCGTGAAGATCTTGGAGCAACCACTCCGATACCGCACAAGCGGCAACTCCGCGTACTTACACACGTACAGTGACCACGATGACTCCTAGAACCCCGTTTCCAGCTGAGATGCAGAATAGACGGCTTTGGACAGGGATCCGGAAACTCCGCAACACGACGGCATGTGATGGCGCGTAGATGACCGCCCAGTTGGGAACCCCAAGAGGAAGGTATGATGAGCACAATAGCAAGTCTTCCCTCGGTATGAAACCAAGGTTTATCGAACCAGTAGGAGAAAGAACCAACTTCCAAAGGTTGATGCTCGCTAGCTTCGCGACAGCTCTGGACAATTTATATATGGCCCCTCGTCCGGGGTGTAGCTTTGCACCAGCAGCAACGTGGAACCTGCACACAACAACCAAGTACTTTGCCCCAACTTACAGTAAGGTTGTCAATCTCACCGGTTTGCTGTAAACAAAGGATTAAACGTATCGTGTGGTAAAAGATAATAGTTTATAAGAATGTAAATAAAGTGAGTAAATGGTAAACGGTAATAACAATGTAAAAGAATGGATTGGGTCCATAGTTCACTAGTGGTGTCTCTCCATAAGATAAATAACATGCTGGGTAAACAAATTACAGTTGGGCAATTGATAGAATAAAGCAATCATACAAATGTCATGAGAATCACTACGAGATTCACTTCGGCATTACAACATACATAGACCGTAATCCAACTGCATCTATGACTAATAATCCACCCGCCGGATGTCATCCGAGCAACCATTGGGTATTAAGTTGCAAGCAACAGATTATCACCTTAAGCAAAGTGTGTAATGTAAACAATAAAAATGTCCTCGAACATAAGATTGTTGTTTTCTCCCTAGTAGCAACAGCACATCTACAACTTTAGAGGTTTCTGTCACTCCCCCAGATTACTAGAGGCATCAACCCACTATCGAGCACAAATACTCCCTCTTGGAGTCACTAGCATCTACTCGGCCAAGATATCTACTAGCAACGGAGAGCATGCAAGATCATAAACAACATAGAGATGATAAATCATAAATCAACTTGACAAAGTATCAATATTCATTGGATCCCAACAAACACAACATATAGAATTACACAACGATGATCTTGATCATGATAGGCAGCTCACAAGATCTAAACATGAAGCACATGGAGGAGATGACAACCATCTAGCTACTGCTATGGACATGTAGTCCAAGGTAGACTACTCACACATCACTCCAGAGGTAGGCACGGTGATGAAGAATGCCTCCGGTGGTGATTCCCCTCTCCGGCAGGGTGCCGGGAAGAGCTTCTGGACCCTCCCAATCTCGCATCGACGACGGTGGCAGCTTGCAGTATGTTTCGTGGAAAATTGATTGGGTCTTTAGGTTTTCCTCGCTGAGGAGAATATATATGCGGAAGGGTGGCGTCAGGAGGTGGGCCAGGTGGCCCACCACCTGGTGGCACGGGCCAGGGGCTGGCCACGCCACCCTATGGTGTGGTTGGCCCCTGGTCCCCATCCGTCTCTGCTTTGGACTCCGTCTCGTGTCGGGAAAAATAGGAACTTTGGCTTTTGTTTTGTCCAATTCCGAGAATATTTCCTGTGTAGCTTTTCTGAAACACAAAAATAGCGGAAAACAGAGAACTGGCACTGTGGCATCTCGTTAATAAGTTTGTTCTAGAAAATGCATAAAAATGCCACGAAGTGTAACAAAACACAAAGAAAATGGTGTATAAAGAAGCAGGGAGCATCAAAAATTATAGATACATTTGAGACGTATCAAGCATCCCCAAGCTTAACTCCTGCTCGTCCTCGAGTAGGTAAGTGATAACAAAACAATAATTTTTGAGTTGACATGCACCAACACAATCTTGATCAAAGGATGTAAAGCATTGAGTGCTGAGATCAAAGTACTCTAAACATTGGCATAAAAGACATAGTCTTGACAATAAAACTTAGGAACCATGTTATAACATGAAAAGTAATGATGCATTGAAAGTCAAGTGTGTGTTTCAACCATATAGAAAAACATAGCAAAGTGGTTTTCAGCTTGTCCTTCATGGAATAGCAAAACATAAATGCATAGGACACCTTCAAGTTAAAGAGGGCGACTGGATACAAATAATTTAATAACAAGCAAAACCATAAACATGAATCAATAAATAATAAATTTTGGGACTATGCACATTATACTCATATTGACAACTATGCTCTCTTAGACGGTGCATAAAGGTAGAAGGTGGAGACTCAACATAAAAGTAAAAGAAAGGCTCTTCGCAGAGGGAAGCAGTGATTGCAAGTTTTATAAACCTCCAAAAATTATGATACTTACTAGCTTTGAGCTCTCATTGCCCCCATCATAGGCATCTTGAGTAGTTAAGGTTAATGCAAGTACAATTATGAAGCATATGCTTAAAAATCATAAGTTCAAAATCTCATGTCCCGTGAAGTACGAATACCCAAACCTCATGCTACTCGACTTAGGTCCCAAGCAAGTTCTTGTCATTGTAAGCATACATGTATCATCGAGAACGCCAACGGGGTACCTCTTGCCCGATGACATGGAATAAGCCCACATCAAAATGACAAGACAAACAGACAATGAATAGCTTGGCATCTCTTTTATTTACCATGGTTATAGCTTTTTATTTTGAGATGCGTCGTCGAATGTCCACTATGGACATGTGATACGTCTCAAACGAATCTATAATTTTTGATGCTCCATGCTTGTTCTTTCACCATTTGCTTAGTGTTTTGTTACACTTCGTGGCATTTTTATGCATTTTTCAGAACTAACCTATTAACAAGATGCCATAGTGTCAGTTCCTTGTTTTCTGCAATTTTTGTGTTTTAGAAAAGTTACATAGGAAATATTCTCAGAATTGGACGAAACAAAAGCCGAACCTCCTATTTTTACCGAAGCTTCGTGAAGACCAAAGATGACACGGAGAGGGGCCAGAGGCTGGCCACATCACAGGGGGGCGCGGCCCAGCCCCAGGCCGCGCCCACCCAAGGTGAGCCCGCCTGGTCCACCTCCTGCCGACGCCCATTTGCCTATAAAGTCCCCTCGATGAGAAAAACCTAAGGGACGGATCGCTTTTCTCAGAAACATACTACAAGCCACTGCTGTCGCCATCGCGAGATCGGGAGGATCCAGGAGCTCTTCCCGGCACCCTGCCAGAGAGCGAGGCCTTCTACACCACCATGGTCGCCTCCGAAGTGATGTGTGAATAGTCTACTTTGGACTATGGGTCCATAGCAGTAGCTAGATGGTTGTCTTCTCCACCATGTGCTTCATGTTTAGATCTTGTGAGCTGCCCTATATGATCAGGATCATCTTTATGTAATCATACATGTTGTGTTTGTTGGGATCCGATGAGTATTGGTACTATGTCAATTTGATGTGCTGGATTATATTTTATGTTATCTCTATGTTGTTTATGATCTTGCATGCTTTCCGTTGCTAGTGGCTATCTTGGCCGAGTAGATGTTAGTAACTCCAAGAGGGAGTATTTATGCTCGATAATTGGGTTCATGCCTCTATTTAATCTGGGGGAGTGACAGAAACCTCTAAGGTTGTAGATGTGCTATTGCCACTAGGGAGAAAGCAACATTCTTGTGTCTAAGGACATTTGCTTTGTTTACATTATGCACTTTGCTTAATGCGATTATCTGTTGTCGTAACTTAATACTCAAGGGGTCCTCGGATGATTCCCCGCAAGTGGATTTTTAGTCATAGATGCAGTTGGATGGCGGTCTATGTATTTTGTCGTAATGCCTAGAGTAAGCCTCATAGTGATCCTCATGATGTATGTACGTTATCTTTACTCTATCAATTGCTCAACTGTAATTTGTTTACCCAGCATGTGCTTTTTATCTTATGGAGAGACACCACTAGTGAACTGTGGACCCCGGTCCAATTTCCTTTACATTGTTACACCGTTTTACTTTACTCGCACTATTTACTTTACTTACATTACTATTATCCAATTGCCACTCGATACGCTTATTCCTTTGTTTACAGCAAATCGGTGAGATTGACACCCTCATCGTAAGTTGGGAGCAAAGTATTTGTTTGTGTTGTGTGCAGGTTTCACGTTGCTGCTAGGTGAAGAAGCTCCTACGCACCATCAAGTTGTCTGGCGCCATTCAGAGTGTCGCGAAGCTAGCAAGCATTACCTTCTTAAGTTTGGCTCTCTCCTACTAGATTGATTACCTTGGTTTCATAACTGAGGGAAAACTTGCTGCTGTGCTCATCACACCTTCTCTTAGGGTTCCCAACTAGTCGGTCATTTATATCATCAACACCGCACCATCAACAAGTTTTCTGGCGCCATTGCTGGGGAGAGAGAAGACTTCTCCAAGGGGAGTCTCACATGCACAATCTTTCACTTTGTTTATTGTTTTGCTTTACTTTATTTTTGCTTGCCTCGTTTTATCAAAAATACAAAAAAATTAGTTTCCTTTATAGTTGCTTTTATTTACTTGCTTTTAGTTTTGCTAGAATGGGTACTCCTGAAAACACCAAGTTGTGTGACTTTACTAGCACCAAAACCAATGATTTTATCTGCACTCCTATTGCGCCACCTGCTCCTGAGGCAAATTTTTATGAGATCAAACCTGCTTTGATAAATCTTGTTATGAAAGAGCAATTTTCTTGTGCCAGTTCTGATGATGCTGCAGCTCATCTCAACAATTTTGTTGAGCTATGTGAGATGCAAAAGTATAAGGATGTAGATGTCAATATTATTAAGCGTAAGTTGTTTCCTTTCTCTTTAAGAGGAAAAGCTCAGGATTGGTTGCTATCTTTGCCTAGAAATAGTATTGATTCTTGAGATAAGTGTAAGGATGCTTTTATTGGAAAATACTATCCTCCTGCTAAGATTATAGCTTTGCGTAGTGATATTATGAAGTTTAGACAGTTTGATAATGAACATGTTGCTCAAGCTTGGGAAAGAATGAAATCTATGATAAAGAATTGCCCTACCCATGGACTGACTACTTGGATGATTGTCCAAACTTTTTATGCAGGACTGAAATTTTCTTCTAGAAACCTATTGGATTCAGCTGTTGGAGGCACTTTTATGTCCCTTACTTTGGGCGCCGCAACAAAGCTTTTCGACAATATGATGGTAAATTATTCTGAATGGCACACCGAGAGAGCTCCACAAGATAAGAAGGTAAATTCTATTAAGGAAACCTCTTCCTTGAGTGATAAGATTGATGCTATTATGCTTATGCTTTCTAATGATAGGACTCATGTTGATCCTAATAATGTACCTTTGGCCTCTTTGGTTGCTCAAGAAGAGCATGTTGATGTAAACTTCATTAGAAATAATAATTTCAACAACAATGCTTATAGGAACAATTTTGCTAGTAACAATTATAGGCCATATCCTTCTACCAATGGTAATGGTTATGGTAACTCTTATGGTAATTCCTCCAACAATACTAGGGGCGCGCCCTCTGAGCTTGAAGTCATGCTCAAGGACTTCATCGGTAAGCAAACTGCTTTTAACAAGTCTATTGAGGAAAAAGTTAGGCAAAATTAATATTCTTGCTTTTAAAGTTGATAGCCTTGCTCTTGATGTTGAACTTCTGAAACTAAAAGTGTTGTCTAATGAGGTAAAAGAAAGCAATCCTTTTGCTGCTACTAATGCTATCCAAGTTAGAATTGATGAAAATGTTAGGATGTTAGCAGAATTGCATGCCAGGTGGGAAAGAGAAGATGAGATGGCTAGAAAGATGAAGGTATGTACTATTACTACCTCTAATTATGTTGTTCCAAATACTATCAATCCTCTTACTTTGATTGGTATAGAGAAAACTCCTACTCCTTGTGCTAAAAAGCCCAAAACTGCAAAAACTTTTTCTCAAAAGAGTGCTGAAATTTTTCGGAGTGTAGGAGATGATAGCTCTGTTTCTTTCAATGATTTTGACGTTGATGGCTGCAATTTATCTGAATTTATTTTGTTCTTGCAAAATCTTGCTTTGAGTCCTAATGCTAGTTCTTTGAATATTGCTTTTACAAATCATATTACCAATGCTCATGAAAATTAGGGATGAAAAGTTGAAGCAAAAAGCTTCTATTCCCAAGAAGTTAGAAGATGGTTGGGAACCCATTATTGATATGCATGTTAATGGTTTTGATTGCCATGATTTATGTGATCTAGGTGCTAGTATTTCTATTATGCCTAGAAAAATTTATGATATGCTTGATTTACCACCGCTTGAAAAGTGTTATTATGATGTTCCTATTGCTGATGTTGCTAAAAAGAAACCATTGGGAAGGATTAATGATGTTCTTATTATGGTTAACAATAACCTTGTTCCCATTTATTTTCTTGTTATGGATGTTGAATGCAATGCTTCATGTCCTATTATTTTGGGAAGACCTTTTCTTTGAACTGTAGGTGCCATCATTGATATGAAGGAAGGCACCATCAAATATCGATTCCCATTTAAGAAAGGTATGGAACACTTCCCTAGAAGGAGGAAGAAATTACTTTTTGACTCTATTCTTAGAGCAAATTATGATCTTAATGCCTCATTTGATATTACTTGATTCACACTTTCTGCGTCTAGCTCAAAGACGTTAAAGAAAAGCACTCTTGGAAGATAACCCATTGTTTTATTTTCAGTTCTTTTTATTTTATTTGAGTCTTGGAAGTTATTACTACTGTAATAACCGCTTCTTATCCTTTTTATTTTGTTGTTGTGCCAAGAAGAACCTCTAATTTGAGTGAGGTAAGATTTGGGGAAGTTGCTGTCCTGAAACAGATTTCGGTGCTGCACCGTAAAAATTCGTGAAATTCTCAGAATATCATTTTGACCTACAATTTCTTGTGCATATTCCCCAGGTTATATCCAAACTTTAGTTAGTTTTGCACTTTTCTAATTGAGTAACAGAAAACCCTCGAAACAATGATCTTTGTCAGCTGTTCTGTTTTGACAGATTTCTACCACTATTTGTGTTTGCCTCTCGATCGCTTTCTTTTTGAGTTCTTTTGATCACGGAACTTTTGGGGAAGTTGCTACAGTAGTATATGCTTTATATGTGGTGGTTTTGAGTTGAAATCTAAACCAAAAAGGGTTGATTCATTATTATGTTTATGCTAACATTGCTAATAGAATTGTGTTGAGTTTTGTATGAAGGAAGTTTTCAAGTGTAGGGATTGGAGAATGATGAGATGAGATGAAGAATGGACAAAAGCTCAAGCTTGGGGATGCCCATGCACCCCAAGAAATATCCAAGAGGTACAAGCGTCAAAGCTTGGGGATGCCCCCGAGGCACCCCTTCTTCATCGGCAAAAATTAGGTCACCTTTCAAAACACTATATTTTTATTGCTTCATGCACTATGCGTTTTTCTTGGAGCATATTTACTTTAGTTTTCAGTTTTATTTAGTTTTGTTTGCTGCAATAAATGGTTGGACCCCAACAAATTTCTTTTGAAGGAGATGTACTCGTTTTCATTTGCCAAGAATACTCTGTTTTTCACTCTTATCGTTCAACGAGTGTTCTCTTTTTCTGCTACTGCATTTAGTTTTCGTTTTTCGCCTTGATTTTTGTTCAGATCTGTTTTATCTTTGCATCAAGGTGTATTTAGACCTCTGGTCTATGTTGGTATTCATCAAAAGAGTTGTTTCAAAAAGGTTTGAATGGTGTTGGAAAAGAGAAAAAGTTTCATGCAAAAAAGTGGTACAAAAAGGAGCTTGTTTAGACTGCGGCTTAGACTTTTGCATGCCATGCTTGATGTTGTTTTGATAGTATGCTTAGTGATTTTTGCTGTAGCATGACTTGTCTCAAATGACTGAGATTGCTTAATGAGCCTTTGAAAAAATCATGAGTTGTTTTATTATTTAGAAGCATTAATTTGGTTTTCTCCTTTGAAGCTTTATTTGGGTTGACCTGGCGCATGCTCACAACATGTTTGACTCATACAAAGTTGCCATAAACCTCTATGATCGTTTAGTTTTTTACTTTTGATGCCATTTTATGGTTCTCTTAATGTTGCTTTGTCGCTTTGCATGATTATGGCCATTTTTGCTCTCTTAGTTGGTCGCTCCCAGTCTTTTGCTAGCCCTCGCTTTGTATTGAGTATGAGCTCTACCCGTGCATCCAAATCCCAAAAACCAAGTTATGCCAATGTGTCCACCATACATACCTATTAGCAATTTGCTATTCCAAGTACATTTGACTTGCTTTTATCTATCCTTCTAATTAAACTCTTATCGGTGTTATGCGAAAATTGGTCAGTAAAGCTCTCACGAACCTGATGGCACACTTTACTTTTCTCGTTTAAATAATTTTGACATTGTGGCTCTTTTATGTTGACGTTATGCTTGTAAGTTGTAAGTTGGAAATTAGCCAAACCATGCCGTCATGGGGTAAGCTTTCAACATTGCACATATTTTATTTGAGTTGATATCATGATCTTTTGTTTATGGATACTCGTGATGTGAAACAAGTTGGGAATCTTGCAGGATCATGGAGTTTTTATATGTGTTAGAGAAACGCCTGGGCCGCTAATCTAAGCCATGCATAATTCATGGTGGAAATTTACAGCATGCCTATAGTGGACATTCGATGACGCGTCTCAAAATAGCTATACCAATGGTAAATAAAAGAGATACCGAGGTGTTTATTGTCTGTTTGTCCTGTCATTTTGATATGGGCTTGTTCCATGTCATCAGGCACGGAGGTACCCCGTTGGCGGTTCTTGATGATACGCATATACTTACAATGACAAGAGCTTGCTTGGGACCTTAAGTCGAGTAGCATGAGGTTTGGGTATTCGTACTTCACAAGACATGAGGTTTTCAACTTATGATTTGTCAAGCATATGCTTCGTAAATGTTCTTGCATTTACTTTAACCATTCAAGATGCCTATGATGGGGGCAATGAGAGCTCAAAGCTAGTAAGTACCATAATTTTTGAAGGTTTATAAAACTTGCAATCACTGCTTCCCTCTGCGAATGGTCTTTCTTTTACTTTTATGTTGAGTCACCACCTTCTACCTTTATGCACCGTCTAAGATAGCATAGTTGCAATTCTGAGTATAATGTGCATTGTCCCAAATTTTTTCATTGATTGATTCATTATTTTGGTTTCACTTGTTCTTAAATAATTTGTATCTAGTCGCCCTCTTAAAATTGAAGGTGTCCTATGCATTTATGTTTTGCTATTCCATGAAGGACAAGCTGAAAACCATTTGCTATGTTTTCCATATGATTTGAACACACGTTTGACTTTCATTGTTTCATTATTCATGATCTTTCGTTTGTGTTCTTCGTCATGTTATAACATGGTTGCTAAGTTTCTTATTGTCAAGATTATATCTTATGTGCACATGTTTTAAGTTCTTTTAATCCTAGCACTCAATGCTTACTTAGATGATCAGGATTGTGATGGTGTATGTCACCTCAAAAATTACTCTTTTGTTGTCACTTACCTACTTGAGGACGAGCAGGAGTTAACTTGGGGATGCTTGATACGTCTCAAACGTATCTATAATTTTTGATGCTACATGCTTGTTCTTTCACCATTTGCTTAGTATTTTGTTACACTTCATGGCGTTTTTATGCATTTTCTAGAACTAACCAATTAACAAGATGCCACAGTGCCAGTTCCCTGTTTTCTACTGTTTTGTGTTTCAGAAAAGTTACACGGGAAATATTCTCGGAATTGGACGAAACAAAAGCCGAACCTCCTATTTTTACCGAAGCTTCGTGAAGACCGAAGATGACATGGAGAGGGGCCAGAGGCTGGCCACACCATAGGGGGCGTGACCCAGCCCCTGGCTGCGCCCACCCATGGTGAGCCCACCTGGTCCACCTCCTGACGACACCCCTTCACCTATAAAGTCCCCTCGATGGGAAAAACCTAAGGGTCAGATCGCTTTTCCTAAAAACATACTGCAAGCTGCCGCCGTCGCCATCGCGAGATCAGGAGGATCCAGGAGCTCTTCCTGGCACCCTGCCGGAGAGGGGAATCCCTGCCGGAGGCCTTCTACACCACCATGGTCGCCTCCGGAGTGATGTGTGAGTAGTCTACCTTGGACTATGGGTCCATAGCAGTAGCTAGATGGTTGTCTTCTCCACCATGTGCTTCATGTTTAGATCTTGTGAGCTGCCCTACATGATCAGGATCATCTTTACGTAATCATACATGTTGTGTTTGTTGGGATCCGATGAGTATTGGTACTATGTCAAGTTGATGTGATGAATTATATTTTATGTTATCTCTATGTTGTTTATGATCTTGCATACTTTCCATTGCTAGTAGTTATCTTGGCCGAGTAGATGCTAGTAACTCCAAGAGAGAGTATTTATGCTCGATAGTTGGGTTCATGCCTCTATTTAATCTGGGGGAGTGACAGAAACCTCTAAGGTTGTAGATGTGCTGTTGCCACTGGGGAGAAAACAACATTCTTGTGTCTAAGGACATTTGCTTTGTTTACTTTATGCACTTTGCTTAATGCGATTATCTGTTGTTTGCAACTTAATACTCAAGGGGTCCTCGGATGATTACCTGCGAGTGGATTTTTAGGCATAGATGCAGTTGGATGGTGGTCTATGTATTTTGTTGTAATGCCCTGAGTAAGCCTCATAGTGATCCTCGTGATGTATGTACGTTATCTTTACTCTATCAATTGCCCAACTGTAATTTGTTTACCCAGCATGTGCTTTTTATCTTATGGAGAGACACCACTAGTGAACTGTGGACCCCGGTCCAATTTCCTTTACATTGTTACACCGTTTTACTTTACTCACACTGTTTGCTTTACTTGCATTACTATTATCCAATTACCACTCGATACGCTCATTCCTTTGTTTACAGCAAACCAGTGAGATTGACACCCTCATCGTAAGTTGGGAGCAAAGTATTTGTTTGTGTTGTGTGCAGGTTTTACGTTGCTGCTAGGTAAAGAAGCTCCTACGTATCAGCAAGTTGTCTGGCGCCATTTGGAGTTTCGCAAAGCTAGCAAGCATCACCTTCTTAAGTTTAGCTCTCTCCTACTGGATTGATTACTTTGGTTTCAAAACTGAGGGAAAACTTGCTGCTGTGCTCATCACACCTTCTCTTGGGGTTCCCAACTGGTTGGTCTTTTATATCATCAACACTGCACCATCAGCATGCTATAAATTTCCACCATGAATAATGCATGGCTTAGATTAGCGGCCCAGGCGTTTCTCTAACACATATACAAACTCCATGAGCTCACAAGTTTCCAACTTATTTCACATCGCAGGTATCCATAAACAAAAGATCACGATATCAACTAAATGAGAGAAAGTGCAATGTTGAAAGCTTGCCCCATGACGGCATGACTGGGCTAACTTCCAACTTACAACTTGCAAGCATAACATCAACATAAGAGAGCCACAATGGTCAAAATTATTAAAAGAAGAAAAGTAAAGTGTCCCGTCAGGTTCGTGAGAGCTTTACTGACTAATTTTCACATAACACAAAAAGTTTAATTTGAAGGATAGATAAAAGCAAGTTGAATGTACTTGGAATAGCAAATTGCTATTAGGTAGATATGGTGGACACATTGGAAAACTTTGGTTTTTGGGAGTTGGATACACGAGAAGTATTCCCTCTCAGTACAAAATGAAGGCTAGCAAAAGACTGGGAGCGACCAACTAAGAGAGCAATAACAGCCATAATCATGCATAGCGACAAAACATCATTAACCGAAGCATAAAGTGGTATCACAAGTCAAAAACCAAATGATCATAGAGGCTTATGGCGACTTGGTAAAGTCAAACATGGTGTAAGCATGTGCCAAGTCAACCCAAATAAAGCATCAAAGGAGAAAACCACAATAATATGCTCCCATATAATGAAAACAATGCATAATTCTGTCAAAGGCACATTAAGCAATCTCAGTCATTTAAGACAAGTCATGCTACATAAAAAACTACTAAGCATACTATCAAAATAATATCAAGCATGACATGCAAAAGTCTAAGCCACAGTCTAAACAAGCTCCCATTTGTACCACTATAGTCATGAAACATTTTTCTCTTTTTCAACACCATTCAACCTTTTTGAATCAACTCTTTTGAGATGGAAACCAACATTTACCAGAGGTCTAAATGCACCTTGATACAAAGATATAACAAGATCTGAACAAAAATCAAGGCAAAAAACGAAAGCTAAATGCAGTACAAGAAAAAGAGAACACTTGTTGAACGGTAAGAGTGAAAACTAGAGTGTTCTTGGCAATAAAAAAGGGAGTGTGTCTTCTCCAAAAGAAATTTGTTGGGGTCCAACCATTTATTGCAGCAAACAAAACAAAATAAAACTGAAAGCGAAAGTAAAGACGCTCCAAGAAAAACACATAGTATACGAAGCAATAAAAATATAGTGTCTTGAAAGGTGACCTAATTTTTGCCGATGAAGAAGGGGTGCCTCGGGGCATCCCCAGGCTTTGATGCTTGTACCTCTTGGATATTTCTTGGGGTGACATGGGCATCCCCAAGCTTGAGCTTTTGTCCATACTTCATCTCATCTCATCACTCTCCTTTCCCTATACTTCAAAACTTCCTTCATACAAAACTTCACACAATTCTATTAGAACCATTAGTGTAAGCATGATAGTAAATCTACCCTTTTGCTTCAGTTTCAAACTAAAATATACCATCCATTAAATCATAATATACTGTAGCAACTTCCTCAAAAGTTCCATAATCAAAAGAACTCAAAAAGAAAGCGATCGAGAGGCAAACACAAATAGTGGCAGAAATCTGTCAAAACAGAACAGCTGACAAAGATCGATTTTTCTGAGGACCTTTTGTTGCTCAAATAGAAAAGTGCAAAACTAATGAAAGTTTTTAAATAACCTGGGTCATGTGCGCAAGAAATCACAGATCAAAAAGATATTCTGAGAATTTTAACGATTTTTTACGGTGCAGTGCAGAAATCTATTTCAGGACAGCAACTTCCCCAAATCTTACCTTACTCCAATTAGAGGTTCTTCTTGGCACAAAAACGAAATAAAAATGATAAGAAGAGGTCATTACAGTTGTAATAACTTCCAAGACTCAACCAAAATAAAAAGTACTGAAAAGAAAACATTGGGTTATCTCCCAAGAGTGCTTTTCTTTAACGCCTTTGAGCTAGGCGCAGAAAGTGGAAATCAAGTATTTTCAAATGAGGCATTAAGATCAATAGCAGAAGTCTTTTCAACAAGGAATTGTATTGTATCCAAATGAGTTTTTGAAGATCCCTTATGAACACTCTTGGGTTCACTACTTTCATCAAAAGGGTTTTCAGGAACAATCCAATTAAAATTCTTTTCCAAAGGTTCATGCAATCCTACGAGTTTGCAAGGTATTGGTACTTTGATTTCTTTCTTGTTTGTACCAACAACATTTACGCATGAGCCAAGCATATTAAAATGCTCAAAAACTTTCCTAGCTTCTATAACAACATCTCTAAATTCTCTACGCAAAGTCTTCAAAATAAAATCTTTCTTTTCGGAGTCTTTGATATCATGAAGCTTAAGAAGCATTTGTTGCATAAAAGGATTAAGGTTAACAAACCTAGCCTCCAACATGTGAACTAAATAAGTAGCTACAACTTCATAACTAAGAGCAAGCTCGGCTAAAGATCTATCCTCAACATCTTTATGCATACTAACATGATTAAATAACTCCTCAATGTTACCTTTCCCAATTATAGAACCACTACCTATTGTAAGGTCCTCCAGAGCATACCTAGGGAACAACATAATGAACTAAAAGTAAAAGTAACAGAATACCAACTATCAAAGGAACTAATTTTTTTGTATTTTTGATAAAAATATGCAAGCAAAAATAAAATAAAGCAAAACAATAACAAAGTAAAAGATTGGAAGCGAGAGACTCCCCTTGCAGAAACCCTCTTTCTCCCCAGCAACGGCGCCAGAAAATTTGCTTGATGGCGTGTAGATGACCGCCCCGTTGGGAACACCAAGAGGAAGGTATGATGAGCACAGCAGCAAGTCTTCCCTCAGTATGAAACCAAGGTTTATTGAACCAGTAGGAGAAAGAACCAACTTTCGAAGGTTGATGCTCGCTAGCTTCGCGACAGCTCCAAACAATTTATATATGGCACCTTTGTTTGGGGCATAGCTTTGCACCAGCAGCAACGTGGAACCTGCACACAACACAACCAAGTACTTTGCCCCAACTGTATTCTCACCGAGTGGGTCCAGAGTACCATATCTGTCATGCAGATGAGCAAATCCCACTCTTGGTTTATACGCCTCAACCTACCCCTTTGGAGAACCCAAGAGACACCTTTTCAGTCACCCAGTTACGTGATGATGGTTGATGCAATTAGAGTTTCCTCCGGAAATAGTGATTAGATATAACCTCACGGTCTAAGGATTAAGCTACGACCCTTTCATCATATTGCAACATGAACATCATGACACGATCGTGTTGCAATAGATACTTTGGGTAATATCCATCATGTCATTATCAAATGGCATGATCTCATCGTCAATTGGCGTAATGCACCATGATCGGGAAACCTCGATCATCAGTTGATCAATGAACCAGTAAATTGAGGATTTACCAGGGACTCCTAATCATTTAATACTACACCTATATCAATGTTTCTGATTGACATAGTTATAGCATAGCATTAAACCTATTATAAACTATATGCAAATAAGCCCAATATTATTTTCCTCTAGGGCATATTTCCTTCACTAATAACATAGAGAAGTTGACGTAACTAAGAGTGAAGGCATGTGAGGTTCTCTAAATGTTATCATTTGCACCGGAAATTTGTTTACAAGGTAATCCTCGCATCTTCATCTCAGTATTACCTTCGAGTGGAGAGAAGAATTGCACTTCTCTTGAGAATGTTAACCACCATTGTGACTACGAGGAGTTCGTGTTGAAACAAGGTTCAACAAGGGGTATGCTGCCAAAGTCTTAGGAAGAGTTTGGTAGATAGGCAGCTATGTGATCCTTCCATGAAGACAAAGACATAACCAAGAAATTGTCTACTTTGTATATGTTCCTCTTTGTTACAACTAACAAATAATTCATGAAGAAATGGATCTATTTGTGGTGTATCAAATATGCTAACAAATAATATTAATAACATACTATTATTAATTGCTTGCTGGTTCAATTTAGGATACATCTGCAAGCATGTACGTCTGAATTGCTTCCAACAAACATACGTGTAGTTTAACTAAAAGATATACAAAATGAAGTCAACATATACGAGTAAGCTATCATAATTGTTGGCGATAAGTCTAACCTATATATGATTGCGTAAACTACATGTCTGCGAACGCCCTAATGTCCGCGAACGCCCTAATGTCCGCAAATGATTTTTTGAAACCACTCATGTGCGAATATTTACTCTTCGCACACGGTTCCAGAAATCGTTTGCGAAACGGTGACTCATCGCACACCCTTGCATAGTGACGGTTTTATCAACCATGTGTGACATGCAAATTCGGCTGTGTGTAAAGGCATGTTCTGTAAATCTCACTGTTGTGAAAATTATGAAATGGTTGACATCACAGTCTTGTGTTGCGCATTTTGTGTCATTTAGAACACAAAATCACATGTTAGAAAATCAATAGTACAACTTACAAAATACTGCTTCTTCTTTAGCAAGTTGCTAGATGTCAATTTGAAAGCACCACCATCGGTGTCGCTGCATCTAATCATCTCAACTTGTTCTCAACTCCAGTAGGTACGTAGTACAGCCTTGTTTAGTTCCTATCATTTCCCAACTTGTTCTGAAGGACCCAAATGCATGCGTCGTTGGTCGTTAGTTCCTGTCAGCATTATAGTCAGTCCCATGTACTCATGTTGACGGATTCAAAGCGACTATTAATTCTTCGGTTGACGAATGGCGTGACCGCGTGGGTCAGTCTACGCTCATCTTATTTTTTCCAAAAAAATAACTCATGTTGCGCAATCAGTGAGTCTTTTTCTATGTACATTGACAGCTGGGCTTCCACATGGTTTTCCCTATATATTTATAATTGAGCTTCCATGGCCATTGCATCCCACTAGCATTCCATCTACCACCTAGACACTCTCAAAATTGTCCATCCTACCATAGGCGTGGAGCGATCTCTGCAGCTACCTCAGGTAAAGACATATATTTATCTGAGTACTTTAATTTTTTTGGTTTATACTTCCGCATACATGTATAGGGTTTTAGCTTTTGTAATTTGGTTATTTTCATAATAGTTTTTCAAGAACTTTTCATGGCATGTTTCCCTATTTTAGACCCACTTTTCATAACAAAGGCTTTATCTTTCGCAAAAGCAAGACATGCAAGCACAAGAGGGTCTATTTGGAAATTGCAAGAGTAAAAAATTTGAGTTTTCTTCTCTTTTTTTGACAAAGGAAATATATTTGGATAAATGGTTTGTGAAATTTATATAATGGTTCATTAAACGTTGACATAATTAGTATGCACGTACAGCAGGATCGATGGAGCCTGGAGAAGTGGTGGTGTGTTAATTTGTTTTTAGGATCAACTAGCCTAGACAAAATCGGTAGCACTTTCTCTATTCTCGGTCTGTACGATTTCTGAGAGAGAGAGAGAGAGAGAGAGAGGGAGATCGGAGAGGGAGAGGGACATGTACCTGCTCCTTGGCTAGTAGTAACAACACACGGGCTTGGTGCTAGTAGTATGAATTTTTGACATAATATGTACACCTTGCAGGATGAATCCTGTAGTAGTTTTGAACTTCCCCATCCGTCAGGGGGGGCCCAACGTGGAGGGTGAATATGACGGATTTATCGCACAACTTCGTGAGACACTCGCCAACCACCCGCTACGTGAGTACTACATCAGGCAACATGGTGAATGGCTCAGGAGCCATCCTTTGCTCCCCAAGCAACAAGCTCCACAGCCTGCGAGGTGGGTACACATCAATCTTATCCTAGAGGACGAAGACGGTGTGGAGCAAACGCGGACAACCATAGCCGTACGTCCGGGACGACAACGTCTACTTACTGGGCTTCAAGAACCGGCATGGTAAGTGGTACGAGTTGGGGGTGGAGGGGCGAAACGCTCGCTTAATTCCAGGTTCCACCTTTCTAGGGTGCGATACCAATTACCAAAAGTTAATTGGTGGCGCCGATAACTTGGTGAGCCTTAGCCTGACTAAGTATATATGACGTGATACGTGCCATCGAAAGGCTCTCCATATACCCGCAAATGGGTCCCGGCGGCAATGGTGAGACAGCACAGCACTCGAAAGACCAGGAAAGGCTTGTCGCCGATGGTGAGACAAGGCATCACTTGGTCCGCCTTTGTGTCATCATCTGTGAGTGTGCACGGATGCTGCCTCACCGTGACACAGTGAGTACTCGTTGGAACCAGAACCCGAGTGATACTGGCCTCCTATCAGTAGGCATCAACCCGGCCGCCACAAGCAGAGAACGTCGAAAATTGGTCCAAGATGTCAAAGGCACTGCTGGGAGACCCTAACCCGTTGGGTAATTAACAGCTACATCCATGTTGTTCACCTCCTGCATAATACAGCTGATGCAAGCAGCAGCATCTGCGACGGCAGACGGCTGGGGGAGGTGGGTCAAGGCATCAGGGGCAGGGCAGTAGTGAAACCCATGGGCAGTCCTCGTCGCGACCTGCCTCTGGCGGCGACGGAACCCAGGAGCAGCAGGGGCAGACGGGCGGCAAGGTTGTCCGCAGTCGGCCCCTACTTGAGGTGTTCTCCGTCAACGTGGAAGAAGCCTACGCCGGTAGCATCATCGGAACCATCGCTGTGTTGGATGGAAAACGGGGCCAAATCATCTACAACGGCGGCGGCCGTGTATATCATGTACGGAAATGATCAACCCATACGTGTATATAATATATGCATGCGCTCATTTTGGTTGCCATGGCTTGAAATAATTAATAGTGTCTATCTAATGCTTTCTCTTTTCCTAATTTCGGTCGTGTCTTACTTTTTGGCATCCAGCAGGATTATACGTATGGAAACCAGTTGCAACTAATTGGCCCGTACAAAGCCATCTCAGCTGAGGGGAGCTTCGCAATTCAAGTCTACGGCCGGCATCACCTCCGACGAATCTGGCAAATTAAGTAGTCATGGGTGAAATGTTGTGGGATGGCTACACCGACAATTAATGTTGAGTAGGACAAGTTTCTGACTGGCGAGATACCCATCAGCACAGGCACCGACAAGTTTCTCACGCGGTGTGGAGTGACGCCGTGGAGGTCAACCTTCTCCTCCCAGCTAGCTGGCATCACACGCGTCCGCGGTAATAAGATCACCGCATGCTGCGGGCCATCTTTCAAGAATGAAGTAGTGCTCTTCGCGACTCCATGGGATGAGGAAGTGGAGCTCGTACGTGCCTTCCGCTGCTGACTCCATGGTTCCACTTGAGCTAGGGAGGTCTGTCATTGCATGCGGTGCCAGTGCTGAGCCGCTATATATTCGCCCGTGACCATTTATTTTATGTGCATGTACCGGACGACGGAGATCCCTATCTCTATGGCTCCATCTGCTTCTAGCTACCTTGACAGGCATTCGGGGGAAATCCGATCCGTATTGAACAGAAAGGAGACATTTTCCTGCCTATGGGTTGGACCAGGGGCTCCGACGTCGCTGTAGGTGGTGGCCTGCCATTACCCAACGCACTGAGCAAACCATCGCGCAGCAATTCAAGGTCCAAGTGAACATGACCGCGCCGGCCGGGTTTCCATCTATCTCCTCTAAAACCCGACAGTGATCGATTGGCGCAAGGGGCCGGCAAAGGTACTACTGACACACGAGCCGTAATTCTGCATGTACGCCTCGATGATACTGTTACTTTTCCGTGTGCACCATATTAATTGACGTTCGCCACTACACGCACGTGCAACAGTCACACTACTATGCCTAGTGAGAAAACCAGCTATATGTGGCTTAAACATTGACAAATGTACCGTAGAGCTCTTGTTCGGTGCATTTGCATGTAATGTATATACGATAAAGTACGTATATTCGAGAACCTTAAGGTTTTTTTTGTCTCCATGCTTTTATCGGTGTGCTCGCTGAAATTAAGAGACCGTGTCAGCTAGCGCTTACTTGGCTTGGGCCGGACGATGGGCTATTGGCTGCTGAGCCTTGGGCCGCTCATAACCCACCCAAGGAAGGGACTACATATAGGAAGGGAACAATGATGACCAACTCGGCTTGGAACATAAAGGCTTCGGTCTGGCTCTCGTCTCTGCTTCCTCCTCCTCTTCCATCTCCAAATTCCCCACTCTCTGAGTTACAATAGCTGGATATATTTCTCTAAATCGGGTGCTAGTAGAGCTGTGGTGCTAACAGACCATTAAAACCTTTCCTCGAAAGGAAGGAAATAAGTCAAGATCAGCCTCTCTTTTTTTAATTAAAAAGCTAAGATCAACATAATTCCATGGAGATGACGCGCCCGGAGCAAAGAAACGTCGCCTTCTCCGGTTCTCCCCATGCATAATAATGATAACCAAAGTTAAATATACCATAGTCTAGTCTCCTCACATCCATCAACAATATAGCAAAGGCTGAATGAAAACATCGACACACTGAAAAAATTGGGATAACAAAACGCGCCCGGAGCAAAGAAATATCGACATCCATCAACAGTAGATCAAACTCAAGATAACGTTGGGGCAGCAGCACCATCGCCGCCTTTAATTCGCTCACCGCCGCCGCTCGCCAGCAGGCATTGATTCACCGCTCACGCCGCGATGGCAAAACACGCGGATTTGAGGGCTGGTGTGGTAATTTTAGCATTTTCATGTCTTTGGTAGACACTGCCGGCCTTTTGACCTACCAGTACCACTGCTATACTATTCAGGTACGAGTATGATTTATACACATCGGCCTCAAGACCCCAACCATAGCAAGCCACAGTAACAGATGAGTCAAATTCTCTGACATTATCACTTCACTTCAATAGTACAGCTCTCTAAAAACGATTAATAAGTGCCACAGAAGTCATGAAAAACGATACTGATGTACTCTGTGGTAAGTTTGTGTGCAAATACCCTGGATTGCAATATTTTGTAACCAAAACTTTACCATCATCATCATGCTACAAACAACTACCTACGGATTATTTAAAGGATGCATCATAATCCACCCGGTGCAAATAAGTTTCAGTTCACTCTTCTTACAGCTTAAGCTGCATCTCCCTGCAAAGAGAGAACAGAAATAATGGCTCAGATGTGGATTTACATATAGTCTTGGGAAAATGGAAAAGCAGAGGGACAAATTTACCTTAGTTTTAAACTTGGGTTTGGAGTCACCAGCTTGTTTGTTATCAAGAAGGCCGCTTGAAAGGAAGGAAATCTATTCCACCCATGAATGGTTGCAATGCCTTTGGCACTGCAACACCATCCTCCTTCTGATAGTTCTCCAGGATACAGCAAAGGGTCCTCTCAGTTGCAGTCAACGTAGAATTCAACATGTGAACAAACTGCTTGGATGGCTCATCATTCTGCGATTTGTAAATACATAGGTTGTGATAACTGATCAGACCATGATCTCAACAAGGCATAAGTAAAGCAGAATGATGCTATCTACCAGTAGCAGACTTTGATCTAAACAAGGCATAAGCAAAGCAGAGTGATGTTATCTACCAGCATCTATCTATTTGAAACAAAATCCTACCTTTTTCTGGCCATAGCTTATTGCAAGTCTCCTTGCCTGATAATCTGTGCAATTTGAACAGGACACTAACTCTCTGAAGGTTTTTGATGCAGGGAACCATGCTTCCAGATCATACTTTTTAGCTGCAGCATCATTAAGAGCGCCAGAGACAATCGAAACTACTTGATATGGTAGGCCAATCTGCAAGATGAACATTACACAAATGTTTAGACATGTCAGGAACACATATTCAAGCATATAACATGGTGTTAAGGTCTGCAAAGCTTTGGATATGTACCTCCTTATAAAAATCTTCTGAATTTTTTATCATCTGCTCATGCATTTCCCAGGATTCATTGTCATTTGGACTTGTTGCGCAGAACTGTTCGATCTTTCCAAACTGGTGGACTCTGAAGATACCAGCCGTGTCTTTCCCGTGTGAACCAGCTTCTTTCCGGAAGCATGTGGAGAACCCAGCATATCTAAATGGGGAAAGTTATTATCAAACTACTCTATGCATACTGACTGAAGACAAGCTGTCGAAAGTTAGGCACACTGCTCACCTAATCGGTAAATCGGCAGGATAAATTCGATCACCTAGAAGATAAGCACATAGTGGTTGCTCGGATGTAGCTATGAGATACTTATCCTCTCCATCACCTGTTACCTGCCAAATGTTCATGAACATTTTTTTTTTTTAAACGGAGGCAAAAGCTTTGCCTCGATCTATTAATTAAGAAGAAGAGAGTTGCCCAGTTAATTTATCGAAAACCGGGCGAAAACCAATGAACATATTATTTACATGTGTTGGATCAAATAATACTGCTTGAAACGTCATTAGTTCAAAGAGTCCTCTAGTTCAAATCAACACTGGTCAGTAACAAGTGTGCTACAGTAATCAGAATATAAGGAAGTGTTGCTTCAAAAACTGGAACTGGAAGGATACTTAATCTGAGAACCATTACTGATCTGTCTAACAGAGTGCTAATTTTAATGGAACTGGATGATGCTTACTGAAAAGCTGTGAACAGAACACACAATGGCAAACTGATAACTAGAGAATAGGTTACCATACCCCGAGAAAGCGTTGGAAAACATGGCCAAACATTTCAATACACAACCAAACGAAAGTACAGTGCTAAACATCACATATGTAAGAAGCGGACACCTCTTTGGACTTACCTTGTAGAGCTCCTCGTCAAACTGGGCCAACTGGGCACATTTTCCCATAATTTCCTTTCTCATGAAAAACGGAGTTTGCATTGGAGTGAACCCTCGTGTTCTCAGGAATGTTAGCCCAAAATTTATCAACGCCTGGTTCAGGAGGACACCATCGCCCTTCAAGAAGTAACCTCTTCCACCAGCTACATCAGCACCTGCGAACAGAGTGGGCAATAGAATATGAGGGTACCTAAATTAATTGAGCAACACAATACGATAATAACATCCGTGTCACATCGTCATTGCTAGTTGCTATTCTCCCCAAGTTCTGAACATTGTTCTTCTGCCACAGAGGCAGAATAAATCACAGACGTTTATTCTAGAATGACAGCCAGGAAGCAATTTATTGTGATGAAAGTCGGCAGATAAAGGAAAAAATGCATTTTCTTTGAATGAAATTTGAACCAAGCTAATCCAAACATATTGAGAAAGCATTACTCAACCAACAGAAGATTGTCTTTTGAGCACATACCCTTCTCCAAAGCTACAATGTCAAGCATTCTGCAAAGATCCACATGGTTCTTCAAGTTCCCCTCTAGTCTCTTCTCTCCCCATGTCCGGACAATAGCATTATCTGCCTGTGAGAAAGAGTTATTACACCACTTGAGGACTCTTAAGTTATCGGACCAACATTCTCTCTAGAACCACGAAAGGTACGGTTTTGCACTTTGAACGCACCTCGTCATTGCTGATGGGCACAGATTCATGGACGATGTTGCCAATGGTGAGGAGCTTGGCATCGCGGGCGGTCCTGGCGTCCCGCACCTCCGTCTCCTTGGCGGCCAGCCTGCCCTTAATCTCCTCCGTGCTCTGTATCAGAGCTGTCGCATCCTTGTTCTCCTGCAAAGCGACCGTCAACATACCAATCCAGAGATGATTCTTAAAGGAAGATACAGATACTAGAGCAAGTCAAGTTGAACTTACGGCCTTGAGCTTGCCGACGTCCCTGCTGGTGTTCTTGAGCTCCTGCCGGATCTTCTCGGCCTCGAACTGCCCTGCAGCGACAACCGATCCTGGGAGTCAGGGGCTGCGGACCCGGATGGTGGTGGGGGTGGGGGGGGAGGGGGGGGTGGGGGGATTCGAGAGAGGAGGGGGCCTTACTCTTGCGCCACGCCACGTCGAGGACGATGACCTCGTCCACGAGCTCGACGGGCTTGCCGCGGCTTCGCTGCGAGTTGCGGACGACCTCGGGATCGCCGCCCTTCTCCTGCCGGAAGAGGTTGATGTCGAGCATCTTCGCGCGCGACGGACGGCGGCTAGGGATTGATGTGTGCGGGGTGGCCGGTGGCGGAGAGGAAAGACTTCTTCTCAGACTCAGAGACGACGGGCGGTCCGTTTTGATTCCGACTTTTTGTCGGGGGAAACGGAAGCCCCAAGAAATCGAGTTTGAATTGATTCTGGCAAATCAATGGTGACGAAAATACCGGCAATCGCTGCCCGTGTATACTACGAAAGTTCTCCGACCCCAAAACGGAAAGCAACCTTCACATCGCGCGCCACCCCCGACCAGGTTCCATCCCCTCCCTCTTCCTCTTTGTCTTCTTCCTCTGCAAGAGACAGACACCATCTCCTGCAGATCTCCATTAGACCTGCAATTTTTTCAGATTTTTGTCATGAATCACAAGGCTTAGCCCAGGACGAAACAAAAAAAAAGAGAGGTAAAATTAGATCATAGAACCATAAACTTCACATGCCCAAGCTTGGGATTCAGTTAAATTCAGTAAGTGATTCAGAAATAGGCAGTGATTTAGTAGCGAACTAGGAGCTGAATTGCTACGGATTTAGGAGTTCTCGGTATAAGATAAGGCCAGACCTCAACAGAGGCGGCTAGGGTTTACCCCAAATTACAATAAGATGATCTCCTTCTCCTCATATGAGAGATTAAAAAAGGCTAGCTAAGGTAGGCGACAAACTACGGAGCAGGTGAGTAAAGTTCAAAAGCGACCGTTGGCGAATCCTCAGCCGTTGGATGGAAGATCTACGTCAATTGCTTGATTGACTTGGCGCGAAGCGGTACAGAGGAAGCTAGACCCTTAGATCGGAAATCCACGGTAACTGTTCCTCATATTCCCCTAGACCCTTTAGAACCCAGCAACAATAGTGTTAGGAAAGTTTTACATGGATCCACCTATTAGAGCATCTCCACTGGCAACCTCAAAATTCTTTGGACACCATTTTATTGTCGGGAAGCTTGTACGGACAGATGGGGGCGGCTGCCCTCGGCAATGTCCCACTATATTTTTTCATTTTATCCCTTAAAACGTCTAAAATTGAATGAAATTTTGGCACTGTAATTTAACAAAAATATTGCACTCTGCAAATTCAAATGTTGCACATAGATTGCACGCAAAACTTTGACATTGTAAATTGATTATAAATAGTTATCACATTTTTTTACATGACAGTTATCACATGTTGGTAGGGCATTCAGGTAGCGCACATCAACATTCAGCTAGCAGGGCGTCTCATTTCCCTCTCCCTTTCTCTCTCTTCATCGCCCTTAAGAGTGCTCTCAATTTATCTAGGGCTTCTCCTCCGGACTCCGGTGGCTTTGTCGGCTAGAGTGGGAGGTGGAGTCACCGCCAGCGTGTACAGGGTGGTTCTAGGAGTAGTGTTTGTGGTTGTGTGCCAGTAGGGGCCCTTGTGTCTGGTAGTTGGAGTGGATGTCAGGATCTGAGTAACCAGATCCGGGTTGTAGGGTTCCTCCTCATTGTTGTGGCTCCTCTGGTCGGAGCGTAGTTGGGTGGGCAGGAACAATGTTCCTGATGGGTTCATAGCATGGAAAACAAAAAATTTCCTACGCATGAACACAAACTAGCCAACAAAACTCTACGAGATGGTAGCAACGGAGAACTAACCCTCGAAGACCGGAAGCGGGGATTACGTTCCCGCACAAACGTTGCCGATGGAGACTTGACGAAGACACACGTAGTCGACGTAGTCGTTCACTTGACGTAGTCGACGTAGTCGTTCACTTGACACTCCGAAGATCGTGTACAAGGCGCCACAACTGGTGGCGCCTCCGTACTCGGTCACACGTACGGCTTGTCGTCGTCTCCTCCACGTCCTCGGTCCAGCGGGACAGCGGAAGAAGGGATCCGCCGGACACTCCAACACCACTTCAACTAAGTGTATGAAATCGAACGATAATTTCGGCAGAGCTTTGCTGAGCAATGTCGACGGTGGAGCAGCAACTATGGGAGGAAGGGAGGGATCAAGAAGTGTGAGAAGAGGGAGAAGAAGGCTCCTTTTATAGGAGAGGAGGTGGCAGCCCCTTCTTCATGGTGGTAACCCCCTCTTCACGGTGGTAACCCCCATTTTAATTTTGCATGACATTCATGCTAATTAAAACTCACACTAACTGAATTAATAAAACATTTTTATTTATTTAATATTTGTTAATTCAATCAATTAACAAACATTAACAAAAACCTCCTTGAGTTATTTTGATATGCCAAAACAGTTTTGGCACTTTTCTGAAACAACCCACATACTGTCCTATAATTCGATCGGAGTATCGTATCCACTCAAAAACGATGACGAACCTTAAGTGTGTCACCCTACGGTTCGTGAATAACGTGGACATGATCAAGACTCCTCTCTGATCAATAATCATCAGCGGGATCTGGAAATCCATGACGACTCCCACTTACTCGACGATGATCTAGTGATCGTGTGAACCATTAACGAACATAGTCAATTCCTTTTGTCTCGCGATATTATTACTTGTCCGAGATCCGATCATTCGGTATCAACCATACCTAGTTCGATCTCGTTCCCAACAAGTCTCTTTACTCGTTCCGTGATAATGCATTCCCGTGACCTAGTCACATGCTTGCAAGCGGTGTCAATGCAATATCACCGAGAGGGCCCAGAGAATATCTTTCTGTCATCCGGATGGACAAATCCCACTCTTGATCCATGAGCCTCAACTAATACTTTCAGAGTACCCAAATCAACCTTTATAATCACTCTGTTACGGTGTGACGTTTGATATCATCAAAGTACCCTTCTGGTATCAGTGATTAACATGATCTCATGGTCTAAGGATTAGAACTACTTTGTATGAGTTTGATATAGCAATAAAACTTGATGACTTGATCGTATTGCTATTCTTACTATGGGTGTGACTGTTCATCACATCATTCTTCTAATGATATGACCCCGTTATTAACAACATCCAATGTTCATGATCTGGAAACCTTGATCATCAGTTAATCAATGAGCTAGTATAAAAGAGAGGCTTCACTAGGAACCTTTTGGTTTATTAATCACACAAGTATTAATGTTTCTGATTAATACAATTCCAGCATGAGAAATAAACATTTATCATAAACATGGAATATGATAATAACCACTTTATTATTGCCTCTCGGGCATATTCCCTTCAGTCTCCCACTTGCACTAGAGTCAATAATCTAGTTGATACTTGCGTATATAACACTTATGGCATTCACGTGTTATCCATACGCGTTGCATGTGGTTAATCTGATCTCCAAATCTGACACTTTCAGTTCTGTGTGTATTTGCATGTCTTTGCGTCTCTACGCATTACTCATTCTCAAATGAGACAGTTGGGTATAAATTTGGTCCTTAGGTGAGACCTTAGTTCCTTTAGCTAAAATCATGTTGTCACTATTGTTGCATAATAGATCTTCATAGTAATAGCCATCTTGGAACTATACCTAGTTTGATAACAAACTTCTTGACACAAATGCCCTCTTTTGCTACTTCTAAAGCAGCCATATACTCAACCTTTATTGTAGAATCCATCACAATGTCTTAACTTTGGAACTCATCCAAATCACATGGAACTTCCTTCCATTACATTGTGCCGCCTAAACACATAGCTAAAATTGAGATAAACTTAATTTGTATCTTGTGACAAACTTAGTATCAATGTAATACTTTACAATGAACTATGTGTCACTTCGTCATACACAATATATATCCTTAGTCCTTCCAAAGCACATAAGGATATCCTTACTATTGTCCAGTGATCATCTTATGACATTTATCACTCTGGTATATGCTCATAACATTTAGAGCATAGGACATATATGTACATATCATGATATACATGATCGATCAAATCATTCATGTGGCTTCACTCATCAAGTGTCAAAACGCCTGAATCTTGTTTCAACCTCTTCCATGCGGCAAGAACTTTTCTCGCCATTTCTATATTGAACTTCATTCAATATTTCATCTATGTACTTTGGCACAACCATATTGGCACCTCGATCTATCTACATAGACATCGATACCCAATATTTTGATTTTGCCTAAGTCTTTCATTGAAAATCTAATTTTAATGAAAGTCTTAACCTATGTCAATAAAAGATACATCATTTCTAATTAACAATATGTCTTCTACATAATGTACTGAAAAATATGTCTCAACGCTCCCACTTAATTTCTTGCAAATGCAATCATATTCATCGTATCTGATGAAACTAAACCTTTTAATTATTTCATCACGGTGAATATTCCAACTCCGCGATGCTTGCTTCAACCATTGAAGTTTGCATGCCTTTTAGCATCCTTTGAATTTACAAAACCCATTGGACCATGTCATGTACATGTCCTAGGTAACTATTCTATTAGAAGAATGTTGTCTTGTTTGTTCAACTAACATATACCAAACTTGGCATATGTAGTGGTTGCTACAGTAATCCGTCCAGACAGAATATCGCTATGAAAGATCAAATATTGTCATTGACGAGGGTTAACTCGACAAATGTCCTAGATGAAGGACTTAGGATCGGGGAGACAGGGCGTCGGATGAACTCGAAGGTAAGGTTAGTCGAAATAAGTGTATATCGAAAGTAAACTTGGGTGTTGAACCTGGCTTGCTTTCAATCTGGCCTACGCCGTCCCCTCCTGGCCCCTATATATAGATGGCCAGGTCTCGAGGAGCGGGTAGGGTCCGATACAGATTACAATATCGACATACGGTAAGAACTCGTATCTCGACTATCATTACAATTGGGCCTAGCTTAACAGGCCTCAGGGGTACTCAACTAACGGGTTCTATCAACTATACCCTTGTCAGTAGCCCCTGAGATTCTACCAGAATTGCAGATTCGGGTTGAATCTCTAATCTTTAAATCTTCGACTTGATCAACTCTTTGACTTCTTCGTATCTTCAAATCTTCGACTTGGTCTTTCGACTTATTTTCATGATAGTATTTCACACGGGGTTTTGATGAACAAGCCTGACAACTCCAACGGATCAAGAGGTCAGTTAACTGCCGGAACAGATACTTGCCACCTACTTCAAATTCAATCCCCTTGGATTTGAATTCAGGATACCGGTCAAACTCATTCTTTTGCCGCATTTTGGTCTTACAAAGAATGAATCCCAGTGATTCTCAGGGTACCCAGTGCGTCCACCAGGATTTTCTTCACGTCGTAGACACGGATACATACCAGCAGAGCGCATCCATGTGCGTATACCAGGCCACACAGGACGGATCCCGGGGTCTTACCTTCGTGATAAATCACAGCATTCGAGTTTCGTTGCGATAACGCAACTCAAGAATCTCATGTCGCAGTCAAATTTTGACTAAAAATATTCGGGTTATACAACCATAAAAACTCGCTCCCGATGGGAGTAACAGTGTTCCACTACATACTCCTTCACTTCACATGCTCTAGTGCTTTGTCAAGAAATATCGTCGGGTGCGCGCTCAGCGCTCCCGATGGGAGTAGCCCCCGAGGCTATAGTCGAACAAATCTTTTTTCGAGTATAGGCTCAAATATAGTGTAGTCCACCATCATACTTCAACTCGAAATAGTTTAATGATAACTTGTCGTCGAGCACGCGTTCAGCACTCCAGATGGATATTGCATTCAACACTTTCGAAAGTAGTAGCCCCCAAGGCTATAGTCGAATGTTCTTCGAGTATAGTCTCATCAATTGATTTTTGCATTGTCGGCGCCATCTTTATGGTTATTCATGATGTCGACTTTTATTCAGAAATCAACATATATCAATACTCATCGAATATAAATACCTATCGAATTTGATCTTTCTCATGTCGCCTTCTTCATGACATTAGTGGGTAATTTTGAATATACATCACTCTATGTGAGTGCGAACCATTTTGTGGGTAACATTGTAATTTTGCAGTTTTTTTTTGACCGTTAGTGGGCTGCCATTTCCGCTCTTTGCACCACGTCTCAGCCCATGTTCCTTCTTCGAAAAGTTATATAAGGGGATAGTGGGGGATTTTTACTGTTTACCAGCTCTTTCTCTCCACCGCCACCATTGTCGATCTCTGCTTCCTTGTCCTTTCGTGCATAGCCCCCAAGCGCGGATTGATAGATGCACGTGAAGCACTTGGCGACCAAGAACACCATGGCCAAGACAACCTCTGTGACCAGCTGGGTGCGCTCTGCCATCGTGCAGAGGGAGGTGGAGAAGGCCAGGGCGGACGACCTCATCTCCAGCAGCGATTCCATTAAGTTCCCCAGCACTGAGCGGATCCCGCAGCCCCCGAGCGGCTATCGGGTAATGTTTCTTGCCTTCCTCCTCCGCGGCCTTTCTCTTCCTGCCCACGAGTTTCTTCGTGGGCTTCTCTTTGTTTATGGTGTGTAGCTTCACCAGCTCACACCTAACTCCATCCTCCACATTGCTTGTTTTGTGACTCTCTGCGAGTCATTCTTGGGCATTGAGCCCCATTTTCTTCTCTGGAGATCAATCTTTCGGCTTCGCCCCAATGTTGCTTTGTCCAGAAAACCCGAACTGGGAGGAGTCGTTGTCTCTGTGCGCCCTGAGGCGCAATATCTCGAATTTTCCTTTGCTGCATCTGTCCAGGGGTGGAGGACCAAATGGTTCTATATCAAAGATCGCAAAGCCTCCCCCGAAGATGAATATGGCCTACCCCCTTTCGACGCCTCCAAGGAAGTGAAGAAATTGGCATCATGGGATTCGCTTCCCTCAGATGTGGAAATAGAACAAATTCTTCCTCTTCTATCTTGCATTCAAGCTCTGAAAGGAGGCAAAGGAGGCGCATTATCGGGTATTCAACTCCTGGCGTTCTTCGTGCAACATCGAGTTCAACCCCTGCAACATCGCCTTACCAAGCTTTGGAGCTACTCTGGCTTGGAAGATCCTGCTCGCGTCTCTGAAGATCTGATAGAGAAACAAGATGTCGACAAGCGAGTCAGGAGCCTCACCAAGCTCACCAAGGACCATGCGGTTGCTGACTTGACCGTTGATTACTTCGACTCTGTGCACCCCCTACCTGAGGTACGTGTCTGTTTGTTTTTGTTCACTTGTTGTCGAATTTCGTTTGTTTCGAGCTATGTTTTTCTTTGCCTTTGTTACTCTACTGACTTTTTCGTGTGCAGGAGCACCAATTCCTCATTTCGCGCCCTCCTCTTCCAGAGGCAGGGCCTTTTCCGGCTGATCTGGCCTCTTCTGTATCTGAAGCCCCCGAGGCTGAAGAAAATTAGGACGGAGATGATGCCGAAGAATCAGAAGAAGACACCAGTTCAACGACATCGCCTCCTCCTGTGCTCTCTGAAGACACTGGTGTGGACAAGAAGAGGAAGCGTGTCGACGAATTTGCTTCTTTGAGTTCCTCTCTGCAGAGAGCAGTGGTTGATAAAGCCTCTGTTCTCGTAGGAGACATTGAATACTTCGACCTCCTGGCATCGTAAGTGTTTCTTCGAGTTCTTCAATTGCACCGTACTTGCCTTCTTTCTGTCGTGTTATACATAACTTGTTTTCTTCTTGTAGAGATGACGAGGAGCCGCCAAAAGATGCTACAGCTGCTCCTTCAACTCCGCCTGCAACTGCAAATGATCCTGCTGAGCAAGAAATTGCGCCGAGGGTTACCAGGGCTTCTGTCAAGAAGATTCCTGCGACCCGAAGCCTCAAACGCTCGAAGAAGGCCAAAGAAGCCAACGTTTCTCTTGAAGCTCATGCATCTACGGTTTCCCCCGATGATGTGAGTAACTTCCTTTGACTTGTTTTCCTTGTATACACTTATGCTCTTACACGCCCTTTCTCCCAGGCATTGTTGAAGAGATTCGTCGCCTTGGGCACTGAATGTGCTGAGTACCTAAAGGTTGCGAAAGCTTCTGAAGGTACGCTCGACATTCTGTCATTACCTTTCTTCTATGCTTATCTTTTGTTGTTTATTTGACTTCCTTTCTTCTTCTGCTGTAGCTGCTCTAGCAACGGCCAATGCCCGAATTGCATCGCTGGAGGCCGAGCTTAGTGCTTCGCAGAAGGCCTACGATGTTGCGACCGCCGCCATGGCAAGCGCTGAGAAGTCACAGAAATCAGCGCTCGGTAAGGTGAAGAAAGCTGTAAAAGCTTTGGCCAATGCCAACAAAGAACATTCTCAGTGAGAGCAAGCCGTGACAGAGCATCTTCGCATGATGTCCGCTGCTGCTGAAGGTAAATTCTTGCCTTGTCTTCCTTTTCGACTGTTGTTGCATTGCTGTTCTTGCTAACGCTTTCCTTATGTTTCCTTTGTCCCCTTTGCTGTGTAGGATTTACTGGGGTATCTTCGTCGTCTCTGCAACCGGGCAATGATCCTCTGATGACCGCGGTTAACCTACTCGAGGCAAACTGGATATCTATCCAGGAGATCTTTGAGTTGGTTAGCCGCGTTCTGACACGTCTGTTCGTCGGGTTGTGGCCGAAGAAGAAGGCAGAGGTTCCGAAGGATAACTTGGAGAGACTTGCCAAGGCCTTCGATACAACTGAAGACCCCACCCTCCAGCTGAAGGGGCTCTCTCTGAAGCGTGGTGCTGAGGGTGCTATTGCACTTTCTTATGCACATGGTGCGGATTTTGACTGGGAGAAGGTGAGCTCTCCCCATGGCCGCACCCGCGATGAGTTGAAGGCTTTCTTCGAGAAGGCAAAGAAGTTGGCACCTGCACTGGTGGCAATTATTTCTCCTTCGACAGCCTCCGCGGCATCTACTGTGCCACCTCCAGCGGCAGAAGAACCTGCGCCTCTGTCGACTGTTGGCGAGGAATTTATCATGCCTTCTTCTGCCACGGAGCAAAATGCTGAGGTGGCGTAGACTCGGCTTCTCTGTAGATTTCCATTTATGCTTTTGATGTAAAAACCTTTAGCCGCGTGCAACCCAAGAACCTTAATCAAAGGGTTTGCACTAATGTAAATATGTTTCCTTTTTATGAAATGTTGTGCTATCTTTCTGAGATGCTTCTCCTTTCTTTTCCTTTGACTTCCAGTCGATGCACATCAACGATCCTTCGAGTCACGTCCATGCTCCTTCCTCTGCCCACACGTTCGGCTCTAAGATTTCGTCGACTCCTCGCCGATGCAGCCAATGCACAGAGTATTCTTTAAGGATTTCTGATCTTGAAGCTCGCTTGACTTTGGCCAAACGCCAAGCACAAATGGCTGTGGGCAAAGCTAGCAAAGCTTGTGGTTTGACAAAGCAGATATCTATTCTTGATGATAAGGTGTCAAGCTTGACAGCGAAGATTTTGAATCATGAGGAATGCAATTCTTTTGTCCTTTGCATTATCGAGTCAGCCTGCGAGATGTTGCGATGTAAGTTTTCTTTCGACTTATCTTCTTCCCTTTTGCTTCACTGTTGTTTTTATGATATCCCTTGCCATCATAGGCACTTGCTTGGATTTCGCTGCTGAAGATCGTTGGGTTACCGAGCAAAATGCGGCTCTTGAAAAGATGTCAGCAGGTGTTGAGACCTTGTGGTCTGATCCTCAGCGCCGGAGTGCTATTGTACTGCTTCAGGACCGCGCCCAGCATATTGGCGAGTCAGTTGATGGCTGTAGACGAGCTCTCATAACTATGCACTCTGTTATGCTTCCTCGCAATCCTCTGCCTGCGACTTTCCCACTGCTTCTTGATACTTTTAGATCCAGCCAGCGTATTCATAGATTGATAGAACTGAACTTAGTGGCAGGTGCCAATTTTGCTCTTGGGTGGATACGCAAGTGGCACCCAAGACTCAATTATAGCTCTATGTCCCTGAGTTTGGCTCCAGGTGGAGCTAGTCGGCGAGTACACATGGAGAATACGTTGCAACCTACTCGGAGGCTTGTAGCTAGGCTGCTGCAAGCAGATGCTGCATTTTTCCGCGAGTATCACTATTTACATCCCTTAGGCGTAGATGACTCTGATAACCCGCTATTGTAATACTTATGTATATATGGAACACGAGAGTTTCTGATTTCGCGACTTTATGTCTGAAATTTGTTCTCAAAGTGCTTTTGTATGATTCGTGCGTTTGCCGCATTTCCCTTTTGAAAGACTCGTAGACTCAAATATGAGGAACGTTTTGTCTTTATTATACTTGTAATGTAATATACATGGGGTGACCCAAGAGATCCGGCCTATGACCTGTGTTCTGGATCTAGAGGGCATTGCCCCTGGTATAACTCGTGGCTTTTACAGCCTTATTCTTCTACTCTACTTTGTTGTTCTTGATGTTTATGCCGTTGTGGCCTTCTCTTCTTCTTCTGTAACTTTGTCTTCTCCTGATGCTTCTACTCATAGTTTCTTCATCTCTGGCTCCACGGTGCGTCCTTCGAGTAGCTTGACGCCTTCCGTAGTCGTGCTTTTCGCCTTCTCTGCATAGTTGGCTATCATGCCAAAGTTTTGCGCCATCTTGTGGAACTCTCTGTCGCAGAGATCTGAGACTTCGAAGCTTCCCTTTACTGTGATTATTCCCTTTGGTCCTGGCATTTTGAGTACTAGATACGTATAGTGAGGCACTGCCATGAATCGCGAAAACGCGGGTCGTCCGAGGATCGCATGTGTACTGAGATGGCCAGTCCATGACCTCGAAGTCTAGCTTTTCTCTCCTGTAGTTTTGTCGGTTGCCGAAGCAAACATTGAGTTCTATCCGACCTAGTGGATAATTGGCACTTCCTGGTACGATCCCATGGAAGGAACAGTCTGTTGGCTTCAAGAACTCTAGTGATATATGCATTGCTCTGAGTGTTTTCGCATATATCAAATTGATTCCACTTCCCGCGTCCATGAATATTCTGTCGACATCATATGCGCTGATTTGAGCTTTGAGTACCAAAGGCGCGTTTCCTGGCCGAGGTACTGTTATAGGGTGATCTTCCCTGTTGAACTCGATTGGTTGCTCTGACCAGTGTAGATACTCTGTTGCAGCTGGAGGTGAAATGACTGCTAGGTTGACTTGTCGAGTAATACTCTTTTCTTCTTTGTTCGACTTGGGCACAGGTTGTATCATTGCTGTGATGTGTCCCTTAGATGGAACGTATCCTTCGTCATCATCGTGTCCCTAGTTTGGCTGGTCTTGTCCTTGGGGAGCTCCATTGTTCCCTTGCTGATTTGTGGGAGGTTTGTTGCTTCCTTCGTATCCTTGTCGCCTTGCTTTGGTTTGCTTGTTTAATGCTGCCTCTTGTAGCTTTAAGAATGTTGTGCAATCTTTCATTGCATGCCTGGATACTCGCTTCCCATCGATGAACGTTGAGTGTATATGACAAGGTCCATTGAGCATGTCTTCTGGCGACGGGTTATACTCTCTGGATTCTCTCGTGGGAAACTTTTTATAGTCCTCTTTTCCATAGCTTCGATATCCCGAGCTTCCGCGATCACTTCCTTGATAGCTGTTGTCCTTGTACCCTGCGGCTACTTGGCTATGAGAGCCATAGTTGTCGTAGTTGCGGGACCATCTTCTTTGACTTCCATATCTGTTTCTTCTATCGTCCTCTGGGGACCGCGTCCGCTTGTTGTTGCATGCGTCTTCTCCGTCTGCAAACTGTTAGCTATGTCCATGAGGTCTGACACTGTTTTCGGCTTAATTCTGCCCATCTCTTCGACTAGGTCTCTTCGCCTTAATCCAACTATGAATGCGTCGATTGCTCTTTTGTCTGAAACTTCGACTGCTGAGTTTTTGATTAGACTCCATCTTTGGATGTATGCCCGTAATGTTTCGTCGCGTTGTTGCACACACGCTTTGACTTCTTCTATTGATGTCGGCCGCTTGTATGTTGACCTGAAGTTGCTTGTGAATTGCTTTATGAGATCTTCCCAGCTTCCGATAGTTTCTTTCTCTAGTTTGCTCAACCATGACCTTGTTGCACCTATGAGGTGTAGTTGCAAACTTTGCATTGTTGTTTCTTTGGTTCCTCCCAATATTTGTACTGCTTGCAGATAGTCCGAGAGCCATGACTATGGTTCCTGTGATCCATCGTACTTTTGTTGATCATGAGGTAATTTGAACCCCTTGGGTACTGGTGTGGTGCGAACCCTGCGGGTAAAGCACAATGCCCCCATCTCTTTTTCGTCGTCTTCATAGTCGCGCTTTCCATTTGGAGATCGAGATCTTTGGGTTCCTCCATGTTGCTTTGGTGATCGAGATCGTTGATTACTACTTCTGTGCCGAGGATTATTGTGACGGTGAGGTGACCTTGGCTTGTGCGCTTCTTTGCGGTGATGTGCTTCCTCTCCTTTTGCTGATAGCTTATGGCCCACCATATTTAGTCCGTTCAATGTTGCTCTATGCATATGTTCCCTGGGATCCCCTGGGCTTGGTCGGGTTGTAAGCAGATATGCTTGTGCTGCCACTAGTGCTGCTTCGGGGGTTTTTGGTACGATGTTCCCTTACTCGTCGACCGATAGGAAAGACGAGTCGAGGTTTCTGGAGATGCTTTGCCTTTCTGAGTACTCAAGGTTTTTGTACCTTGAACCGTGTCGACGATTTCTTCTTACGTTAGTATGTGACGCGTCACTTCATGCTCTGCGAGCGGCGTTGCTGGCTGCGATGGCTGAGTCTTTCCTTTTTTGTATCTCTATTTTGTCCTTTGCTAGTTGCTTTGCTTGCTGCCATAGGGCATAGTGATACCCCAGGAGCATGTCCTTGCTGGAATTGGATGGTACTGATGTGCCATTTTCCACAGCTTCCCTTATTATTCTCCATTCGTCGACTGATAGTCGAATTTTTTCCCTTGTTGCGAGGGACTCTGCTGTTTGCCCTTCTGCTAGATGATTTGCTCCTCTATCGATATTTGCTGGGTTTAACACTGGATTGTTGTTTTCGTCAAATTCTTCTGAATTGTCTCCTACAATGGCGAGCACCTGGCATTGTTTGCCGATGTTGCTATTAAAGCTTGAGAAGATCGAGTTACTATCTTCAGAAAGCTCTAACCCTGTCTTCCACGTATCTGTTGACTTGTCTGAGATATCGTCGAGGTAGATCATGGGATCTTCGAGTTGGACCCCGACATCGAAATTTTCTGTTGCTTCGTCATCTTCTGTGATTTTTCCTTTTTGTACTTCTCCTAAGCTGACCGGCGAGTTTACCTCGCTGGAAGAGCCTTCAGAATATTCCATTGTTGCTACTGTTTCGGGCTCGCTTGCTGATGGATCTTGTTTCATCGGATCTGAAAGGCGAGATGAACCCGATGGCCCGATGAGGATGCTCAAACTTCCAATTGTTAACTCCATCTCTTGATTTTCATCGAATTCTGCCCTGCTGTTGGCTAAAAGTGAAAAAGCCGTCGAATTCATGATTCCAACGCCCAGAGTCCCCACGGTCGGCGCCAATTGACGAGGGTTAACTCGACAAATGTCCTAGATGAAGGACTTAGGATCGGGGAGACATGGCGTCGGATGAACTCGAAGGTAAGGTTAGTCGAAATAAGTGTATATCGAAAGTAAACTTGGGTGTTGAACCTGGCTTGCTTTCAATCTGGCCTACGCCGTCCCCTCCTGGCCCCTATATATAGATGGCCAGGTCTCGAGGAGCGGGTAGGGTCCGATACAGATTACAATATCAACATACGGTAAGAACTCGTATCTCGACTATCATTACAATTGGGCCTAGCTTAACGAGCCTCAGGGGTACTCAACTAACGGGCTCTATCAACTATACCCTTGTCAGTCATAGTCAACTCATTGAACATAATCGTAAACAGTTTAACGATATATCGACTATTTCATAGATGTTAAACATCCATGTTTGTCTTTATAGATCCTAACACGTTCATTAGGCTTCATGCCTTTTAAGGGTCTTCCAAGTTCAGAAACTTGAATTCTCATGTATGGAACTATCACGGATTTTATGGCTTCTAGCCATTTGACGGAGTCAGGGCCCATCATCGCTTCTTTGCATGTAATCGGTTCATCATTGTCAAACAATAATGATCTGTTCTCAAATCTAACTATTTGATTGTTATCCGACTCACGTGGTTCAATAGGAACTTAGATCTATGTGACCACAACCTTTGAGGTACGACAACCATGCGCATTTTGGCCGCCTTCGGGACACTTTCCGGTGCTGCGCTACTTAGCACATATAGCTTAGGTTCAATAACCCAATCAAAGTTCTATTGTCCTCCCACTTAACTTTTCGTGAAAAAAATCCTTCTCATGAAACTTGACGTTTTCAGCGACAAACACTTTTGTCTTAGGTGTTCTAGAGAAATACCCAACAGTTACTTTGGGATAACCTACAAAGACGCATTTATCCGACTTTGTTTGTTGTGACAACCCCGAATTTATCACCAATTCGAAGTGCCCGTTATGCATTCCACCACAATCCCAGAATCATTGTTGTGATACACATAACGTAGTTGGTAACCAGTTCCATAGACATTACAATACGAGGGTTCAAATACAATGGTCATAGAGACCAAGTTCATATTACAACATAATATAGCAGCGGAAATAACGTCTTCGGGTCCATGCCTTCACCCTACAGGCAATGGCGACTCAGTAGAAGATCTTAGTTCTGATACTCTTCTTCATAACCTTCCTCCGGATACTCTTCCCCATAGTCTGGCCAAGTTGATAGCCAGGGACACAGCCATGAGTACATTGGATGCACTCGCAAACCATCTTATAAATGAAATAAGGAAGCAGATATGCAAGGGTGATATGGTGGACTAAGCACTAAGTTTAGTTGCAAAAGCTAGTTTTGTTTCCCAAGAATGTTCATTGGTAGAAAAGAAGTTTAGTTCTCTAATTTCAATCTAAAAGGAACTTCAAGTGTGTCAATATCAATGTCAAGTCAAGTCATGTCATTCACCAAGTTCACCATAAGTTATTATCATTCTTGACAAAAGTCAAGTACAGTTTGCCAACTGTCCATAACCGAGGACGCGGCTATTCAAATAGTTTGAAACCTCTGTAGAGGGATACACTTTACCCACAAGATTCGATACATCTGCCGGGAGACATCCACGGATCATCATACACAAAGTATGCGAGGTTCAGATAATCAAACAAACTCTTTCACTTGCTCACTCTAGTATAGGATCCTTCCCTAGAGCCCGAGACACGGACATCTCCGTTCCGGCACCTCTAGTTTTGCCCGCTCCGGAGTGCTGGATGAATGGGATTTCCACTCGGTTCAGAAGTACCCACGCACGGTGCACTTCTATAAAGGATGATACAAGGCCTCCCATACTAGGGTAAACAAGCTACGGACTAAGCCCCTTCCCATTTAGGGGTAGTGTGGTCGTACGGTAATGGTTGGCTCACATGGTACATCAGTTATTATCATTTACAAATACATTCCATAGTTCTTAGTCAAGTTTATTTTCCTTCATCAAACCATCATGTAGGAGAAACCTCCAATTCAAGTTTTCAAGTTCAAGTCACCAATTTCAAATAGGGTTCCCCTCAGAGATGGCCTCAATTTTATTAGCGACTAAGCCACTACTTGGAGTGATGATACCACTAAAATAGGGTTGGATAAACTCAGCTTGATGCTCTTGCTAAGCAAGATATCACTACACATCTATCATTCTACTCTAGCAATTCAATCATGCAATTTACTTAAAACAAGTAGAATGCAATAGTAAAACTAGGCATTTGGAGTATGATTCAAAAGATGGCTTGCCTTGGTTGGCAAAGTGTCTGGGGTAGTCTTCTTCTTCTTGATAGAATTTCCCCCTCAATATCCTCCTCCGCAACACTAGCGTCTAATAACGAATAAACACAATACACACAATCACCACACAATACTAACATCACTTCAAACACACATACTTGTTTTCAAACAATAATATTCATGGTGGAGTTTATAGAATTGGGTTGCAAGTTTTTCTTCCAAGTTTTTATTAAGTGTGCAAGTTAGATTTTTCTACCAAATACCATATGTGGTTTACTTTCCAAGCATTGGTATTGAACTAAGGGTGATTGGACTAGTTCAAGTGAGGAGGGTTTAAGTAAGTGGATTGGTATTGAGGGCAAAAATTAGTTCTAATTGTGCAATAGAGATCTATCATTTTATGCTACCGACTATGATTGGATTAGGGTCTAATTGGTACCACTAACAAGGTTTGAGTTGATTAAGGTTGACTAAACAGTAGGGGAGTTAATTAGTGAGTTCACAAATCAAGTTTCAAAATTTTAGGAGGTTTAAATAATTTTCTAGAATTTTCCTAGGATTAATAAAGCTATGGTCAAAGTATTCTTATTTATTTAAATCCCTAACTCAATTTGAATCCTAACCAGTTTCAGAGGGTAGAGTATTTCATAAGCTTTCCAATGCATATTCATTTGCTAAAAATGGATTTCTAAACCTCTTGGAATTAAAGTTTGAAAAACATATCTGAAACTTATTTGAATTAATTCGAAATAGGCGGGAAATAAATAAAATCGAATCGGACCGAATTCTAAACGAACGGGCTGATTTCTCTATAGAACCCGAACGGGCCGGCCCGATAACGTTTCGCGCCGGGCGGGATTTGTTTTTAAACAAACTGACAGGTGGGGTCGCCATGTCAGGTGACTTAAGTCACCCGAACTGGTACGCTGCCGTTGGATTCTAATCCAATGGCGCGTCTGCTTCGTGTTCGTCGGCGAGGAGGGAGCTCACCTGCGCGCAGAGAGGAAGACGACGGCGACGGCGGCGAGCGTAGAGGAAGCAGAGCTCGACGGCGACGGGCGGAAAAGACTCCGGCGAGGCTCCTCCACCAATTCCCGGCGCCTGCTTGCTCCATGGAGGTCGAACGCAGCGGCGCCTTCCGCATCCAGTACCTCACCGGCGGCGATGGCAACGTCGAACTAGAGCGAGCGGGGAGAAGTGAGGGTGTCTGGGAGGTAGCTGGGAGTGGTGCGCGTCCAGTCGTTTGATCGTCGGGGGCTTTTATAGGCCAGAGAGGCGGGGACGAGGGCGCCCAGTAGGTGGCCGGCGCAGGGCATGCTGGCGACGTGCACGGGCGACACCGGGCTCGGCGGCCTTGCTCGCATGCTGGAGGGGTGTTGTCTCGGCTGCAGAGTGCTGTGGGTCGGTGCTGGCGAGGTCACGGTGGTCGGGAGCTTGCAGAGAGGAAGAAGGAGAAGAGAGGGGGGTCCGGGCGGTGTCCTCCATTTCCTCCCATGTCGCACGGCTTGGGTCGGGGCAGAGGGAGCTGGGCTCGACCGCGGAGGTCTCCACGAGCATGGCTACAGGGTCGAGACGAACGGCGACAGTGATGCTCACAGTAAACTCGATTTTCTCCGATTTTTGCTTGCCAGGTGTTCGACACAATGCCCGCAAGAAATTCAAATTCGAATTTTTGAAATTTTTCACTTTGGGTGATCAACATATTAGATAAGGTTTCCAGAGATATTTTTGTTCTGAGGAAATAACATGTTTTGCAAAAATTTGTATTTGAATTTAGGGTATTGTCACTGTTTCAGATTCAATCTTTGGCTAAAGTTTGAGTGATGTTCTGATTTGAATTTTGGTTAGAAACTTCTTGGTTGAGTTAGTATACAACTTGTTCAAGCTCAACTAACTGGCCAAACCTTTGCTTGAGCTACAGATTTCTTAATATAAGGGTCCAAAGTAGGGTGGTCAATAATATTTTCTAGATCATCTTATTCTTCTCTTTTTCTTTCTTTCCTTTGTTTCTTGTTTCTTTAGCTCTGATAATCTTTCTCTAATGCTTCTGTTGGTTAGGTTAGAATTAACTAACTATTGCACAACAAATAATAACACACATGAAATCATAAAATACTTATAAAAGAAAATACATGCATACATGCAATAATAGATAAAAAGTTTTATCTTGGCCCAAAACTTGGCACTTTAATTCATAGGAAATGGATTACAATTTTCTGAGTTGTTACATTTGTAAACATTTTACATATGCCTAGCATACCAAAATTTTAGAAAAGACAACTTGGGTTTTATCCCATGCCATAACTCATATGGTGTCATTTCAATGGATCATGATGGCGCTCTTTTCAGTGTAAAAGCGGTAGTCTCTAAAGCTTTATCCTTAAAATATAATGGCAGTTTTATGGATGACACCTTTGATCCAACGATGTCAAACAAAGTTTGATTTCATCTCTCGAACACTCCATACTCCTATGGTGTTTCAGGAAATATAAGTCTATGGAACGATTCCTCAACTTTTAGGTGTTTGCTAAACTTGTAACTCAAATATCTTCCTTTATGATCAAATCATAAAATCTTTATTCTCTTGTTACAATGATTTTCAACTTCATCCAGAAATACTTTGAACAATATTCAAATATTTCATGCTTCTTCCTTATCAAGTAAATATACACATATATCTACTCAAATCATCGATTAAAGTAAATGAAGTTCAAGAATTCACCACACACGGCTACACATAATGGATTATATACATCAACATGTACAATATCCAATAAGTTAGTCGTCCATTCTTCTTTAGCCTATGAACGGAGTTTTAATTATCTCTAGGAAATTTTTACAAGTGTCAATTGATTCAAAATCAAAAGGACTCCAAAATTCCATCAACATGGAGTTTCTTCATGTTTACTTTCCAATATGATTTAAACGGTGGTGTCACTCATAAGTGATCTTCTAATCATTTGTCTTGAGACACTTTTAGCATCAGTGTTATGGATGTGATTTCTCCAACAAGATAAGCGTTCATTCATCTTTTATGAATGCGGTAATAATTTGAACAACCATTGTTCTCATAATACCATAACAAAATAATAATTATTAAAACAGATCTTGAAGGCTAGGTTTAATTCCAACGAAACACAATAACACTTTATTTGTTTTTGATGAGAATCATCCCATATTCATTTGCTAGTTAATCAGGCCATTGCAGTTCTTGTATTGCGTTGTTCTGTATGACAGTTCATACCAACCAATTTAGTATCAAATACCCAAGAACCACATTGTTTAACAAGCAACGAATACACCCATAATATGTATATCTTCTATATACCTGAGCTGGACATTTCCAGTCTTTTCTTTTCCGCCAGAATAAATTTTGGATTCTCTTTTAGCAATTCTTTTCCTTTCTAGAAGAATCTATCAACATCAATAGTGGCGCCATTCACATGGCACATAGTTCAAGGCATGATTAGTCAAACACTAATACCCTTGGACTCACACTTTGAAGTAGATCACCATAATCACATATTTGGCGTTCTTCCAAACTCCATTCTTTAGTAATCTATTAATGTAGTAAACATTTTACCGACATCTTGTATTCATCCTATCATGACAACTTTCATGATCAAGCTACTATAGCTCATGAGGATGAATTGTGAGTATAATGCTAGTTCCCAAAACCTTTTTTAGGAGATCTAGACGGCTAGCGTCTCTAATCTTCACAAATTCTCATACAATATGAGAACATGTGTCTTACTAAATTATACTCTATCACATTGCAACCAAACATTGTTTCAGATATCAAAATATCTTCCACACATGATAGTTTATGAAACAATCCTTTCATCTCCTAGATAACCTTGATACTAAAAACAACTTTTGAATATCAAGGATCATGGAGGCAAATGTGATACTTAGATACTAACACTGGAATTGTTACTCTTGATTTAATACTACTTATTAAATTTTATTGAGTAACCAAAGTTTGCTAAAAGTTAGCAATAGGACTTTAAACTTTAGATTGACATTCAAACAATACGATACCAGTTCGTAAAGTTAACATCTAGAATTCTATAGTTCTATTATCTCAATTATAGCTAATCGCAAGGTAGTAAACGGATGCCAATGACTATAGCAAACTATGCAAATTCACTTTGATTTAGTTAATGATAAATTGAGTTCTATAATTAAAAATTACTAAGTGAACTCCCACTTAAAAACAACATCACTCTTAGTTTTCTTAAGTGATTACACGAACCAAATTCACTATACCGCAACCGATCATCACGTGTAACGGCATAGTTTTAAAGGCGAACATCACCATGTTCATCATATCAACCATATGACTCATGCTTAACCTTTCAGTTCGTGTTCAGAGGCCATGTCTGTATATGCTAGGCTCGCCAAGTAGAACCATAGTACTCGTGTGTGTAAAACTGTCTTACACCCGTCGTATGTGAACGTAGAGTCTGTCACACCCGATCATCACGTGGTGTCTCGAAACGACGAACTTTCTTGACGGTGCATGCTATGGAAGAACACATTTTTATCTTGATATTTATATGAGAGGGATCATCTTATAATGCTACCGCGCGATCAAATCTAAGCAAAATAAGATGCATAAAAGGATAAACATCACATGCATATATAATGTGATATGATATGGTCTTTCACGCATTCGATCTCCATCTTGTGTGTCATGGCATGATCTCCATCATTCCACCGGCGTAGCGCCAAGGTCCATGGCGCACCACCTTGATTGTCTTCCTCTATTACAATATATCACTTGGATATATATATTCGGCACGCAGGCCATAAAATGAAAAGACAACCATATGGCTCCTGCCGGTTGTTTATAACTTACAAAAAGGATCATTACATACAATTTGTAACATAAACAATTTAACCATATCACATCACATGCCCTGCAAAAATAAGTTAGACGCTTCTAATTTGTCTTGCATATTTTACGTGGTTTGGGGATTTTTAGGAAGAACCATTCTTACCTACGAACATGTAACCACAATGGTAATAAAAATATTATTAACAACTCTTTGTAAAAAAATCATAATTATTGTGGGAGAAATGTGCACCCGCAAAGCCACATATGCCGAAGTATGTAAGTGTGGGACAAGTCTCGTGAACGCGGTCACGTAAGGTTAGTCTCGGGCAGCTTCAATCTCACTATGCCACTATGATCCAAAATACAAAAAATAGCAATAACATGATCATCAACGCCCACATCTCCATGTGTTCTAATCGTGCATACCAACTATGCATAGAGATGGCTCTGATAGCACCGATGGGTTCATAGCATGGAAAACAAAAAATTTCCTACGCATGAACACAAACTAGCCAAGAAAACTCTACGAGATGGTAGCAACGGAGAACTAACCCTCGAAGACCGGAAGCGGGGATTACGTTCCCGCACAAACGTTGCCGATGGAGACTTGATGAATACACACGTAGTCGACGTAGTCGTTCACTTGACGTAGTCGACGTAGTCGTTCACTTGATGTAGTCGACGTAGTCGTTTACTTGACACTTCAAAGATCGTGTACAAGGCGCCACAACTGGCGGCGCCTCCGTACTCGGTCACACGTATGGCTTGTCGTCGTCTCCTCCACGCCCTCGGTCTAGCGGGGCAGCGGAAGAAGGAATCCGCCGGACACTCCAACACCACTTCAACTAAGTGTATGAAATCGAACGATAATTTCGGCAGAGCTTTGCTGAGCAATGTCAATGGTGGAGCAGCAACTATGGGAGGAAGGGAGGGATCAAGAAGTGTGAGAAGAGGGAGAAGAAGGCTCCTTTTATAGGAGAGGAGGTGGCAGTCCCTTCTTCATGGTGGTAACCCCCTCTTCATGGTGGTAACCCCCATTTTAATTTTGCATGACATTCATGCTAATTAAAACTCACACTAATTGAATTAATAAAACATTTTTATTTATTTAATATTTGTTAATTCAATCAACTAACAAACATTAACAAAAAAAAACCTTGAGTTATTTCGATATGCTAAAACAGTTTCGGCACTTTTCTAAAACAACCCTCATGCTGTCCTATAATTTGATCGGAGTATTGTATCCACTCAAAAACGATGACGAGCCTTAAGTGTGTCACCCTACGGTTCGTGAATAACGTGGACATGATCGAGACTCCTCTCCAATCAATAATCATCAGTGGGATCTGGAAATCCATGACGACTCCCACTTACTCGACGATGATCTAGTGATCGTGTGAACCATTAACGAACATAGTCAATTCCTTTTGTCTCGCGATATTATTACTTGTCCGAGATCCGATCATTCGGTATCAACCATACCTAGTTCGATCTCGTTCCCGACAAGTCTCTTTACTCGTTCCGTGATAATGCATTCCCGTGACCTAGTCACATGCTTGTAAGCGGTGTCAATGCAATATCACCGAGAGGGCCCAGAGAATATCTTTCCATTATTCGGATGGACAAATCCCACTCTTGATCCATGAGACTCAACTAATACTTTCAGAGTACCCAAATCACCCTGTTACGGTGTGACGTTTGATATCATCAAAGTACCCTTCTGGTATTAGTGATTAACATGATCTCATGGTCTAAGGATTAGAACTACTTCGTATGAGTTTGATATAGCAATGAAACTTGATGACTTGATCGTATTGCTATTCTTACTATGGGTGTGACTGTTCATCACATCATTCTTCTAATGATATGACCCCGTTATTAACAACATCCAATGTTCATGATCTGGAAACCTTGATCATCAGTTAATCAACAAGCTAGTATAAAAGAGAGGCTTCACTAGGAACCTTTTGGTTTATTAATCACACAAGTATTAATGTTTCGGATTAATACAATTCTAGCATGAGAAATAAACATTTATCATAAACATGGAATATGATAATAACCACTTTATTATTGCCTCTCGGGCATATTCCCTTCAGTTCCTCTCAATAAGGTTGTGGCCGTTGTCTGCTATGAGGTGTGTGAAAGCGGTGATGTGGTTCCTCTCCTGGCTAACCGTGGATGCGAGGAGGTGAGGAGAAACGGCGTGGATTGTAGTGCGGCAAGCTTCTCTCGGTCAACCGTGGAGGCAAGGGAGAGAAGCCTTGCCGCACTTCGTCACCTACAGTGATAGAGCATTGGCGGTGCCCTCCAATTCGAAAGCTAGAGGACAAGAAGGGTGGATCCAAGGAGGCCACTGCTGCTTTGGATTTATTTCTCTATTCTTGCCATCGAGACATGGAGTGCATAAGTGGATCTGATGCGGTGGCAGTCCTAGCTCATTTCTGAATCTCTTGGGAGTTTTCCCATGCCAGTGACACGCTCGCATGCGTATTTGTTGGGCAAATGGTGGCCACTCCCTCCTCCTGCATGGAGGATGGTTATCTCCAATCCAACCTCCAGGCCATGATGCCAAATCGGAGGCCCTTTGATCTCAGCGCAGCTGGCTCCCTCCTCACCGCCCCAAGTGGTGTCGTCCCCAGCGACGATGAGGGTGACTGTGCTGATGACCTTTGCGGTGGAGCTGTCCTCAATTGCGTTTGTTGGATTCCTGTTGAGGACCCTAGTGCATCCCTCAGTTAGAAACCAAGGTTTATCGATCGAAGAAGAAAAAGCCAATACGACTGAAGGTGATGCTTGCAAGCTTCGCGACAGCTCTGGACAATTTATATGGCGCCTCGTCCAAGCTTTGCTTTGCGAGCAGCAACGTGGAACCTGCACACAACACAACCAAGTACTTTGTTCCCAACTTATGATGAGGTTGTCAATCTCACCGGTTTGCTTGAAACAAAGGGTATGAGCGTATCGAGAGGAAACAGTAGAAGTATGCGAGTAAAGTAAACAGTGTGAGTAAAGTAAACAGGTAATAGCAATATGATGGAAATAGGACCGGGATCCACAGTTTACTAGTGATGTCTCTCCATAAGATAAATAACACATGCTGGGTAAACAAATTATAGTTGGGCAATTGATAGAATAAAGATAACGTGATATGTCAAGAAGATCACTATGTGATTTACTCTGGGCATTACAACAAAATATATAGACCGCCATCCAACTGCATCTATGACTAATAATCCACTCACGGGGATATCATCTGAACACCCCATGAGTATTAAGTTGCGAACAATAGATAATTGCATTAAGCAAAGTGTGTAATGTAAACAAAGCATATGCCCTCGAGCATATGAATGTTGTTTTCTCCCTAGTAGCAACAGCACATCTATAACATTAGAGGTTTCTGTCACTCCCCCAGATTAAATAGAGGCATGAACCCACTATCGAGCATAAATACCCCCTCTTGGAGTTAGTAGCAACTACTCGGCCAAGATAGCTACTAACAACGGAGAGCATGCAAGATCATAAACAACATAGAGATAACATAAGATATATTTCAGTATAGCAACTCAATCATAACACCAATATTCTTCGGATCCTAACAAACACAACATGTAGAATTACATAACGGTGATCTTAATCATGTAGGGCAGCTCATGAGATCTAAACATGAAGCACATGGTGGAGGAGACAACCATCTAGCTACTGCTATGGACCCATAGTCCAAGGTAAACTACTCACTCATCGCTCCGGAGGCAAGCATGGCGATGAAGAAGACCTCCGGTGGTGATTCCCCTCTCCGGCAGGGTGCCGGGAAGAGCTTCTGGACCCTCCCGATCTCGGGTCGATGTGGCGGATCGCGATGTGTTTCTGGAAAATTGATCGGATACTTAGGTTTTTCCCATCGGGGGCTCTTTATAGGCGAAGGGGCATCGTCAGGAGTGGACCGAGGTGGTCTCACACATAGGGGGCGCGGCCAGGGCCTGGGCCGCGCCACCCTGGTGTGTGGGCCCCTCATGGCCCCACTCCGTCTCCTCTTCGGTTCTCTGGAAGCTTCGGTGGATTTCTGGATGTTTGGCTTTTGTTTCGTCCAATTCCGAGAATATTTCCTGTGTAACTTTTCTGAAACACAAAAACGCAGAAAACAGGGAACTGGCACTATGGCGACTTGTTAATAGGTTAGTTCCGGAAAATGCATAAAAGTGCCACGAAGTGTAACGAAACATTAGGCAAATGGTGTAAAAAGAAGCATGGAGCATCAAAAATTATAGATATGTTGGAGACGTATCAGAGCACCCCACCTTCGCACGCGGGTTGCTCCGCCATCAAGCACCCCGCCCTCACTCGTGTGGCCATTGTCCAAAGGTAGTGCGCTGATTTCATCCTCTCGGGTGCTTCTCAATGGGGTGCCAGGGTACCTAATGCCCACAGCCCACGGTAGGCGGCTCCGGCAAGGGACCCGCTTAGGGGCTCTCCCCCTTACCTTCGATCTTGCAATAGACCCGCTCCAACAACTACTTGGCATCGCCACGGAAAATGGTGATCTTCTTCTCCTTTGGGGGCCAGGGATCCACGGTTCACACATCCCTCCATGCTGATGACGCGGTAATTTTTGTGGGCCCTATAAAGAAGACTTTGCAGTTTTGACAAATATCTTGGAAGGTTTTAGAAAAGTTACAGTGCTTGTTACAAATGTGCACAAGACTATCGCTGCCCAAATTAGATGCTCCCATTTCTTGACGACATCATGCAAAGCTTTCCAATTAAACGCTCCAACATCCTAATAGAATATCTCGGGTTGCCTTCTCACTCCTATAAGTATCGAAAATGTTGTTGTGCAACCCCTCGTTGACAAGCCGGCCTTCAAGCTTGTCCCATGGCATGGGAAGAACATCACGGCCGCCGGAAGATGCTCTCTTGTCAAATCCGTCATCACCTCCCAAGCCATATTTCACATCATGCCGCTTGTTACCCGCCGCCCACCACACACACACACACGAATGTTGCAAACCATCAGGAAAACAGAGAGTTTTTTTTTTGGGGGCGGGGACGGATAAGGTGTCGGGGGCAATGTAAGGTTAATTAAAAAAATGTGTGTAGGCCAAAGGAGAAGGGGGACTTGGGCATCCTCGAACTTGATAAATTTGCGAGGGCATTGAAACTTTGGTGGCCATGGTTACTTTGGAAACACCCCTTCAAGGCGTGGATTCGCAATGACCACCCTTGCAATGATGTAGATATGGATTTTTTTTCTGTGCGGTATGGTCAAGTCTTTTATGATGGAGGCGGTGTGAAAGAATTGGGCTCCACCGAAGTGTAAACTTTTCGTGTGGCTCATCTTACAAAATCGTGTGTGTACGGCCGACCGTCTTCAAAAAAGAGGATGGCCAAATTGTGAAAATTGTCAATTATGCAAGCGGGAAAATGAAATGGTGGCCCACATTCTTTCCAAATGCCGCTACTCCTTGAGGATTTCGAATTCTATCATTCATTGGCTTGGACTTGCATCGGTGGTGAATGTGTCTACTTGGGCTAACCATGCCACGGTGAAGGAGTGGTGGTTGAGTTTCATATCCCCCAATGGGTTGAGGAGGAAGTATTTTGCTTCTCTCATCATGCTTGCTTTTGGGAGCTTCGGAACGAGCGCAACGCTAAATTGTTCCGCAATGTCGCCTACATGCCTTCTATTGTTGTTTCTAGAATTAAGAGTGAGGCGGAGCTTTAGAGTTTGGCAGGTGCAAAGCAATTGGGTTCAATCATGCCGCGAGAGTGATTGTTTTGTTCCCAAGCTTGACTCGTTTTGTGAAAGACTTAAACTACCTTTGCCCTCTTTCAAAAAAAAATGTCCGTTAAAGCAGTAGATCTTGTTTCCAGACTATTGCAATATTATTCACCAAACCTTCGGTCAACTGCAGTGAGTGCTGTTGCATTGTTGTTTCCTAGAGTGTTGTGTTAAATCCTTATCTTGCATCGCTGTATCATACGAATCAACGCTGCTTTGCACATGCTACAGTTGCTGTCACCCGCTTCCAGTTCCTTCCACCCCTCAACTTCAAGCCCCAGGGTAAATCTGCCATGTGTTTTTTCCTCCGACTGACTTAATTACCCAGGCATGGGCCGTCACATTGCGACTGTGTTGGAGAGAATAGACTTCTCTCGGCTCCAATCACTAACAGTGTTCGGGAACTGCGAATCATTCTCCGTTTCTGAAAGCATGAAGCTGCTTAGGGTGCTTGATCTGGAGGGTGCATCAGAAGTAGAGTATGGCGTACTAAAGAAGATGATGAAGTTGTTGTGTCGCCTTTAAGTTCCTCTCGCTGCGAGGATGCCATCTGCCGAGCTCAATAGGTAGTCTGAGGCAGCTCCAGCAGGCTCCAGATGTTAGATACACCTCCATAGTACTGCCTCAGATCTTACGTTGAATTGCCTCAGATCCTCACGTGTAATGATACTTTTACAAGAACATGAGCAAAAATAACCAAGTAAAATGGAAGCTCATGTTCACCGATTAAATGTTAATATGCAGCTAACAATGAACAGAAGTATAGTGAACTCAATCATTCAAACATTGATCAGCCAAATGTTGATTCTTCGGCATGATCAGAAACAAATATCAGCATCCAGAACTCGCATAACATTGTGTCAAGAAACTTTCATCAGCATGTAGCAGGACACAGATCATGGCTCTGAACAAAATTTCTTATCATCAGGACACATACAAGAAGCAGCAGGCACCCTATCCAGCTCAAATGTAATAATTTCTTAAAACAGAGTTGAGCACATGAGCCTGAATTTCCACACTATGAAAAGGTGAAATCAGTACACCTTGCAGGCTTACAGCATAACAAGAAAGAGCAAACAAAGGATAACCTCATGTACCGCCGATTAGTTGTTAATATGCAGCTAACAAGGAACACAAACTCATCATTCACTGATAAAGAGACGGCACAAACTTGAACTGTTCGTATATTCTCATCTTGCCAATGAAGAAACTAACAGATCAACACATACAATTGTTTGAAGAAGCTTAACGGGTGCCTGACCATTTCTAAACTGAAAATGGAGAATCCCAGAATATATGCAAGTCGCCAGCTTACATATACTGCTGCCTGTCCATCATCAACAAAGCTCTCATCATGGTGTTGAACAAAATCATTGGTCAGAACAGAATGATGTCTGAGGAAACAGCTACCTCAGCCTGTGCATACGTCTCACGCTCTTAACAACACGAGCATAGTTATAGAACTGACAAGCGTCCATGCCCATGGTTGAGTTCACTGTCTTCCTGCCATCACTGCATGAGCTGTAGGTTCCACCAACCACTAAGTCAAACCTACCAAACTCGTTCATCAGATCCTTGAGTACACTGGTATTCACCTTACTAATGCTAGACACTTGTCTCAGTTGCCCGGACTGCTTCGTCTTTCTCCACCACCGTTTCAGGACCTTCCTGTTAACCTCAGATTCTTCAACCGACACTACACCCTTCAGTGGAATGCCAAGACCGTGCAGAGCAACTTCTGCACCTCCAACTCCACTATAGATAGACAATACGGTCAGCCCATCGGGGTACATTTCTTTCAGGACTGACAAGAGATAAGCGACAGTATCAGTTTGAAAGCCAAATCTCATGGCAGCGATCCTCTCTTGTGTGTTTAGACCAAGCATATCCGTATGGCCGGATGGATAACCTAGTGCAAGTTCCAGTTGGCGTGGCTGCATAGGGTCTTCAATTGTGAATGGTGCTGCGCCTTCAATTGTCATCAGTGAATTTGAGCCCACAGCACGTCTTCTATCTGTTGGGAGGTTATGGATATACCCCTCCTTCCGACTCAGAGCTGAGAATGTCTGAGTATTTACAAACTCAGGCTGCACACTAAACAAGAATTCTGACAATTCCTGCCATGTGTTTTTGGTGATGTCAACAATGTTTCCATAGAGGAAATAGGGGGGCTTGCCAAGATCGACATAAACATTTGCACGAGAGCCAGATCCCTTCTCATTATATTCTTCCTTCATGGACCCATCACTCAATGATCTGACACCACGGCTTAACCATGGAGTGTTGGCAGCATGACTACTTGAAGCCCCTCCATCATCTCTGAACAGATGCTTCGCCTTTTTAAAGCATATGTTCTCATCATCATCATCATAAAACCTTAGTCTCCGATGGGATGCTGAATACTTAGTTTCAGTTTCGCCTACAAATTCAGACTCAATTTTGACCTGTGTAGAAGAAAATAAGAGGCAAGATTAGAAACAAGAACGGGGTTTTTAATTGGTTTTACTATATATTTTGCCATAAGCACATGTAAAGAAGATATAGTTTTCAATATGAGCAATAAAGTCAGTGGTTACAAAATTGCATGCTTTAATAATTCACAAAGTTATAAATTTTTAGTAAATCACAAAGTTGCATGCTTTAGTAAATTAGGGAAAAATCACGAAACCAACTGAAAACATCACAAAGAATATCATAGAAATCGTTTATGCAAAATGTTGAGCTAACCTACTAGCCTACTGTATAATCTCCACAACCTTAACTGATTGGTGACTACGAAACATATTGTCTGATGTAGCATTGTATAATGAGCTGGGATGAGGGTGGGAGGTACTGCGAGTGTAGCTACGTTAAAGTGAATGCTATATGTTGCCAAACATCATAAATTTTCCTGCTCATTTCCCCCTTGGGTGGCGACACAAAAAATTGTAGGATAAAACAAGTATTGCTAACTGTTTATCGTGCAGAGTTTGTGTTGATCGGGCTCCCCCGAATCGGACACATTGTGCAAACAGGACAAGTGCGTGGGAAAAGTTGATCTGTGGTTACACATAAAATCTTGTACATGAGGTCATTGATCCTTGCCTAGGAACAACAGTTGAGCGTACAACTGTTAAAAGCTATATTCACAGGAACATGGATTCGGGATAAGATATGGGAAGCGACAGCTTTCAGAAAAGACAAACTGCTGCAGCAAATTGTTTGTGCCTGATCTGCAAGTAACAACACCCAAAGTTTGTTTTGTGGATTCAAAGTGCATAGCTTCTACTTTTATTATTTTCCAATCTTATGCAGGGAAAACCATCAGACGAAAACCCCTAGATCATGTTGGTGTGAATGTCCAGGTTGCTTCAGGCAGAGAACCACACATTGACAGAGTTGTGGAGAAAAGGCATTCTGGCCTACTCACAAGCATATAGACATGTACACCAGGAACCTAGTCTGTCAGCTGAGGGATAACAGTAAAAAAAATTGGTAGGGTATACATCATCATTGCCAATTTCTTCGGAAACATAGGGAATTGTGGCATTTACAAATTGGTCGTTAAGGAACTGTGGCCAATTAAACAAAGAGCAGCAAGACAATGATATCAGGAAAACCATTGAAGCTTTTTGTGACCTTGATTCTAAAGATTGGGACTTCATGTTCAGCGTCCAGGCTGACACTGAGTAGAATCTAATGTGGAGGACAGGGGCAAGCAGAATGCAGTACAAATACTTTCATGATGCCGTCACATTTTATACCACCTACAGTACAAAACAAACTTCTATGACATGCCTTTTGGGTTGTTTGCCGAGTAAACAACCATTCTCAAAGCATAATATTGAAAGGTATTATGCTAAGAGACAAGCAGGTCGAAAGCTTTGAATGGGTTTTCACTAAATTTGTGCAAATGTTGGGAAATGTGGCACCCAAGACCATTCTCACAGGTGAATTTTGTATACGTCCTGCGTAGGAGGTACTAAATTTAGTTCGAGCCCCTAACCCAAAATAAAATGCCATCACTTGTGTATTCTATGCAGATCTATGTCAAGCCATGGAAGTGGTAATTCAGACTGTCATGCCTAACATAGCTCATCAGTGGTGCAAGTGCATGTCCTTAAGAAAGCAGTAAATTGTCTAGACCCACCGTACAGCAAGAAGAATGAGTGTGGTGCAAGTGCATGTCCTTAAGAAAGCAGTAAATTGTCTAGGTCCACTACAAAATGTCTAGATCGGAGCCGAATTCCACAAGCTGCTTAACCACATGGCACATGCTAACAACAGATGAATTTGATACGCCTAGGGGATGCTACTTGAGAAGTACAACCTAAACTCGCATCCATTTATGACTATTGTATGATGTAAGGAAGAAATGGGCAAAACCTACTTCAAAGGTTTCTTTCTGTGCTAAGATGATGGGTACATAGAGAAACAAGAGCGGGAATAATATTATGTTGACAATATATTTGCCCAGGGGCTGCCCAATTCATAAATCTGTAAAACAATACTTGGGGCTTCATTTTTGTTCAAAAAGAAGGTTTAAGTTTGACCAAGCGCTATGAAGGGAATACACACCAATTCAAGGTTTGTATTGAAGACTTTTGGTGATCGCCTAGCCTATGTGTTTGGGTGTTTATCCTAAAAGCACGCCTAAGTTAGGCCTGGAATAGAGTGTCTGGAATGGAACTGAAGAGTGTGACAAGGTACGAGGTGTCCTAGACAGTGGCATTTTAGGTGACATGTTTCGATTCCCAGATGTCAGCAAAAGGAACTTTGCAGAACCAGAGTCAAAAAATTATTTGTGTGACATTGTGAAACGAACTTGGAAGGTTAATAGTGTTGCTGGAAGATGAGCAGAATAGTTTGATGTAGATGAATCTGGTTGGTGGATAGACTGGAGACGAACCTTGACCATTTTCCCTCAGAAACAACAACCACGGGAGAAAACAAAGGCGATGGAAATACCTCATTTATAGCATGCCCATTTTCCCTGACTTCGGAGAAACCTGCTCCTTGAGCAGTGACAATGCAATCCACGAGCTGATCAAGTGGCGCTTCCTCACCTGAATTAAGCATATGTTGGGCTATCGTTATAATGAATATTATGAACAAAATCCTTATCAAACAGATCTAAAATGTTCTTGATAAATATTCTAAACAATTGGCATTGCAATAAGATTATAAGAGAGTGGTACTGGTACAACTATAATTGATCACAAGTTTGCTCTAAACAGAGCAACACTACACGACAGAACATATCATAAATATAATTTTGATGCTTTTACAAGTCAGTGCACAATCACATACCCAATTGGTTGAATGCCAAGTCGACTTCTTCCTGAGAGAAGTTCATTGTGTTCTGTAGATATAACTTCCTTTCTAAGAACGAATCTGGCTCCACCTGAAGTTAGGAAAACATTCAGAACAATAATTTAAAAAAATCATGACGGCCCAAGTCTCATATGATTAACCTCTCCGCTCGGTGCTCTCGTAACATAGGACTAAGTTGTGCTCCATCAAGGCAACCAAACCTATTCAAAAAACATCGTTGTGTGAATCATTGTTAGCGTACGGCGACCTTCGCTCATAAGGCCAGTGAACACACCTTTGCTAACTACTAACATCTCGTTTACTATGCTACTCGAGGCACCCCCTAATCAACCGTTGTCCGATTTCAACAACACACAAAAGTACATGTAAAACATGGTAGCAATTAAGCACAAGGATACTGCTGTAACACTAAGGAAAGAGGTTTGCTTCAGTACCAATCTAAACAAGTTTTTATGACATTTTTAATTCCAGAGATGCAGTTACCTATTAATGAGTGTGAAAAGGAACTAGTGGCACTAAAATTGTTTAAACAAGGACTCAAGAATATAAGGCATGATAAGAGGCAGAAAAGCAGGTAAGATTTACTATAAAAGCATACCATTATATTTTTATATTAGTGTTAAACATTACAAGTGAACCAATATATCAACCAGAGAATTCATGGGAAATAAGAATCACTTACAGAATGAGATAGAAGGGACTCCAATAATGCATTTGAATCATGTTCACCTGGATGGGAGACAAGTCGGTGATTACTTTGTAGATCGAAAGTCATTTATCTTTTAACTGTGTGTCGATTTCTGTAAAGTTGCATATGGCAACACATATCCAAAAAGGTATTTCGTGGAGAATAACACACCATTTTCCTGGAGTATCTTGTCAACGATCATTGGTGAAAATCCCATAGCAATGAATTGTGACCTTAAATTACTAGAAGACGGCTGACCTTCCTACAGTAAGAGTCAATAACATTAAAACAATTTTCAGAACATACATCAATGATCAATCAACGCTTCTAGACTACAAGGCTTCAAGGCAAATCTCACCTCCACCTTAACACTAGCATGTGCGGGATCTGGCTGTGGGCCCATGCCAGCATTCCTAAGAACCTTGGCGCCAGCGCTAGCAGCACCATCCTCGTCCCAATCTTCAATTGTGACCTGCATTTAGCAAGAAAAAGCACCGAGTGAACACAACAGCCAAAGAGTATCACAAGTGAATACGCCAACCACCAAGGTCTGCTACTACCATGGCGATCTCTCAAAACCTGCCCCTGCAAAAGTAAAAGGTAATAACAACATTAATCTAGCAGTACAGTTGAAATATATATTTCTTTAAAGATACACACTTTTTTTTTACAATACAAATCAATTTAATAGTATCATGGAACTTAATTGTATTGAAGGAAAGAGACCAATTTGATATGGGGCATATACTAGAAAGTAGCATCATGACGTGGAAAGATCATCTGTATTCTGTTTTCATACATCTGTTTTCTACAAGCAGTGGGCAACACATTTTTCATTGGCAAATAGAACAGATCAATATAGATAGTACACGCCAGCCATATTTAGTAATAGAACAGATCAACACCATGTTTCATAGTGTAGTCTCTACTCATCGATACCCACGAAACAAAAATAGCGGCTAGAATAAATGGGAAAAGAACGCATTCTGGGATCAAGCAGCTTTAGTAATAAACAAGAGAGAATCAACAAATTAAGCTCCTCTGAAAAGACAGAGATAAACATAAGGAGAATCAACCATGAGCTAGCCAGCTAGGTAGTACTATGATGCAGCTAGTAGCGGTAAACTGAAGCTTCGTACCATCCATCTAGCTATAGAGCAATATGGAGGACGCACGCATGGAATTTAATGGCTGGACTGGCAACGGGTTGCAGAGTACAAACATATACCAGCACAGGACCTCATCTTGATGTCAAGGACCAGGAATTACGAAAAAATGGTGCTGGTATTCTCATGGCAAAAGGCGGGACAGTCAAGAACGATCAAGACCCGGCCAAGAGAGAGGTTTTTAACAACTCGGGAATCATTCTCCTCCTTACTTTCGATTGCAGTAAAGATGATCCATCATGATGATGGTTCAGAGAATCATAGTTTACTTCCCCTGAAATGAAAAATCCTGTTTTTTTTGTCCTAACAGCAAGTCGTTCGTTCCGAGGAGGCGCAACAGAGAAAACATGGACCATGGGCAATGGCAGCCGTTACAAATAGCATGTTGCCAAGAAGGAACATAGTAGTAGCACGTATAGAGGACATTTCACGAGCTAGCACGGAGTAAAAACAGCGTCTTTGGTGAGGGGCGGGGGCGAGGAGGAACAGGGTGTACCGGAGAGAGTTCCAGGAGAAGAGTGACGGCCGTCGGCGGCGTCAGGTTCTGCAGGACGGCGTCGGCGGGCGGGCGGCGACAGGTCTGGCTGCGCGGCCGGGCGTCGATCGAGCTGTACGGACGGGGAAACGCGAGGGTTCGTGAGCTGCACGGACGAAAACACCGGTGAAGCGGAGAGGGGAAGAGGGACAGAGCACTTACGAGATGGAAGAACAAAGTCGGAGGATTCCGGGGAGGAGGGGATGGCGGCGGCGGAAGCTCCCGGCCAGAGGGTTCGGTCTGCCTGCAAACAGGCACCAAAATCATGGCTCAACACTAAGCGGAGGGGACGGAGGCAGTACCAAGATTGTGCCTGCACGAGACGAGAGAGAAGGTAGGGAGGCAGGGAGGGAGCTCACGGGAATGCGGCCGCCTGATCGCCTCGCCGCCGTCGTCTCGTCGGTGGTCTCGGCGCCGCGGCGAGGACGAGGAGTACGAGGAGGATGGCGACTGAGTGGAGTCAGGTCGGGCTGGTTCGGGTCAGAGAAGACACTGGTTCCGTGCGTATGCGTTCGGGCCGGGCTGGGCCGGGCCTCTATCTCTCCGCCGGCCCATCAAACTTACTAACTTGGAAGTTGAAAGTTGAAATCACGTCTGGCTTAAGTAAGATTTTTTTTTTTGGCAAGTTTGTAAGATTCATAGTTCAGTAAACAGGACGAATCGTTTTGGCTGATGATTCGATGTGATTTTCTGTCTCAGTACATTGTAGAAGTTTCTAAAACTATCGTGTGTAGTATTATTGTTTCATTTTCCTTTAGTACTCCGTAACATGAAATTGTAGGTTTAGAAAATCCGTGAATTAAAATGCATTTACTACTTTATCTGAAAAGGGAGGACAAAGTGATGGTCTCTACATTGAAGAGATGCATATGGTGTTTATTTTATTTTATTCAATAAATGTCATGCTAGATCATATATCAAAAGCCCGAAGCCACCACAACACCTGCAAAACCGGCAATGAGTGATGAACATGTCACTGGGTCTTATGCCCTAAAAACATAAAATGTGCCACACCAACAAGCATCGGGGACATCACCGAGTTATCCTATGACGAAATGGGAGCACTCATCCAGCCTAATAGACCCTCAGCAAGCGCCTCATGCACTCATTTCTCAGTAGCGGTGTCACTGTCGTTAACCGCTGAGCCATCATCTACATAACCCTTGCCAGACCTGTCGTCGATGTCACCATGCCTCCAAATAGTATCCCCATGTTGTGTCAGTCCATCAAGTCACGTCTATCACCGAGACCCGTCGTCGAAATCACCATGCCGCTAGATAGCATCCCCGCATTGTGCGAGTCCATCAAGTCACGTCTGTCACCGAGACCCGTCGTTGTTCACCCGGTAGATGCACTCCACTCCACCTCTTGCATCCACTATCCAATAGCACTGCTCCAAAAACGATGCCCTCATGAGGGAGAGCGTCACCATCGTCCGATCCCAAAAAATATATCTAGGGTTTCCCCTAGAGCAGTCCGAGTGAGAAGGTGGCGGCTACAACGATGATGCCTTCAACAAGGTAACGGCATATAGACCCCACCACCATCCACCATGACTAGAGATAGATTTCGGTCCACACCGACATCCTCGCCTAGCCACTTCATACCCGAGACTAGATGTGGGATCTCGCAATCCGCCACAACTAGCCACAAACAAGCCGACCACCTCCGACGGGGAGGAGGCTTCCACCACCATGCCCAAGATCACCGTCGGTGTGCTCGTACTACGGACTAACCGCACATCTAAGATCACCATCGAAGCCGTTAAAGGCAGCAAGATCAATGGCGTTGAACGCGGTCCGCCCGACCCATAGGGCTCAGATCAGGCATGCGTGATGTTGCTGCCACCCCGTGCGACCACAACCCCACCACCATCCCCTGGCCACCGCCCATAGCACCACCATTGGAACCGCCCGAGAAGATCTGCCGCCGCTGGGCCACATAGGCTTTGCCCGGCGACATTGCCGTCGGCGATAGCAGAAGGAGGGGTTGCACGGGATGGAGCTCAAGGACAGGCGAGGGAGAGGCCTCAGGGAAGCCCAGGGCGGCCGCATGGAAGCGAGGGAGAGGTTTAGTGGGGGAGGGGTATGTTTTTATTTATGAAAAATGTGAGTCTTCTTAGGATCCATCTAGATTTTAAAATTAATATCAACAAGAAAATAGGGAAAACAAAAATGAGATAATTCAATGGAAAAAAATAAAATATGTCAATATTTATGATTAGCTATTGAGCGGTAAAACATTATCAAAAAATAAGAACAGCCCTAAAAATAAAAAGTTTATTATATTTCCACTGGAAAAGATAATTACTCAAAGATAAATACTCCGATATGGACTCAGGGATCGAAATATGGAGCGGGACTTGTCAAGAGGACATGAGGGTGTCGTGTACTTGGTATTCATGTGGAAGTCATGAATTTCATAAGGAAGCTCCACAGTTCAAATTCCATATAAACGGTTTTTGGAGCCACTCTACTTAGTTTTAAATTTTAATTGGAAAAGGGCATATTGTGAAGAAAAAAAAGAATTTTTTCCCTTTTGAATGCTCAACCGCCTGTCGGAGACACTTAGAAAACATGTTAAGAAATTCTTGTAATGTAGAAAAATTTTGATTATTTTTTTGGAAACCGTCCATTTATTAAAAAAATCATTTTCTAAATACGAGGACTTACAAGAGAAGTTGAAGGGCATATTATACTAGAAATGCACAAATACTTTTGCTGCTAGCTCCCGTTGAATATTGTTTTGCTTAGTTCTGTAAGTCGCACAGAAATACCCCTAATTTGGCAGGTTGGCAGAATTATCTCCCTCGATCCGGTTGACGAACATGAGCAGAATTGGCGAGCAGTGATGTGCTCGTAATTATTTTGGACATGACAGGGACGAGATAAGCAAGCCAGGTCAGACGCGTATCTGCTCGGTCGACACGTGGCTGGCATGGGTCACGAGTGGGGTCTACTGCTTGTACCGCTAGGACAAGCAAAGTCAATCGGCGCTGCGTGCGCTGCTGCCTTCTGTGCAAGCACGGACACCCCCGTCTTTTCACCGCTTCAATTCGCTCTGCTACTCAACAAATGTGAAAGAAAAAACTAGTTCTGCCAGTGTGGTTGAATTTTTCAGTAAATTTTTCCTTATTCACGTTTGAATTCAGTAAAAAAACTGGTACAGTACGTAGTGTCGTGTGGAGTTGTATTGCAATGTACTAGGATGGACATGGGACGATGTGACACGTGGACAGGGCGGTAGACACAACGTGTCGTACGTGGAGTGCCATGTGTACCACACGTTGGTAGAAGATCCAGGGGAGGGGTTTACACTACTACACTATGTACTACTCCCTACGTTCAGAAATATAAGATGTTTTAGCTTTATGAATCTAATGTATCTAGACATCTTTTAGTGTATAGATTCAAGCGAACGTATACATTAAAAGATGTCTAGATACATTCACTTCACAAAACTAAAACATCTTATATTTTTGAACGGAGGGAGTACACGTTGCGTGCTTGTTGCGGCAGCATGTCACCACGAGTCCCGTGATGGATCGATGGAAGCACATTTCATTCCCCTCTTCGTATCAGCGCTGAAAATAATAAGGCAGGCAGGCAGAGGCAGAAGAGCAGCGTCCCTTCTCTTGGCGACAACCGAGCATTATTGTAATTTGTTAACGATAAAATTATACACCGACAAGTGGAAACAGAACGTTGCGACTTATTTTGCACATGCTGCACTTTTTTTAACAAACGCCATGGATCTAGATTATATTGTATTTTGCGCATGTACAAATTTTTATTCCAAGATGTAGCAATTTGTATGGCATGCATAAAAGAGTAATGTGTAAATAGCACATGATACAATTTAATTAAATCTTTTCTTTTTTTGCACATGCCACGTATGGTCATACACTGACACGAAATTTTGTAGATGCACAATATACCGCATAGCCAATATTTAATGATTTATCTCATACTTTTTAAGGAAATCGGAAATATGATATACAATAAGGGAATACGGGAGCAAAATAAGGACACCCACACATTCTATGGATTTATTTTTTTACACCGGTGAATCACAGTACGCTTAAGTAACACAATATCGGACACGGAGATTATTTTGTTGGAATTATCTGGTGGGGGTTTGGTTTTGCCCTATATTCGATGATTTTGTTTGACCTCGGTAGAAAGAGTTACTGCACAAATTCTTCCAAAAAATTAGGTTTTTTTGTTGACATGTTTTAAAAGGTACAAGGATTATACACTTTTTAAGAAAGAGAAAGTTTGCCCAAAATCCTTATTTCGATCTGCATTTAGGTGATAATCAAACTATGATCGATCGATCGAACACCAGCAACTATTCAGCCAGCCAGCAAGACAAGCCGGCCAATCACATAATGAACACCATGATTTGATTTGCCTGTTGTATAGTTGATTATAATTATCAATGCAGTATCAGCCTATACTCCTCCTCCTGATCATAAATGTGTTGCTTGCCGGTGCAAGCATACGCGTCGTCTGCAATCAACCGACGGGGATCCCGTGGTGGAGAGATTTTTATTCTTCCTTATCCACCAATTCAACGACGACATGCCAATACGCTAAATTAATCCCCAAGATATCTTCCACGTCAATCATATTTTATATATACCTATGATGCTGCTACCTTCAGTTTCTACTGTACAGTGACTGGATATGCCTGTGGAATATAAAAGTACGAGATGACAAAGTAATTTTATATGGTAAACTAGTGATTAAAAAAAGGAGGAAGAAGGAACGGAAGGAAGAGAAGAGAGTGGTGTCAGGCGGTACGGGTTGACTCTGACTGACCGCATCATTCGCTCCGGCTTGAGCTACACGTTGTCCAGGGGTAGTTCCGTCATTTACTTGCTCTCGCATGCGCCTGAACCTCGCCGCTCCACCATTCCGAAATTGCTAAGCGCACTCCTGCACGTCAGCGTGTCCACCACACCATTGGATAATCTCATGCGTGGGAGAACTAGTAGAAATCGGAGAGAAAACCACCCGCACATTTCGTTAGGTGTAATTGTGCACCTTGCATTATTTGGTGTGCACACTAACAAAAATGATGTAGATATGAAAAGGAAAAACATGATGGATTCTAAACTTTGGCCTAATGTGTTAACTACTATGGAGTGTGATATTGTGATCTATGTGTACTTTCTAAAATGTTTAGCCTTGTGGCTCGCACCAATATTTGTGCAGTTTGTTCCCACGCTTAGCCAAATAGAATATTTTTATATTAGTTATTAATTACATAATATTATTACCCCTATTAATTGTTCGAAAAATGATTAGTGAACCGAAATTGCCATGGCACACACATTCATCATGCAAGCGCAAGGGGTCATGGCGGTGTTTTTTGGATAAAGGAGAGACACATAATTTGCAATATGATATATTTTTGTTCGTGAGCGAGCAATCGCATATCGCAGTAAAGAATAGAGATCTTGAAAAATAAAATAAAAAGACTTCCTCCTCAACCCCGGACAAGGGTTGAGCCCCTAGTCGCATCCATGGCATAGCTCAGTAGAGTACGCAAGTGTCGTACTCCTCTATCCATGATCTCATCTGTGTGTGACATGTGTACTCAAACCAAGTTTATTACTTAACTAATTAGTTAATTAATCGAGAGAGATATGCATAGCTCATGGTAATGGTCTTTCTATTTGCACTAAGAGAGATATAGACCACATATCCACGGAGTAATCTTCTTCATCGAAGTCATGTCTTAACCAAAGCTTCTTGTACCGGGGTTTTCTTTGTAACACTTGCTTGCACTGTAGATGCTAACATGGCACCGCAAACCAAAAAAATCGCAATCACATGTCTGATCGACTCTAAAGCAACCATAGCACTGCAACACACATGTTGTTTTTTGCTCGGTCGTTTCCTGTTGAAGTGTGCTCCTCCAATGTACTAGTTTACACGAAAATGAGATGTGAAATTGCTACGCCCACGCGATGTTGTTTTTTCAACAATGGTGTATTTTCTTGTGATGAGTCTTTGCCCATCGCTTGACTCATGTTGTCTCTTTCTGTTGTATTCTTTTTATGGGTAATCGTAGATACAACTGATAGTGCACGGAATGGAAACGTTATGTATCTTTTTGTCTCATTATTAGCTACTACTCCCTAAGTTTCCGCTGATTCACATTTATTTAGACATATCTTAATATATATATGTTCACTCTTTCGCTGACAAGAAATGGATGGAGTACTACATTTGTGATGTTGTACTATCTATAAGATCAACATAATGTATAGTGAAAAAGAAAAGATGTGGAATTGGTGTGTGAAATTGCTACATGCACACACAAGGTGCCCAAGCAGTGTGGTTTTTCGGGGAAGGAGAGCGCGCTGCCGCCTGCCGGTTACTGTCTCTTTCCTCCATATTTCCCGAAGCGGCAGGCCCTCAATAAAGAAGGGAGCAGTGAGGGAGCGGCTTTCCTCCCCAACTCCGGCCACCGCATCCCGGCGAGCCCCCGCCTCCGCCGCATGGGAGACGCAGATCGGTAGCGTAGGTGAGCGCCGCACTCCTCCACTCTCCATCTCCCTCCCTGATTCGCGCGTGATCCGTGTTTTAAGCCTGGATTATTAATCGAGATAAGCAACTTGGCTTGTTGCTTGGGGCGGCAAGGTAAGGTCGGAGGTTGCTTGCAGTGAGGAAGAAGGGGGTTTTGTGTTTGTGTAATTCGTGGGATTGGAATCGCGTAGGCGCAAGCTGCAGGCTGGCTTTGCCTTGCTCCCCAGCCTATCCTTCTCCTCCATCCCCTTCCTCTTAGCTTACGGCGAGGGAGAAGCAACCGGCACGGCTGCTCCGCTCCTCCCTGCTTAGGTTTTAACTCCATTCATTCTCCTCCTGTCTCTGGAGCTCATATAAGCTGCTGCATGCTTACCCTCCATTCAACCACCACATTAATCCAATCCCAATCTGCTCCGTTCTACTTCGGGGCTTAGCTTCCTTCTTCTCTTCTTCTTGGTGGCGGTGAGTTGCTTCAACTGGCTTCTTTCCCCCTCCGATGCGTCGCTTTCTTTCAGATTTCCTGCCAAAATGTGCCACCGCTCAAGCCCTTTTTCGTTTTCCTTTTTATTTTTTGGTGGGATTTGTTCTTCTTTTTGCTTCTTCCCCATTCTCCCACCCTTCCGTGTCCGATTTGCGATTTCTGTTTCCGTTTTCCATCCATGGCGGCGGTGTTGGCCATGGCCGGAGCTCTGTATTTTGCTCTCCGAGTCTCACCGCGGGTTCAGAATTTGGGGATCTTTTGCCTACCCTACTCATGGACTAGTACTGATTTATTCTAGCATATAAAACTTCCTTAATTTTTCTCCGTATTGCTTCGGTAAATAAAATACTAGTTGGACCTCTCGCTACCAGGCACAACATGACGCAACAATTTTCATCGGCCCTGTCTTGTTCTTTCCCCAAAAGCGGCCGACTTTTTTTTAATTTTAATTTTTTTTGTTGCGAGGAACTTTAGTTTTTCTGTGGCGCCGCCTCCTCTGCTGACCCTTTTTGGCCCTTCTCTCGCATTCCGAACCTTTTTCTCCCTAGATTGCGCCTAGAAAAGCAGGGCGGTTCCCATTTCTTGCGGGAGGGAGCGGTTCCAGTCCTTCGGTTCTTCCTTCCCCTTTTAGGTCAGTAGGCCCTGCTCGTCGATAGATTCACAACTGTTTCCGTGGGAATTTTCTGTGTGTTTCCTCTTCGAATTTTGGGTCACGGGGTGCCATGGTCCTAAAATTAGAAAAAAGGATGGGGGTTTCTGTTTCACTTTAAGGTGAATTCAGAAGCAAAAATTGGTTCCCAATCCTCCTGTGATGTAGGTTAACAGCACCCTGATAGCTGAATCCCAAACCAGCACTACATTTCTTGATTTCTTAGCCAGTAGTTTATTTCCTGGAAGCAACTGTGTTTCGTCCATCCAGAATTAAGCATCTCAAATAAACGTGTAGTTGCTGAACCAGTAGGGCTTTCTGTTTCAGGGTGCACCATCCTCCACTTGTTTCTTTCACCTTACTGCTTACTAACTAATTTCCTGATCAGGCAGTTGAGGTGAACAAACTGAACAAAGCAAGAAAGAAGGATCAAAAAGTTCCAGCCCAGCACCATCTATGGTGATAGCGTCGGGGGTCATCGACAGGGGGCACCTGTCCCCATTCAGCGGCCCGCCGGCAGACTCCTCATCCTCTTTCTTCTCCGAGGATCTTGTTGTCTCACCAGAGGTTAGCAGATAACGAAAAATAAACAGAGAGAGCATATGTTTGATTACTAGTGTTGATGATAAACAATGCAGCATACTTCTAGCAGTTGCACCACGTGATTGGTTTTTCCATGATTTTCAATCAATGCAGAGGCAGGTCGGGTTCTGGAAATCGGAGTCAATGGTGGATCAGAGAGGTGTGTGCCATGCTCCTCCGTTTGAAATCTCTGTGATTGTTATCTCAATAATATTTCATGGTTGTTGTTGCTTCTTGCATGCATGTGGGATGGGAGGCTGCCCAGTTAGGTTGTCCTCTTCCCAATTCATGCTGGCTGCGGCCTAATAAAACGATATGGTTTTAGTTCATGCTCAGTGTTGGTAGTTGGTGGTAGAGTGCTGGAATTATTGGTGCTCTGATAAAATCCACTACTAAAAAGATAGGGATGCATACCTAACTTGCCTTGTCCTACTCATGCTTTGGAGAACAGTTTGCAAACCTGTGTTTCATGTTTGTGGGGAGATATCCTGCCAGCAGTTCTTTGCAGCTAATCGAACTAACTAACTAAAACAAGAAAATTAGGCTGTTGCAACGATTTAGTCCAGAAGTTTTCCTTTCCAAGGAGTTCCAGTCTGGACTAGATACGGCACCAAATTTGTGTAAGCATCCAATTTTAGCAAGCAACTAGCATTTTTGGTAGATAAAATATATCAGTGGCACCATACGGCAGGGAATGAGTGGGAGCTTTTCTTACAGTGGAGTAGTGCTTATGGAATTTTTGCTGAAGACGGTTTGGTAGGAATTAGTTGGGAGGCTAACTAGACAGTTAGCAAATAAATGCCATGATCAACTTGTCATTCAACACATGCTCTGTAGCTTTGTAATATGTTGATACATATTATGGCCCTTCAAGAACTGAGTGTTCTCATTGATGGCAGGGAGCAAGTCGGTTTTTGCTTCTCCACTTGAAAAGATCCACACGATGGGAGCAAATCCTGAAGGCGGTCTGGAATGTCCAGGAGGTCAAGGCTTCAAGGGCCTGGATATCCTTCGCGTTGGTAAACTGATGGGGCAAGGAAATGGATCAACGACATTACCGTCGATGTCTTGGGGTGATGTGATCACGACCCCTGGATCTAGGCTTGGCTCATCTGCGAGAGAGACAGCTCTTGCTGAAACAGCTAGTAGCAACTGTGAGTTTGCTTTGCTCTCAACTAGATCTTTTCTGCAAGAAATTTGGTTGTGTTACTGTATTTTTTACCCTGTTGGTCTTTTGCCTTACACTTTTGCAGCAAGAATAATGGCAGCCCGTGTTCATGGTCACTCTGCTGATACACTTGGCTTCATCTGCGAGGGAGATGAACCTCTAGGGTCCATGGAAGAAGTTGAAGCTCAAACTATTGGAGATCTTCTACCAACCGATGATGATTTGATATCAGGCGTTGTTGACGGCTTTGATTTTGCTGGCCTTTCTATCAACCAGGATGATGCCGATGAAGATATATTCGGCACTGGAGGAGGGATGGAGCTTGAGAGTGATGATTACATTAATAATGGTGCAAAAAATCTGGGAAGATCCTTGAAGTCCCAAATATCTGGGGAGCACTATATCAATAAATGCCCTTCCAGAACTCTTTTTATCAGAAACGTTAGCGCCAACATTGTCGATTCTGAGCTAAGAGCTCTATTTCAGGTTTTCAACCATTTCCCTTACATTTTGAAAGTGTGCTTATTCTATTAAGAACGACCCTTTTAGCTCATATCTATATCTTTACTCCAGCAATATGGGGACGTACATAAGCTTTACACGTGCAAGGAGAATGGGTATGTAACAGTGTCTTACTATGACATAAGAGCTGCCCAAAACGCGATGAGAGCACTACATGGCAAGCCTCTGGGGCTCATGAAGCTTGATGTACAATTTTCCATTCCTAAGGTAAATGTTATGAGATATTTCATATTTGTGCCTTTCATGTTACATGCTGGTTATGCAATCCTGTTCTTTAGACTAGCCACAAAATCATTGGAACTGTTTGTGTGTGTTTCTTATTTAACCTGTGAAAGTAACCTGCTAGTATGCAAGAGTCTATTTAATGACGTGGCATGTCACATGTGCTGAAATTAGTGTGAGCATTGCATGCCTTTCACCTGAAAATTAACATGTTCGTTGTACCCTTATATGTTATGGTGTGTGCTTGTTTGTAAGTCCAGAAAATTGTTTATGTTTCCGTATTTTTGTAACAAAGTTGTTTGCAGTTTCTGTATCTACTGGCTTAGAACTCAGTTACGTCTAGAAACTAGAAGCATTTATTATCACGACCTGGTTGTTTAGAAATTGGTATAAAGCTGGTTCTCATTTTCCTCGATTTATTTAGCATCTTTGTGTGCTGTCCCCCACAACATGTGGTTAGTTGTCTGTGGTTATATACCTGTACTACCCTCCCAAATAACTTGAATTGAGTAAAATTATAGCTATAGGGAAATGTGTGCATGGTAGATGTGGTGTTTGTGTTGAAGCTATGGACTATTCTAGCATATGCTCGTTACTGCTATCATGCTAAAACTTACCTAAAGTTATCTTCACTTTATAACTTAAATTTCTTAGCTCTGGACATCTATACAATGTTATGATGCTGATATGGCTCCTACTTCTCTAGGAAAATGTATTTTCTCCAATTAGCCCACCACTGGATAGATCACCCCATGGAATCTGTACAAGTGGTCCTCAGAAGTTGTCATCGCCTATCAGAATAGAACCTAAGCGTCAGTACAGTAATCAAGATGCTATTAGTGAGCTTGGCGGGTCACTTGGTCAAGGAAACTTTGGACGTGGAATGCAGATGTTCCACCCACACTCACTGCCAGAATGTCATGACGGTATTTGCTCCAAGTCAATGACATCTAGTGGCAGGAATGCTGCCGTCAGAGTAGATGGAGTGGATTACAGTCATCTCCAGAAAGTGGGTCCTGGTAGCCTTCATGGTCATTCCTTCGATCAAAATAATGAAGGTAAAACTTCTCAACTTGGACCACCTGCCATTATCTCCGGAAACCTTTTTTTAATGTATCTTCAGTAAAATCTTTGTCTTACTTTTACCTGTTCAGCATGGATTTGTAAAATTACCGCTTTCTTATAGTTACTGATAGTTTTGTTGCTAGAATAAAATCATGTTATACTTCTTAAAGAATTTTCGACTTCGTCAACATAAAATTCCTTTTGCAGCATTTGGGGCTACTGGAGTTGGAAGCTTCCCCCTTCAAGGACACCACTACAGTTGGAATAATTCAAATGCATTTCCTCAAAGCCCCTCCTCTCCGATGATGTGGCCGAATGGGCAGCACCCAGTGCGCATGCATGGCTATCCTAGCGTGCCGCCTCACGCACTGAACACCGGTGCTTATCCAATTGATCAACACCACATGGGTTCAGCTCCAAACAATGGAGGCAGTTTCGGAAACACGCGCTCTGTTCATCCAGGTTCTCTTGGAAGTGTAGGGTTTCCTGGTAGCCCTCAACTGTATCCATCAGATCTCGGTGTCTTCGCACCTGCCAGAGGAAACTACAGGGATACCATGTTCTCCCCAGTCGGCACCACTGGATTTCCATCGCTGCGGCAAATGATCAACGGGAGGAACCCGATGGCCCAGGTCTCCGCCTCGTACGACGCTACGAACGATCGGATGAGGAGCCGCAGGCACGACGGAAACAATGTCCAGCCAGAGAACAAAAGGCAATTTGAGCTTGACATTGACCGCATAGCAAAGGGTGAAGACTCACGCACCACGCTGATGATCAAAAATATTCCTAACAAGTATGTTCGCACCGCTTTCAAGCTCTGTCTTTCACGTTACGGAGGGGTCTTTTCTTCTGTGGACTCACACTTGATGTGCTCATTCAACAGGTATAACTGTAAACTGCTTCTGGCTGTCATTGACGAGAATCACCGTGGAACCTATGATTTCGTCTACCTTCCGATTGACTTTAAGGTATGTTTATTATTTTTGTGTTCGTGTGAGGTTTGGAATTTGCGTCGAGTTTCTGGACACTGACACAGGCAATGTATATTCTTTGTTCAGAACAAATGCAATGTGGGCTATGCTTTCATCAATATGACCGATCCACAGCACATAATTCCATTTTACAAGGTATATACGCCCCTGACTTTACGAGCTAACAGTAAGAGTAATTTCCAGTTTTCCAATTTCTTATACCTTCCAACAGACCAAGACATCTTATACACTTGGACTGTTAACTATTGCATAGTATTTTGCTCTGTACGCATTTTTATGTCTTATTTCTATCCTTCAGAAGATTTGCTACTTTCCCTTACTCTTTCCAACTGAGAGTATGTTGACAACTAACTGGAGACAAAGTTTTTCTGCAGACGTTTAATGGCAAGAGGTGGGAGAAATTTAACAGCGAAAAGGTGGCATCACTTGCATATGCGAGAATCCAGGGCAGGAGTGATTTGATCTCTCATTTCCGGAATTCTAGTCTGATGAACGAGGACAAATGGTGCCGCCCTATACTCTTCCACAAAGACGGTCCAAATGCAGGGGACCAGGTATGGGTTATCTCGCTCTCAGCATCATTTTTACAAAACTGTTTTATGGATGTGTTGGTTAAACACTTGCATAATCCTTTGCTAACAGATTCATCTAATGATCTGAAATGATTTTGACATGGAGTTACATGCATTTTTGCTAGGAACCTTTCCCTGTGGGGAACAATATCCGGCCCAGGACCAGTCGAAACAGGCCACTCCACAGCTCAGATGCTAGAGGAGATGTGAGCCTATCGACCTCGCCTAACCAAGAGAACTCCAGCGACAGGGCGAATGCAATAGAGGGCGAGGACTCTATTTTCGCTCACTAACCGGGGACCGAGGAAAGCCACAATAAACCGTCCCCAGTTTTGCTATTTATTTTTCTCCTCGGCGAAGTCGACGGGGCGTTTTTGCCCCTATTAGTTTGGAGAAGAGCGAGATGGCGAAATGCGCGCAGAGATTACTTGTGTTTTGGGCGTGTTGGAACAAACTTGTACAGTGGAGTTGTGAGGGGTGTTTGAATGCTAATTTGACTTGAATGTTTGGAAACTTTGTTCGTTTTGCTCAGATTAGCTTGATCTTGTTCTGTATAATTGTCAACATTTTCTGCATTGACTGTCTGAAAACTGTTGTTGGCGATAATGTTATGTTGGCAATGTTAACTACCTACACCTAGTTGTAACTTTATTCTTAGTAATAAAATTCTCGTTAATTGCAACTATATATTTTGTGGCACATAGATATTGTCTTTTGACTTTTTTGGTGACATAGAAAATCATATTTGGGGATGGGGAGAATATCTGACATAGAAATCACAAGCTTTAAAAACTTTGAAAATAGCTTAGCTATGTGTAAAGGTTCGAGTAGTTCTATGCAAATTTTCAACGAAAAAATTGCTAAGGGTCTGTTTGGATGTAGGAATTTTTGCTCGGAAATGAATTGGACTGAAAATTCCAAATCTAAGATGGAAAGGAAATGACCTCCATTTCCAATTTCGTTGTTTGGATGTGCATGGAAATTCTTGTTGGAATCAAAGAATAGCATCTAATTCCAAATCATGTTTGGATGTACAAAACATGGAATTGAATTTCGATCAAGGGTTAGGGTTTTTCTCACTTTATGTTTCCAAAAATTTTATTTTTTATTTAAATTTTATTAAACTTTGATATTTGTACTGTTTTCGAATTTCTTGATTTTTTTGGATTTCTTTATTTTATAATTTTTTGTTTTCTATTTTATAATTTTCAAAATTTTATTTTATAATTTTTTTGGTTTTTTATTTTGTATTTTTATTAGAACTTTTTTTATGTTTCCTATTATTTAAGTTTTCTATTTTAAAAGTTTTTAATTTTTTAATTTTTTAATTTTTATTTTTTTTTGAATTTTTCACATTTTTTTATTTTATTAAAGTTTTTAAAGTTTTTGAATTTTTTATTTTTTAAAATTTTTACAATTCCGGCCAATTCGGAGCGGGGCAGCTCGGAAATATGCAAAGCCGAAATAACACATGGTGGATTTGGCTCGGAATTTTGATCAGTTTCCACACTCGAATTCCATGGCCATCCAAACAGCGGAATTCGGGCCTCTAAATTCCAAATGGGCAATTTCAAGCCCAATTCATACATCCAAACAGACACTAAGATTTCTGAGGACCATAAAACTCGCAACATGTGGTCTTAATTGAACTTGCAAAAAGAATCACAGGTTATCCATAATAAAACTATTTGAAAACCATAACTGCAAAAGAAAGTTTGCTGCACCTAGATCTTGTCTTCTGCCTATTTTGGGTGACATAGAAAATGAACATCTGCATGGGAAAAAAATGTGTGGATTTGTCAGAGACCACACATGAACTTCTCAAAGATACAAAAGAATATCTTGGCTATATGTAAGGGCAAGGTATATGTCTACAGAAAAAATTTGAGAACAAACTTGCTAAGAGTTATGAGCAAACCATAAACCTTTTAAAACGAAGTCTTTCATTGAATTTGCCAAAAAAAAACAAGTTTTTTCCATGATAAAACTATTTTTAAAAAACAGGGGAAAAAGCTTTGCCCCAATCTATTAATTAAGGAGATGATAAAACTATATTGAAAATCGTAAACTTGATGGAAGAGACTATTTTGAGAGAAACACAAAAGCTCAGCAACCATGCAGACGTAAAACTTTACAGAAAATGCAAGAGACTATTTTGAGAAAAACTTGGCCAGATGCAGCAGAATCAGCAAGGAACAGAATATAGGAGCGTCACAGGTAACCAACCAGAGGCCACAGCATAGAACTACTACTGCAACCAGCAGCAGTAAATAGGTTTAACCATCACCAACATCCATAACAATCCACATCACAGGGTAGTACGGCACTAAATTTAACTACAACCAAGGTTTTCTTCACCCAGAAGGGCTGCCAGCAACCCAGTTCCAGTTTCTGCTGCAGTCTCCCATATCAAGAGACGCACAGCAAGCAGTCTAACTATATATAGATTATATATATATCATACGCGATGACCAGCCAAAATCCGGGGCCTGACCTCGACCAACTGAGGTGTGTGGCTTCTGCCTTCTACCTCAACAATGGTGGCAGTAGCCTCAGGACTCCTCTTCCGCCTCAGGCGGGCTTCAGTTGCCGCCAACCTTGGCGCTGCTCCTGGTCCTGGAAGCAGGACTCCCACCACCATCAGCCAGCCCGCTGATCCTCGTCATCCGGCGAGGGGTGCTGGCAGCAGCAGGGCTGCTGGCGGCAGGACTGTCACCTCCAGCAATGGCGCTGGGAGCATTCTTCTCTTCAGCTGCGGCAGTGCTGGTCTTCTTTCTTTTACCGCCGCCAGTGGCGGTCTCGCCGCGCCCCTTGCGCTTCTTCTGGACCTGCTGGGCACCTTCTTCCTTCTCTTCAGCATTCCCAGAACCCTTCACAGCATCCTCTCCAGCTGCATTGTCCACAGTGGCAACAGCAGTGGTCTTGATCTTCTTCCCATATTTGTCTTCCTCGGCATCCCCTTTGCGCTTCTGAGCCACATTCTTGGCAGCTTCTTCCTTGCTCTCGACTACAATCTTGACCACCTTCTTAACGCCAGCATCCTGTTCTCCTCCATCAAGACCTTCATCGGTCTTCTTGTTCTCAGCACCATCATTCTCTTCCTCGTTCAGGCTGCTGTCATCGTCCTCCTTCTCCAGAGCATGTTCACTTTCCTCACCAGATTCTTCCATGTCTTTTTTATCCTCAGCCGCCTGCCTTTGCAGAGACTTGATCAGATCCATCATCTCTCTGTTGATCTGCAAGAAATCAAGAGGCATTAGAATAACATACTTTGGAAGTCGCGTCATGCTTCAGCGTAACTGTGCTTAGCTGTACCTGTGGGTTCTCCAGGAAGTCACAGATGTCAGTGGGGCAGGAACGGCATTCCTTTACAATCTTCTGAGCCCGTAGAGTGCGGCCATTCCTGCTTCTTTCCCTCACAGAAGCCTTGTCCTCAAATGACCCAAGCAGACAAGTTTTGCAGAAGTTGTGACCACAGGGAGTGGTTAGTGGTTCTTCCATCACGTTCAGGCAGATGGAACATACAAACTCTGCATAACCAGGTAAACAAAACCAGGTATTAAGAGAATGGCTTGGAGTTGACTCCAGTTCTTTGAAGCTAAACAAAATGTTGCGATAAAACAAAGAACGTAGAAACAAACCTTTCAGTTGCCTTTCAGCCACAGACATACGAGTATGCCTTCGGAATTTCCTGATTTCCTTGTCGGTTACAGGATTCCCTGATTGGACGGTCTTCTTGGTCTTTGGTGGATCCTTCACCCACTTCCAGCCATCTTTCTCCTGTTACAACCAGATATAGATCAGTTGTGACATGGTATGGTGATAATGGCAGGTTACAATCAAATGGAGATCAGTCATGTCATAGTATGGTGGTAACGAGAGAACAAAAACATGTGCACATACGTCATAGTCCCACGAAGCAGGTTCTTTTCTTTCAGTTATGTCAGTTGCACCTTGCAGCTCCTTAATCTTGGGCAGCGGTCTTGGCCGGTCACCATGAAGATCACTTGAACCAAATAGTGCACCATATCAGTGTAAGCAATTCCCGTTGTTTTTAACAAAAAAGCATATCCCAAATAACCAATTTGTCAAACCTGGTCCAAGGAGCTGGCTCATTGTCACATCGCACAAAGAGGTACCTGCAGACCTTGTATGTACCCTAAAGCAGAAATCAGAAGAATATATGTTAATCTTCCATTAAAAATTCGGTGCCAAAAAGTAGAAGGCAACATGTGCAGCCTGTGTACACAATCTAAAATTACCTGAACACCTATCTTCCTCCAACATTTCTCAATTCTGTAAACTCCATCATACCGCACACCTTTTGCAGGAGCATATGAAGAACGCTTCTCTTTGTGGGACCTTTTTTCAAATAATGAAGTCAAGCATAAGTTCACAAGTAAGGATATGAAAGACAAAATATCAGCAGAATAGTAGATGAGCTCCGTAATTGCAACATTAGATTTCTGCCTAAGTCAAACTTTGTAAAGTTTGACCAAGTTTATAGGAGCATCATTAACACTGTAGAGCCAGTGGCATTTATACTACAACGCATCTACTCATAGAATGCTGATATTTGAGGCAATAAGCATGGCAAAAAACATACCGTACTACCCTGACAGGGTAACCCTTCAAGCAACTAAGACGCAAAGCAGCATTAGAACTTTCAAATTTCTGATCTGAAGATTGCTCCTTGTTTGTTCTCTTGTTCCCACTAAGATCTCTTCCGCCACTGTTGGTACACAGAAATAATAAGCACTCATATCAAGGATCAGATAAGAAAGTACAACAACAGCACGTGGTTAAGCTAGCAAACCTTCCAGTATACAGAAACCACTCCCCGTGGTCCTCGTCATCTATGTAGCCTCCTGAGAGTGCTACTGACTGAGCACCGTGTAAGGCCTGGCCAGCAATACCAGCTACATGAGGAAAATGAGCACCCCATTGCCTGCACTCAAGGCGATCTTCCCAGGTTTCCCCAACTAAAACACCAGAACCCCTTCTGGGGTCATGTGTTGCAAGAATGGGGCCAAAATGATCAGGTGTGATAGTCACAAAGATCTGGCCACTTGAAGCATTCGCTTTTCCAGCCTTCTTTGCCCTGTCAGTTGTAAAAGCCGTCTCGGGTCTTTCCTCATTCCTTACGTAATGATATGCATTTGCCGAGCCAATTGACTTAGCATTCTTTGAAGTCCTGGCCAGACGGATAGCTGCAACTAATGCATCATTAATCCTTGGCTGTTCTGCCATCTTGGATGGGATTGGTCCGCGGCATTTTCCACATGTCCTTTTTCCGCTACGTATCCACTTCTGAAAGCATGTCAAGCAGAAGTTGTGGCCACATGGTGTCTGCACAAGAAAAATGTAGAACATCATGATTAGGAACAGTACCAGAAAGATGTTCAATAAATGAGTCACTGAATAGTAGCAGGGGCATGTTATCCTGAGTAGAGTATTTAGATGGAAAAAAAACTATAAGGAATGCTGGAAGATGCTCAAACATAACATAGCATCGCTTACAACATTATGTATCGCTTACAATGCAGAACAAGATGCATGAATTAAACATCATGTAAACTGTGATTCCATATGAGGAAAGAAAACAAATACTCCCTCCGTTTTAAAATATAATATGTTTTAGCTTTGTGAAGCAAATGTATCTAGACATCTTTTACTGTGTAGGTTCACTCGAATATACACACTAAAAGATGTCTAGATTCATTTGCTTCACAAACCTAAAACATCTTATATTTTAAAACGGAGGGAATAGAAGATACATGTGTGCTTTGTTGAACATTTGAGGGGAAACTGATCCTTCACATTAAAATCTGCAACGATGTCTACGGAGAAAAGGATGTGTTGATCTGAATCATTCATTTCTCTTACAAAAGGAAACACATCCATGCTTGATGAAACCATTTCATGGACAAGAAAAGAAAGCATGAGCATGATCTAAAAAGAAAACAAGGTTCCTGCTTTATGAAATCATTCCAGGCTCATGAGAAAAAATGCACATGCTAGAGATTACATGTCTTGAGGCAATATTTGGACAATAGAACACTGTCTAATAGAAAGGCATCAGAGACAATGCACTGAAACAACAGATGCAAGCACCAACTTGGAAGGACTGGAATAGTACAATTTGAACCATGGGTCCATGAAGTCCAAAGGGCTCATCCGTCTAAAACAGAGATGCTATGAATGCTTGATCAATTATGAAAACTGGATTGATCTTAAATTTTGCAGGCGATCTTCCATGTACAGACAGGCTGTAACCCTTTATTTATAGTATCTTGCTACAGACAAGCACACCAGTGTAAGGATGCAGCGATTACCAAAACAAAATGAATCGCATATGGATGATGGAACCATAAAAACAAACAGGGGCCAAGAGATCCACTGAAGCGCTGTTCAGACAAATAAATCTTGCAGTAGATTTAAAGTGACGACATGAATGGGGACGACTGATCAGATTTAAAATCCATGTGCGTGATGATTGCTACAACACCCAGACGCATCTAATGATCAGATTTAAGCATTTTATAATAATAATAATAATAATAATAATAACTGACAATAACTAGCAGCGCAGGAACGATCTGATATGATAGGACGAGTGAGAGACTGACAGACAGACTGAAGGGGAGGGGAAAGAAGAGAGAGGGCTGAATCTTACGGTGACTGGGCGGTCGGGGAGCTTCATGCAGAAGGCGCATGAGAAGTTCCTGGCGAGGAGTCCGTGCCTGTCGTCGTCATCGTCGTCGTCGTCGTCGCCCTCCTCCGCCGCCTTCCTCTGCGCGGCGCCCCCGAGCAGCTCCTGTCGCTTGCGCGCCTTGTCGTTTTCGGAGAGCGTGGCGTCGGCCTCGATCCTGCGGATGGCGGCCAGCATGTCCCCGGCGGCGCCGCCGGCGGCGCCGGCGGCGAGGGAGGCGGCGGCGGCGGGGGAGGAGGAGGCGGCGTCTCCCGAGCAGTCGGGGCAGGACCAGGTGGCGGCGTCGGCGAGGGCGGGGGGCTTGGAGAGGCACGGGGAGTGCCAGGGCGTGGCGCAGGTGGCGCAGCGCAGCAGGTCGACCTCGGCCGGCGCCGCGGCCCGGCACACCATGCACACCCCGTCCCCGTCGCACGGCAGGTCCGGCATGGCTGCGGCGGCGGCGGCGCTAGGGTTTTGGGGAGGAGGAATGGGGGGATGGACGAAGATTTTGAAATTTGATCTCTGACGGACGGACGGCGGCCTGGGGAGCCTCCTTCCTATTTCTACCCTCGCCGCGGCGATGGTGGGGAGGGGGATGGCGGTGGGGCCCGCCTGGCAGCGGCGAGGGACGTGGGTCACGCGGTGCGGCCACCTCGCGTGCACGCGACCCCAGCGGCTGCAAGAGGGGCCGGCGGCTGGTGGGGGCGGCGTGTAAGGGACGGTGGGTGAGGAATCGGTGGGTTGAGACAGTGGGCGCGTGGGCGGGGTGGGTTTCGGGGTTTGGGGAGGAGCAGCGCGCCAATGCGAAACTAGGACGCGAAGTGACCGGACTGCCCCTAGTCCTCCCTCTGCTGCCCACGATGGGTGAGGATGGGTCATCCAGTATTTTGGGTATTCTTCTACCTCCTGCTGCTTTTCTGAAACTTTTTTTACTGTGCTGGGGACTACCTGATTGGATATCTGTCTGACCTGGCTTCGCATGCTTTCTAGCAGGGGCATAAATCTCTGTGCAGGTCAAAGTTACCTGTGGTAAATTTGGGTGGACATCCTAGGGTGTGTGTGTGTGTTCTTCAGGGGGGATATCTTGGGTGTGTTTGGTTTAGGGTCTAGACTGAATCGAACCGTAAAAAATTAGCTAGTTTAGAGCAACTTGAAAATATTTTTGAGTTATGAATTGGTAAGTTCTGTATAAAAGTAATGGGCACAAAATTGCATGCTGCTCCAAGATAGGATCGGCTTTGGAAATGCCCATTATTTTTCTACCCAACACTTACTAGCTATAAAATATTTTTAAAGTTCTTCTAAACTAGCAAACTTTTTCGGACTCGACACAAACCAGGGGCGGACCCACGTTAAGCCTCCCCCACTCAATTTCTGGTATTTGTGCTTTATAAGCCTATAATTTTACTACTTAGGCCTCCAGTCAGCCCAAATATAAGGCTTTCACTCACTTGGACCCCCACTTAGTTTTTAGGCTGGGTCCGCCACTGACACAAACCATGCGCCCAAGATACTCCATGGTAAAAACACACCTGCACCCAACATCGTTGTCCACCAAATTTACCATGGGTAACTTTGACCAACTCTTAACCTCTCGCGTGCACAAAGGATTAAGAAAACATGCCAAGATATCCAATCAGGTATAAGCACGGTACGAAAAGTTTCACGGTAGTAGGAGGAATACGTGATTAGCGAATGACCCATCAACCCCATTGTGCCTGCAGAGGCAGGGGCATGGATGTTATTTTGCATTCCTATCCCCGACCCTCCACAAAATGCCCACGATCTCGACCCATCATTTTTTTCTTCACTCCACTAACGCATGCCCCCTTCCAACGTCTTAACCCGCTCGCAACACGAGAAGTCATGTGCACGTGTACCCGCATAGCAAACGGAATGGGTTCCTCGTGCGAGGTGGCCGCACCGTGTGCCCACATCCGATGCTACTGTTACGTGGGGCCTTCCATATCCCTCACACTGGCACACGGGCCCCAACACGCCGCCTCCCCTCCCCATCATCATGCCGATGAGGCTAGAAATAACAACAAGGTCATGCCACTGTCCGCAAAAGACCAAAATTTCAAAACCGTCATCCCCTCACTTCCCTCGCCCACCCATTCCACTGCACTCCCCAAAACCCTAGTCCCCATTTCCGTCTGTCCGACATGGCAGTGATGGGGAAGGCGGATGGATAGGAGCTAGGGTTTTAGGGAGGAGGAATGGATGGGGAAGGGACGATGGGTTTGAAATTTGATCTCTAACGAATAGTAGCCTAGCCTCCTTCCTATATCTACCCTCGTCGCGGCGATGGTGGGAAGGGAGAGGGTTGTGGGGGGCGACTGTCAGCGATAAGGGATGTGAGGCACACAGTGCAGCCACCTCACGTGAGTAGGCATGCACGCGACCCCTCCTGCTGCAAGCGGGGCTAGAGGCTGGTGGGTGCGACGTGTAGGAGAGGGTGAGTGTGGAACCGTAGGTGGAGACTGTGGGCGCCTGGGCGGCCGGGTGGGTTTTGGGGTTTGGGATGGAGCAGTGCACCAATGCAAAACTGGAACGTGAGCCCCAGCATGCCCCCTCCTCCCCATCGTCGCGCCGACGAGGCTAGATACAGGAACGAAGCCATGCCACTATCCACAAGATACCAAAATTTCAAAACTATCATCCCCTCACTTCCCTCCCCCACCCATTCCACCATACTCCCTAAAACCCTAGTCCCCATCTCCATCCCTCCCCATCCTCATCACTACCATACCTGACATGTCATGCAATTGTGACGTCGTCTGCATATTGGTGCCCCTCTTCGGCCCCCGCTGAGGTCAACCTTTTCCTATGCACCATCGCGCGCTGCCTTGGAACTACTTGTGACTCTCCAAGCCCCACCCTAGCATAAAATTATGTGCTACAATATATGAACAACATCGAAATAGAAAACAATATAAAAGGTTGTGCCAAAAAATGTAATATGTTGTAGATGCATCACCTTTGACAAATAAGAGGGGCAACACCAGTTTGGAACATCGGAAGCTCATCCTTCCTGGACCATATGTAGCTTGGATTTTATGGAGTTGGTCATCCTTCCTCAATCAGATTTGGCTTGTCTTACAAGGTTGTTCATCCTTTCATGGCCAAATCTGGCCCGACTTCTATGGTATGGTGCATCCTTTCACAGTTATATTGAGGTAGACTTATACAAAATTGTGCATCCTTCCACAAGCGGATATGGCTTCGATTTTGAATAATTGTTTGTCCTCTTTGCATGGATATGGCTCATCATATACAAAATTATTCATCATATGGATCTGGCTCAGATTCTATGGAGTTATTCCTCCTTCCTCACCAAGATCTGGCTTGAATTCTACGGAGTTGTTAGTCCTTACTCTCCTAGATCTAGCTCAACTTCTAGGAAGTGGGTCATCCATGATCTATCAGATCTAACATGGTTTCTCTGAGTTTTTCTCCTTGCTAGATTGGATCTGGCTTGGCTTATAAAAAATTACCATCCTTCCTCAGATGGATCTGACTCAACTTATATGGAATTATCCATCCTTCCTCAATTGGATCTGGTTCCTCTTATACGAAATTGTTCATCCCTCCTTGACTGAATTTAGTTCTCCAAGTTGGACCGTAATCATGACATTAAAATAGGTGCAAAACTAGCATGCTAAAAAATAGGACCAGTGTAAAAAATGGCAGGGGTAAACATATACATGACAATAGAGGATCATAAAACAACATCAATTTAGAACGGCGAAAGTTCCCAAAGCACCCGGTAGGACAGAGTAGTGTTACCTTCAAACCCGGCCATGAGATCTATATCTTGCCCCTCCCCCACGTGATTAGATCTAGCATGACGGCGCAGGATCTTCACCTCTGACGATGCAAAACTACACTTATACGCCATCTTCGTCAAGAGGTTGTTTGGCATCTCGGGCGGCGGCGGCAAAAGGAGGAGGATTCTACTCTAGGGTTTCATAGGGAGAGTAGCTAAAAGGGAGGCGAGATTTTAGAATTGAGGTGGTCTTATTCATTTCTTTCCTTTGCCTTCCTATTTATAGCTCCTCGTGGTCATTGTGATGAGAGGGTAAGGGTGTTGTACCCATAAACCAGCAACAATAGAGGTAGGAGCATGCTTATACCATTAGGCGTTTGGAACCCATTGTCCTACATGTGTCATGTACAACGGGTTTCCATCCGTCGTGAGAGGGGAACAAATGGCATGTAGCCCACATGTCAGTGGATGTGAAAGAGGGAAGCATACATATAGATATTGTGCATGACATTTGTGTAGGGTGGAAAGATTACGCCATGATCTCAAAACATCCTAACAAAGGAACTTATTCTATCCATATTCATATTGTGGCACCTATATATCGTAATTTTTTTTACCGTGAATGGAATTTACCCAATTTTGATTTATGTCCCACATGAGTTTATTCCCCAAGTAGTCACACATGGGCACTTTGGTTTTCCTTCCCTTATGTTTGCTCTCATCAATGCGGGGATGGGAGTCACAAGACACGCTCCTCCAAACCCCTATTGTTCATATATATATATCCACCCTCGTTGATCACCACTATTTCCTCATTTTCCTTATCTTCTTCAAGCACAAGGAGATGCGAGTATCCTCCCATGCATTATTGTTGAGTCGTCTTGTGTGTGGTGGATAAGTCCATTTCCCCTTTTTGGCGTTCCACCATAGCCAACATCCTTCACATGGACTGATGTCTTGAGGTCAGTTGCCCCATCATCCATACGGGTCACGGGCATCAACAAGGTTTCTAGTCCTAGCTATTATTTTTTTGTCTCTCTCAGTTTCTTTTTATGAGAACTTGTGTGTGATCTAGTTGGAAGATGTGATATATGTCATTTTTTGTGTTTTAAATCGAAAGCTTTCAATTATTCAAACAAAACCGACACTGGTTAGATTGATGTTATGGTTCTTCATTAGAAGTTGCAATTAACAAATTGAAACATTGTTCATATTGGAATCAAAACATGTTTGACAATTGCACTTAAAACCTAAACATTATTTTGTTATTTTCTAGGTAGAAGTTCTAGTTGTTCTATGCATCATCTACAATCATTAGTTATCAAGTTGATACTTGTTAAGTTTAACTTAGAATATCTAGATGTTTAGGGTCCAATATATGTTGTGTGAGTATATATGTGTGGTAGCACATGTGTAATTGTACTTGGTCTTTGGTAAAAAAACTAAACTATGTATGTCTCATCGGAGAGATATTGCACCAACACGAATTCAAATTTAAGTAACCATCAGAAATTCAACAATGTGGTCATTCCAGAGTGGTTATAGGGCATGACTAGAATTCATGTGGGCTTTGTCCGTGCGTGTTCAAATCCTACCGACCAAGCCTTTTATTTTCCATAGTTTTTGTCGTCAATGAGCTATATCAGCCACCATTGATTCTTGTGCAGGACCATCCCAAATAGCGATGATGAGCCATCAGGCCCAGCACAAACCAAATCATAATTTCCATGTACCTCTAGTAATACCGCGATGGGTATCAATAAGAAGGTGGTACTAAAAGCCAACAATTATTCACTATCTTCTAAAACTTTAAAAGAGAGGATTAATGTCCTTCCTACGATATCCTCCTTCATAAGAAAGTACGACTTACCAACATGACATGTATGATTAAAAGTAGTAGTACTACAAATCAAAAATTATTCACTACCTTTCAAACTTTCAAATGAGAGGAGTAATGGTCTTCTTAAAAAGCACGACCTATGGATGTGATGTGTATGATTAGATGGTAATACTATGAGACAAAATTTATTCACTACCTTCTAAACTTTTAAAGAGAGGAGCAACGTACTTCATAGAAAATGTGACTTAATTATCACATGACATGTATGATTAGAAGGGAGTACTATGAGCCAGCAGTTATTCACTACCTTCTAAACTTTTAATGCGAGAAGTAATGTTCTTCCTAAGTAAGCATGACGTACCGACGTGGCGTGTATGATTATATGGTAGTACTACAAGCCAAGAATTACTCACTACTTTCTAAAGTTTTAAAAGAGAGGAGTAATGTCCTTCCTACAAAAGTGTGACTTATCACATGACGTGTATGATTAGAAGGTAGTACTACAAGCCAATAATTATTCACTACCTTTTGAACTTTTAAAAGAGAGGAGTAATGTCCTTCCTAAAAAGCAAGCCTAACATGTCATCTACTATATTAGTAGTAGTACAAACCAATAATTATTCACTACCTTCTAATCTTTTAAAAGAGAGGAGATATGTATTTTCAAAGAAAGCAAGACTTGTCGACATGAAGTGCACGATTAGTATGTAAAAAGTTTAGAAGTTAGTGACTAATTGTTGGCTTGTAGTAGTATATTTCCAATCATACATGTCAGTTAGTGAGTCCTGCTTTGTGAATAAGGCGTCACATCGATAGTTGCGCGTTATTGATAAGGACATCACACCTCTCCTTTAAAAGTATAGAAGGTAGTAAATAATTGTTGGCTTCCCATGTACCTTACTTTGCTTCTAACTGATATGGTACGGTGTTGATAGCTTTTCACCGTCTAGTTGGGAACCCCAAGAGGAAGGTATGATGAATATAGCAGCAAGGTTTTCCCTTAGTTAAGAAACCAAGGTTTATCGATCCGAAGGGGAAGAAGCCAATACGACTGAAGGTGATGCCCGCTAGCTTGCGACAGCTCCGGACAATTTATAGGGCGCCTCGTCCGAGCTTTGCTTTGCGAGCGGCAACGCGGAACCTGCACACAACACAACCAAATACTTTGCTCCCAACTTACGATGAGGTTGTCAATCTCACCGGTTTACTGTAAACAAAGGAATGAGCGTATCGAGTGAAAAATAGTAATAGTATGCGAGTAAAGTAAACAGTGCGAGTAAAGTAAACAGGTGATAGCAATATAAAGGAAATAGGACCGGGGTCCACAGTTCACTAGTGGTGTCTCTCCATAAGATAAAATAATACATGCTGGGTAAACAAATTACAGTTGGGCAATTGATAGAATAAAGACAACGTGCATATGTTGAGAGGATCACTATGAGATTTACTCTGGGCATTACAACAAGATAGATAGATCGCCATCCAACTGAATCTATGACTAATAATCCACTTGTGGCGAATCAATCTGAGAACTCCACAAGTATTAAGTTGCGAACAACAGATAATTGCATTAAGCAAAGTGTGTAATGTAAACAAAGCATATGCCCTTGAGCATATAAATGTTGTTTTCCCCCTTGTAGCAACAACACATCTACAACCTTAGAGGTTTCTGTCACCCCCCCCCAGATTAAATAGAGGCATGAACCCACTATCGAGCATAAATACCCCCTCTTGGAGTCACTAGCAACTACTCGGCCAAGATAGCTACTAACAACGGAGAGCATACAAGATCATAAACAACATAGAGATAACATAAGATAATATTCAGTACATCAACTCAATCATAACACCAATATTCATCGGATCCCAACAAACACAACATGTAGAATTACATAACGGTGATCTCGATCATGTAAGGCAGCTCATAAGATCTAAACATGAAGCACATGGTGGAGAAGACAACCATCTAGCTACTGCTATGGACCCATAGTCCAAGGTAGACTACTCACTCATCGCGCCGGAGGCAAGCATGGCGATGAAGAAGACCTTCGGTGGCGATTCCCCTCTCCTGCAGGGTGCCGGGAAGAGCTTCTGGACCCTCCTGATCTTCGGGTCGGCGGTGGCGGCGGATCGCGATGTGTTCTGGAAAAGTGATCGGGTCCTTAGGTTTTTCCCGTCGAGGGGTCTTTATAGGCGAAAGGGCATCGTCAGGAGTGGGCCGAGGTGCCCTCACACATAGGGGGCGCGGCCAGGGGCCAGGCTGCGCCGCCCTGTTGTGTGGGGCCCTCGTGGCCCCACTCTGTCTCCTCTTCGGTTCTCTAGAAGCTTCGGTGAATTTCTGGACGTTCGGCTTTTGTTTCGTCCAATTCCGAGAATATTTCCTGTGTAACTTTTCTGAAACACAAAAACAGCAAAAAACAGGGAACTGACACTGTGGCGACTTGTTAATAGGTTAGTTCCGGAAAATACATAAAAGTGCCACAAAGTGTAACGAAACACTAAGCAAATGGTATAAAAATAAGCATGGAGCATCAAAAATTATAAATACATTTGAGACGTATCACTAACGTTTGTGTATGGAGCACCACTTAATTATGTTATCATGCTTTTCTATGCCATGGAAGCGATTTCATCGATGTGAGGTGGCATGATAAGAGATGTTCGAACAGAAAAAACAAATCAAACAAATCGAGCATACATGATGTGTGATGATAGGGAAAGTAGAATGGAAACAAATAGAGTAATGTCTCTTGCCCTTATAACCAGTGGCAGAGCTTGGGCCGAAATGTTGGGGGGGGGGGGCAATGGGCTGAGGGGCGAAAATAATGAAGGTTGGGCTGAAATTTGGTGGACAACTACGCCAATTACTAAGGTTTAGACAACAGTTTTACCTGGGCTGGGAGGGGGCGATGGCCCAGGTTGGCCCTAAGGAAGCTACGCCACAGCTTGTAACAAGTAGTAACCTACTACCTTTGTGACGTGTGATGATAAGATCCCATTTTCTTATTATCCCTAGTCACAAATGTTGCATGTTACTGCTCGTTTCTAGCAAATGTTATTAATCAGTCCGTTTTATCCTATTTCTTTCCATCACCACACACCATGTAGGTTACTACTTGCTCTTTTTAGGGAAAGGTTGCTGCTTGGTTTTGTTTCTACCATATTTTTCTTATTATCATGGCACAGGTTACTATTCAGTTTCTTGGTTCCACACAATATAGAGTGTGGTACCGGAGAGACCTTCTTATTATCATTACATCAGAAGTGTGATGGTAAAGGAAAATATAGTGTGGGAAAATCATGGTTCAAAGTAGTGCATCAATGTGTCGGATGATCATAAGAAAAAAAAGAAATGATACATAATCTAGTACTAACCTTCCTAATAACCATATATATTTTTATTTCACACATCCACGGAGATGACTCAGGTGGAGATCGATAGATATGGAAAACCAATCCTACACTCTAAGACAAACTCACTAGGCTGGACTTCAAGTGATGACCTACTATTTTTCCGCGCACACGTTTTCTTCCATTCCAGCATTACACCTGCAATATGGAGATACACTATGTACTTCCTTGGTTTGGTTATTACTCTACTACACAACCTCTGAATATTAATTATACTCACCGTATTTTTTTGTGCTTGGAAGCTATGACGGGCCTCACTAAACACCAAGGAATTTGCATAGGCCCAACCCAAATACACACTTTCATTTTATATCTTGCTACCTTCCAAACTTGTAGAAGGAGTTACTTACTTTTTTCTTGGCTTTTTGTAAAACCAATATCATCACGCCTATGAGATACACTGCAACAACATGGCGTGTAATGCCAAGAGAAATATAGTGGAAACAAAATAACAACATACACTCTACGTGACGTGTAAATGAATGTTGCTAAAAATGATCCCATGGAAATAAAATGGAGTACTTGCCTACCTACTCACCATCTATGTTTCTTTGTTTCCCGACGTCATGAAAATAAAGATAGTGACGGGGATGGATATAGATTTGGACTAGTTAATCATATAACTCTAGTCCAGATGCATTTGGATGAATTTCACTCCGTCACTTACTATTTCCATGTATTGAGTGATTTTTCGTTTGGGATCCGGCTACCAACATGTTGCAAAAAATGCATTACAAATTGGGTGTTTTTCTGTTTCTATGCGAAAGAACCTCCAGATCACCAAACCATGTTTGGACGTACAAAAAAATCTACTGAAAAGCAAAACAAGCCAAGTATTTTTTTAGAGCTTTCAATAGAAATCTTGTGTCATAATTTCTTCATGTACTTTGTTGTGAATTTTGTGCTACCCAGCAAGGGAGCAGCTCCATGTCATCACTCTTTCCACGTAACCGTGCCCAGTCAGCAGCTCCATGTCAGCACTCTTCCACGTCACCGTGCTGGGTCCAGCCAGGGCTTCGACCCTCTCTTTTTCGCCCAACCCGCCCCGCTCGTCGTCCCCCTCGTGACCTAGCCATTCGCCGTCGCCGTCGCCGACGAGCCCGCCGACGAGCGCCCCCCCGCTTCCGAGCCCCGCGAACCAGCGCCATCGGCCCGCCGCCTCCCACCCCCGCCTCCCGCCGGCGACTGCCCCCTCCGCCCGGTGCCGCAGGATCCGAGCGAGGCTAGGGTTTACGGGATCCGGGGGAGCGAGGACGAGGGAGGGAGGCAGGGATGAGCATCGTTCCCAAGGAGACGATCGAGGTGATCGCGCAGAGCGTAGGCATCCCCACCCTCCCCGCCGATGTCTCCGCCGCGCTCGCCCCCGACGTCGAGTACCGGCTCCGGGAGATCATGCAGGTCCGCCGCCCCTTCTTCCCCCTTGCCCCCGTGCTCATTCTCGAATTACCTCTATGTTCCTTACCTCGCTTCACCCCCATGGTCATATGGAATTGGAGCTTGAATGCAATGTACAGTTAAGGGAGATCGCAGTATAGCCAGTGATATGAGCTAAAATTCCAAGACAAAAGAATGTTGAAATCGGTAGTCGGTCAGTCAGATTTGAAGGAACTCACATTTTGATCCTATACCGACTGTCGATTCAGTGTCTAGCACTTCTTTTGATAGAGCGAAAAGGTTGTCGTGGTATGAGAAGCGCTAAAAGGGAACAAATGATTCAGACTCGATGCATAGTGGCTATATAATTAGCTCCCTCTAGGAAGTTAAGATGACACAACCTGAATATTCCATGCCAATGCAAAGCTGAGATGTCTTTGTCCACAAGCATGAAACCCTCTCAAAAGAAACCGGGTTTTGTATCACCACTAATTCTGTGAACCTTAATCTACACACAGCTGTACATGGTTAGCTTTGTGGTACCCATGGGAGATACTCTGAATTGCATTATAGTAAACCAATCTACCGCTTAAACCATCTTTGCACTGAATCCGCTAAGCAAAGCAAAAGGTAGTTGCAAAACAGCAATGCCTTGACCTAAAAAAAAATGCATAAAGTTTAGCATGTGTGTAGATAGGAAAGAGGAGGTTCGAAGAGCAGTCTAGGCAGGAAGATGAGTGGGGATTGGGAAAGTGCAGGATAGCACGGTTGAAGGTAAGCTAGCTGCACTGTACCACCAAATCCAATGGTGTTTTAGTGAAAGCCGATAAAAAATGAACTGCGAGGATTTATTTGATGACACAACCTGAATGAGGATGCTGGAGAAAATTGCAGCAGTGGGAAACTAGCTGTTTGGTTACATTGGATTATATAGTTCGCCTCCTGTCCATAACTGCTAATTTTCATCTCTTAAGAATTTTTCATGGAATCCTAAAAATATATGGTATTCATGCCCCGTCTCTAACCACAGCTCACATGTTCATTATCTATCATTTGCTTCTGGTATTATTTCGTATTAATTCAATGTGCCATGCAATGTTCCAGGAGGCCATCAAGTGTATGCGGCATGCAAAGAGGACAGTTCTGACTGCAGACGATGTTGACAGCGCTCTCAGCCTCAGGAATGTTGAGGTGCTTTCCCTTCCATCAAACAAAACTTGGGCCGATAAGATTGCATATTTTTGTAGATAACTATGCCTTGAATATGCAACTTGGATATTTAAATCATCTTGGTACGTCTGGTCTTCCCTTGATTTATTCATGGAATCTTGTTCAATATTTTCTAACAGTAGCTGACTTGAGAATGAGTAAGAAATTTTGAAGTTTTAAACAGTTTAGCTGATGCCATGTGTTTTATTTCTGTGGATTTTCACCCAGCCTGTGTACGGATTTGCTTCTGGTGACCCCTTGCGGTTTAAGAGAGCTGTGGGCCATAAGGATCTTTTCTATATCGATGACAGGGAGGTAGACTTCAAGGAGGTGAGAACAGTATTGATGAATGGATCTTATAAATTTAGACTTTATTTTGATTACCAATTGGAAAATGTGTCTGACGTATTGGTGTCATGCAGATTATTGAAGCTCCTCTACCGAAAGCTCCCCTCGACACTGCAGTTGTAGCTCACTGGCTAGCTATTGAGGGCGTCCAGCCTGCAATTCCAGAGAATCCTCCTGTCGATGGTTAAGCCCTACCCTCCTATATCATTCATGATGTCTAGTTGTCCCTTCTTTAACATCTCCACAATTTTTTTGTGTTACTAGATATATTCTTTTCAAAATTTTGGAGAGAGGATGTGAGACATACCTGTTATGAATTCGAAAAGTCCATTTTACAAACCTCAACTATTACCAACCCTGGTCCATGGCAAGCCAACCTTTTTTTTTACATAATGTGCCATCATGTTGGTCAAGTGTCTGTTAAAGTCATCAAATCAACAAATAATCTACCTAGAATCACAAAAAATACAAGGGCCTGCAAACCAGTCCGTATCACTCTTCTTCCAACTCCACTTCTCTCCCTCTCCTTTCCTCCTCCACTCATGCAGACTGAGACCATGGGAGCATTGTTCTGGAGGTTGTAGCGGCACTGGAGCTTGGCGTCCGGAATCGGTACCAGGAAGGAGCGCAAGTGGCTTGTGCTGCACTGTCATGAGTCAAGACTCCTGTTGAGCAGGTTAAAGTATAATATTTCGTTGCTGCCAGTTTTGGGTTGGAGGAGCTCAAGGCGTCTGTAGCCGCCATGTCGGCGAAAAACCACAATGGAATTGTCTACAGGGTTGTTTGGTTTTAGATTTCAGGGGGTGAGTTAGACGTCTGCAGTAGTTGAGTGGTGTGAAATGGACTTCTCCCTTATAGTATGTATCAACAATCCTTAGGTCCATGGTTTTGTTTGTTGATATCCATGTATTATCCTTTATTTTGTCTACTTATATTTCTCCTAAATTTTAGTTTTCGTTGACAACTACTATTTTGCCTCAGCAATTTCAGCACCAACGGAAAGTAAAAGGAGTGAGCATGTGAAGGATGATGGACTACCAGTTGACATCAAGCTTCCTGTTAAGCATATATTATCTAGAGAACTCCAGGTATTGTGATTATGATATGTATATAACTATCTAGTATCTACTACCACTGTTCCCAAATATAAGATGTTTTGGAAGTTAAAATTGAACTCCCAAAACATCTTATATTTAGGAATGAAGGGTGTACTAATTTAGATCTTTCGTGAGAAATTTATGTTGCTCTTTACCTTCTGATCTTGCAGATGTACTTTGATAAAATAGCAGAGCTTACTATGAGTAGATCAAATAGCCCAATTTTTAGAGAAGCATTAGTGAGCTTGTCAAAAGACTCGGGCCTTCACCCACTGGTTCCTTACTTTTCGTACTTCATTGCAGATGAGGTTTGTGATCTTACTTTCATAGCCACGTGACTTGAACTGGCATTACCTTAAACTGCACATTCGTATAAATTTCAGGTTACCAGGAGTTTGGCCGACCTTCCCGTTCTATTTGCTCTCATGCGCGTTGTCCAAAGCCTTCTCCGGAATCCACACATTCATATTGAACCATATGTAAGTGGTTGACAGTCAAGTTTGATACTTTTGCCTGCCATTTGTTTTGCTAAAGCAATGCACAATCCTGTTTTCAACATATATTACTTCTAAAAGCAATCTTTGTTTTCACTTCCAGTTGCATCAGTTGATGCCATCAATGATCACTTGCATTGTTGCGAAAAGGCTTGGGCATAGGCTTTCTGACAACCATTGGGAGCTTAGAGACTTCTCTGCTAATTTGGTTGCTTCAGTATGTCGGAGGTGAGTGTATAGTATATTGAGATTTTGAAGATAAGCATAACAATAAAAAAAATTATACCAGATTCAGATGTGAACAACTTCTGTAAGCTCTTTACTCCATATCCCGGACTATGATCTTTAGTAGTATTATTTATACAAATTACATGTAGTTTCTCGTAAGAATTGTGTGCGCTTTATAAAGTATATGCTAGTATATTATTTTTTGTACCAAGTTAAGGATGAGTGCCAACTTGTTGGTTAGGCCAATAGACGTTCGACCTCCATTCCCTTCTTTTCTTCCGTTAAATCTTTCATCTCTTGTCCGTGGGACCATCTTAGGTTTGTGCTAGCTTCAACGAGACATGACCAGCTGCTGTTTGTTAATTTCCTACATAAATGGTAAAAATTGAACCGCTTTCTCACTGTTATACTCGGTTACGGTGGCCATATATTTCTGTAGATCATGTGCATGCAAAAGTTTTACTCGGTTTAACATTTGTGCATTTTCTGTTGCTCTTAATTAACTCGGATTTATTTTGTGTAGGTATGGCCATGTGTATCATAATCTCCAAATCCGGTTAACAAAGACATTGATCCATGCATTTCTTGATCCTCATAAATCATTGACTCAACATTATGGTGCTGTTCAAGGGATATCTGCATTGGGGGCCAGTGCGGTAGGTCCTGTTCAATCTTCTTCAGTTAGGTTAAACTTTATAGGAAACACTGCAATATTTGCTGACGTTTTTTGTTGATCAATACCAGATTAGGCTTCTGCTTTTGCCCAACCTAGAGACATACATGCAACTTTTGGATCCAGAATTGCAACTTGAGAAACAGACAAATGAAATGAAAAGAAAGGAAGCATGGCGTGTTTACGGTGCCCTGCTGGTTAGTTTCGTAGCTCTGAATCAATATAGAGTACATTTCAGATACATTTGTTTGTTGCTTACTGCTAGATCCCTTCTTCCAGTGTGCTGCAGGCAAATGCTTGTATGAGCGGATAAAGTTGTTTCCAGGTTTGCTATCCGCGTCAACTCGGCCAGCTTTGAGGAGTAATAAAAGAGTTGCAACTAACAACCCAAGTAAGTTCTCATTGTATTTACCATAGATGTATCACTCGGCAATAAATCCAATAAAAGTTGTCCCCATGTGGTTTAGTCTGCGATTACTGCAATGGATGTACTTTTGGATGCATAATACAGAGAAGGTTGAAATCATTAAATATAATGGCTTGTTCTTCATTTGCAAATTTCAGACAAACGGAAGTCTACCACAGATCTCTCCGCATCCCAGCCACCTTTGAAGAAGATGGCATCGGACGCGTCAATGAATTCCATGGGTTCAGCAGCTCCAATGGCGGGAAACATGCCAGGAAGCATGGATGGATTCTCTGCTCAGCTACCCAACCCCAGCATGATGCAAGCTGCATCATCGTCTGGACAGATGGCGGACGGCATAACAGCAGCTGGCGTGATCCGGAGAGAACAGGGAGGCAACCAGCAGGCGCAGAGGGTCTCTGCTGTGCTGAGGCAGGCCTGGAAGGAGGACCAGGAGGCTGGGCATCTTCTGTCATCACTGCACGAGGTGTTCGGTGAAGCCATCTTCTCGTTCATCCAGCCGCCGGAGATATCCTTCTTCTTGTAGAAAGAAAATTGCAGTGCGTAGGAGATGGGAGAACTGATCTAACCTTCATTCTTGTACCATCAGTAAGCTCTAAGTGACATATATGGAAATTCCTTAGTGATTCACTGTCCCATTCATTGAAGTGTCATCTCCACTCTCTTTTAGCTGGTGATTGTGAGTCGTTTTACAATTGCTTCTAGTCAGTACTGTCAGTTCATCTAGTAATGTTCAGGCTCTCACACTGGCGTCATTGTGTTTCCCCTTAAAAGACTGTAAGGCCCAGCCCAGCCCAAACCAAAATCAGTACTCCGTTCGGAAATATAAGATGTATTAGTTTTGTGAAATGAATGTATCTAGACATTAGTGTATAGATTTGAACGAACCTATACACTAAAAAAATATATAGATACATTATCTTTACAAAGCTAAAACATCTTATATTTCTAAACGGAGGGAGTACAAAGGGATCATGCTGCTTGCATTTTTTTTACAGTGAACTACAAGGCAAGCATTACTTGCCTTTTTCTGTTTCAAAAAGTAAGGAGTTACTTTTTTCACAACTTTTCATGTGTATACCAACACGTATTGTTATCATCGTGTTTGGTACCCTAGGGATGGAGTTGCATCAGCATCGTGACGTGTGAATGATAGCAAGCCAAAATAAAAAGATTGTATAATGGAAACAAAATTGAGTGCTCACCTATCTCGATCTTTCCTTTGTATTGTTCCATGGAGTCATAGCGGCAAAGATGGTGACGCAGATGGAGATAGACTAAACCCACACTCTATGCCAAACCTCACTTGTTTGGACTTCACTACCAACTACTTTTCGTGTGTTCTTCCGTTTTGGTTTATGATTTATCTACATCTAGCAACCTCCCAGTTTAATTCTCAGACGATGCTCACATGAAAAGCCATTTCCACTTAGCATATTTTGTACTTTCAGGCCTATCCACAATAATATACATACTTTTTCTTAGAAGAAATGAATGTTACCCTTCATTCGTAGGTATTTAAATTATTTGAATTACTTGAGCCACCTCATACATGTTTTTATCACCCAAATCCAACCAAAACTAACAAGCACCTGAGAGTATTTTGTAAGATATATTTATTGATGTATAACACTGCTGTCATTTAAAAATATGACAATGAAAGTAAGGAATTTCATAAGACCGTTGCTAAGCTGCCTCTCATTGTCACCAAGGATGAGAGCATCTTGGGCCCATGTTAATTTTGATGGATCAACTTTGGTGCCACGTTTCGACCTGCGAAAACATGAAACGAAAAGGAATATCAAGACACTGATATTACTTGAAGGTTTTTTGATTGGGACCCCTCTGCGTGTTTTTAAAGCAACTACGGATAAAAGTGTCTTTTTAATAACTACGGAGAAAAATGTAGTAGAAACCACTATGCTATAGGGTAAATCAAATAAATTGTGGGTGATTATGCCTCTCCTCTCATGTTGGCTAAAGAAAGAAAAAGTTGGCTGAGACAAGAAATAATCTAAAGGCGGATAAACACACCATGGTTGTGATAAACCCGATGCACTTCCGGTATAAAATACAAACCATAAGACTTTTAACAAGGTAGTAAAAGATAATAAAAGAAAGGATTTTCATAAGATCGTTGCCAAGCAGCCTCTCTTTTTTGCAAAGGATGAATGCATCTTTGGTGCATGTTAATTTTCATGGATCAAGCAAAACAGCACCACTTTTCGACATGTGCAGCAATACCAAATGAAAATGAATAGCAAGACAATGATATTGCTTAAAGATTTTTTGACTATGACCTCTTTACACGTATTTTGAAGTGACTACGGATAAAAATGTCTTTGTTAATAACCACCAATATAAATGTAGAAACAAGTCATCTGTGGGTTAAATCAAATACATTTTGGATGATAATGGTTGTCCTCTCATGTGCCCAAAGGCATAAATAGCTGGCGTAGAAAGACAAATAATCTTAAGTCATATAAACACAACATGACAGTGATAATCCAATGCATTTACCATTGAAAATACAAACCAGAAGGATTTTTTCAAGATTGTATTGACCGTGTGTGAGTGCAAATCAAGAAAAACTATTTGAGTTGGGCATATTTTTTTTGCCACATATGTCATTACTGAAACAAGTAAGAAAGCCAACTAATATAGATGGATTATAAAAATGTTTCCACACCCAAATTAACTTCCAGAAATTTTTCATTCGCAAATCATATGATTATTTTGAAATGAAATCTAAATGGAAATAGGAAATCACATCTCTATTGGGTAAACCAAATGTAGATGCTTCATCATCTCACGTATATATGATCCACCCGCAAGTTGCCTAAAACATACCAAGTGAAACCCTTGAATATCACAATAACAAGCAAGCAAAGAGAACTCATAGAGTCTATGAAACACAGATAACATAAACTAAAAAAATACCGCCACTCACCATCCAGTATGAGACAATGGGGGTCTCCGTCTGTTAATGGATGATCACATACATTCATGCATTTCCTTATCAATATCTTGAAAAAACACACATTGGTGTGATGCCTTGATAGACCACAAGTCCATTACCGAATTTATGTTTAATTTGGAAGGACTCGAGTTGGGAAGTGTCACCCTCAAACATCACCGAACAAGAAAGCAAATCCATCAGGATTCGACCATAATGATAAACAAAGACAATAACAAAAATGTCACTCACCGCTACACATGCGGTATACATTGGGCCACCAAGCCTGGTGGTGTAACTGACGCATGCTAACAATAGTGCAGTAGTGCACTCCCTTGTTTCGCATGGCTAGGAAAACCCTACATGCGATGGATCGATCTGTCCGCCGGTAGATGGCAAGTCCATAGCCATGCCAAGTGACACCATCAAACATCGTCAAGGCAAGTAAGAAATCCAACATAGGCCGATGATATTGATGGTAGTTCCATACGAGGGATGCGTCACACCACCGAGCCTCGTGGTAGCTGACACATGCAACCAATCATGCACTCCCTTGCCCCCTCCTAACTAGAAAATTCCTAGATAGTATGGATCGTATGTCGCCATCGATAGATGAAAAATCCATTGCAAACTGCAAAATCTCTTCATGCGCCTGACACGTCCAACAACGATTTTTCTTAGAAGACTATACAATATTGCCATACGTCAGACGTAGATACCAACTACACATAATCGTGGCTGACCAAAAACCCTTACTTTCGAGCCTAGTCCTAATACACAGCGTAGTGTTGGAAAGACCTTTGAACAAGCGAGACCACACGTCTATCAAACTACAAGCACCAGTTCAGACAAGAATGTGAAGGAAACATATGTTTTGTTTCCTTTGGCATATGTATATATTTTTGAATTCATGGAAAGCTATGCATCTTTTTAACTTCACGAGGAAGCTATATTGTATTACAATTAATAGAGGGTCAAATTTAATTGTGGAACTATCAAATTATTATGACTGCCAAAAAAACCTGCATCCCTAAAATAACCAGCCAGTGAGGGAACTTATCCACGCCCAGCCCAAATCAAGTGACTACAAAGGAAATCACATTTTTCATCCAAATGTTGGTTGCATTTTGCAGTGTAGTACAAGGGAATCATTACTTACCTTTTCTACTTCAAAAAGAAAGGAATTACTTTTCACAATTTGGCATATTTATACCAACCGACACATACTTGTTATATAGCATGACAAAAGAATATATGATGGAAACAAAATACAATACTCACATACCTAGTCATCATCTATGATCTATCTTTTGTTTGTTCTGTTCCATGGAGTCATAGAGACAAAGAGGTGACGGAGGTGGAGATGGAGAAGGAGAACACTCTATGCCAACACTCAGGCTTGGCTGTACTTCACCGCCAACAACCTCCTGATATTAATTCTCAGCTAATGCTTAAGCGGTGCATGAAATACCCTTGCACTTTGAAGATTTTCGTACACTTCAGGTTATCCTTTTTTGTGATGGAATTTACTGCTCTGGAATAGCGTCACAAACTCACAAGCTTTGTCACCCCAATCTAGCCCAGAACTATCAACACTTCGGGAATATTTTTGTAAGTATTTTCTGATGCATAACACTGCTGGCATTAAAAAAATAAGATGACAAAGAGAAAGGAATTTCATGAGACCTTTGGCATGGTGCCTCTCGTTGTCAACAAGGATGAGGAACTTCTTGCACCCATGCTAATTCTGATGATTGAGTAAAAAGGTGTCACGTTTCGACATGCGTGAAACATCAAATGGAGAGGAATAACGAGAAAAGGATATTACTTGGAGTTTTTTTGATTGGGACCCCTCAGCGTATTTTGAAAGCAACTACAAAAAAATGTCTTTTTAGTAGACGTAAATATAAATGTACAAACAACTCGCCTGTATGGCAAATAAAATAAAATGTGGATTATTATGGCTCTCCACTCATGTTGGCTAAAGAAAAAACTTGGCGGCTGAGACACAAAAATCATCTAAAAGCAGATAACACAACATGTTTGTGATAATTCATGCATGTGTGAGTACAAACCCCCCACTTACCTATTTGGTTTGGACGGATTCATTGCCATATGTCACTCTTGGACATCACCGAAATTAAAATTTAAGCAAGCCAATTAATAGAAAATAATTTATTTTAATAAGACTAGTCACAATCCACCTTTCATTGTCATAATATGGATTAAATTTCCAGAAGTTTTTGTTCGCGAACCATATAACTGTTTTAAAATAATTGTAACGATTTATGTTATTCAACGGGTTATCTCACATATAATATCCACTCACAGGTTGTCTAAAGCATACTAACTGATCGAAACCCTCAAATATCCTGAAAACAAGCAAGCAAAGCCCCTTATAGAGCCGATGAAACAAACAAAATAGAAACCAAAAAATAGAGCCAACTACCATTCCATATGAGGCATTGCGGGGCCTTGTGGTAACTGATGCTTGCTCATGTGTTTCATACCCCCGTCGGACGCGGACGAATGGCTCATAGGTGCAACATATCTGCTAATCCTTACCGCTCGTTACTGTCTCGGGATGCGAGTCATTAATTACCGCAGTTATTGTAAAATGATCATTTTTTGGAAATACATCTCGAATACAATGTGCTAATGCACCTGTACGGGCTGGCTGCATCAATGCTGGAGCATTGATTTCCTTAAAAGCATCATCGTTGTACAGGATAACAGAATGGCAACATGTCCTCACCGTCCGCCATGATTGGACCTCCGGCCTCAGCACCGTAGCTGAAGGAGAATTCAGAGCTGCTTGAAGCCGAAGCGCATGAGGAAGAAGACTAGCCTGTGCACCACCACCACGGACTCGACCAGCCACATCAGCTGAAACGCCACCTTCTCGTACAGCACGGCCACCACGTTCACGCACGGCCGCCACCGGAGCATCGCGGACAACGTGCTCGATTGGGGAATCCTTTTTTTCTTGAAGTTCATGGGGCATCTATTTTTTAGATCATGGGGAATCTATTCTTGTTATTTTAAGAAGAATCCATATTTTATTATTTTTGATGTTCATGGGGAAGCTGCTAGTAGTACTCTATTAATCGAGGATGTGGATATTTTATCCAACGGCTCTTCTCTCATTGCTTGGCTAAATAAAAAATTAGTGAAGACTAACAATTAATCTAAAGGCAAATGAACAAAACATGATTGTGACAATCCATTGCATTTACCAGTGAACCATTTAGCAAAATAGTAGGAGTGTTTGCGAGTGTGAAGCCTGCTAATCTATTTGATTTCAAATTACTAGTGTCATAGGGCATCATAAGACACCACCGAAACAAGAAAAGCCAAACAAAAAATTGATAAGACCAGTCATAATCCTCCTTTCGGTGCCACGAAGGATGCAAATATAGTTGGGACATGATAATTTAGATGGATTGGACACAAAGGCGGCAAGCTTTGACATGCTGATATAACAAGGATTAACATGCAGAAGTTTACCGTTCACATCATATGCTTACTTCTAAGAAAACCAAAATCGATCTTTTAAAAAAGAAAATCGACATCCAAATAAGGAAATTCCATTCCTATAAGCTTAACTAATGAAATTGATGTCATTTTTATTTTTCGGCAGTTCATCTTTCGTATATAATATCCTTCTACATGTTGTCTAAAACATATACCAAGTTGAATCCTCTGTATCGTGAAAAAAGCAAGCAAAAACAACTTTTTGAGTCGATGAAACAAACAAAATGAGAACAAAAAAATAACGCCAATTACCAGAAAAAATGAGGCATTGCAAGGCTTGGTGGTAACCGAAGCTAAACACGCTTGTTTCCTTACCATTGTATCTTTATCCTCTTTTAAAAACAAACTCTAAATATGTTGGGGCGATGTCCATGATAAATAAATAGTATGTTGCCAAATTTGTGCTTAACTAGGAAGTACTCTAGTTGCCAAGTATGAACCCGAAACATCGCCAAAACAAGTAGGCAAAGCCATCAAGAGTTGGTGGTACCGACAAAAAAGCATCAATCGTAGTTCCGCACGAGGGACGTCACACTACTGAGTCTAGTGGTAACGTACACATATGGCCAATCACACGCTCCCTTATCTCTGCCTAAAGCCGAATACAATGAATTAGATGTCTTAATCAATCAATGACAAATGCGTTACCAGATCTATACGTGCTTGGAAGGACTCATGTTGCCAAGTGGCACCCTCGAACAAAACTGAAACGAAAGCAACACGCAAGCCGCCATTCCGCACCGCAGATACATCACACTGCCACATATGGCGGTAACTAGTACATCCCATCGATCATGCGCCCGCTTGGCGCCCCTCTCCCTCGTTAGAAAAACCAACAATGGATAAAATATGTCACTTCATGTGTCTAACGTGTCCATAGCTAAAAACAACGACTATTTGTCCTAGAATACACTTATAAGAACGACATAGATCAAACGTAGATACCAATCACATAAACCCTTTGTCCGTCCAAAAACCCTCGCTTTCGAGCCTAGCACTTGTACACATATGAGAACTTATGTGTCCTAGCGAGTGTGACAGATCATTACAAACAAAACACACAACTTACCGATTAAATTACACGCGGTAGCCAATATCGTTTAACCCAACGAAAACATGAAGCACAAATAATATTCTAGTTCCTTTAACAAGCATATATATTTTTTGAACGTCGTAGAGATTCTCTTTGTCCTTGAAGTTCATGGGGCATCTATTTTTTTTAAGATCATAGGGAATATGTACTTATTATTTTATAAGAGGATTCCCTATTTTATTTTTGATGTTTCATGGGGAGCGAAGCTCCTAGCAGTACTATACTAGGACTATATTTTTAATGGAGGATGTTGATATTTTTGCGGGAGGCGTGTGACGTGCGGGCCATGTCGGGGCGTCTGGCCCCCACGTGTCATACTGTCTAGCCCTGTGTTGGGCCGATAAGAGGGGGGCGCGCATCTGGGCGTGTGGTGGTCGCAAGGGCAAAGTCGCCTGCCTCCTTCCTTCCGTCGTCTCCCAGCCGGACCGAGGAGGAAGAAGAAGAAGAGCATCTCGCATCGGGAGGCGCGTGGTGATGGCGAGGAGGTGCTGCTGCTGCTAGGTGTCTCGGGTTCGGAGGAGCAGGCGGGGAGGAGGGATCTGGCGGCGGGAGGCGGCGGGGTAGGAGGAGCAGGAGCGGGAGGAGCAGAGGCGGATCTGGCTGTCGACGGGCGGAGCGCGGCGGATCTGGTGGCGTCTCGCTGGTCGGTAACTACTGCCTCGCCTGGATCTGTTAGCTTTCTCGATTTTTCGAAGTCTATGTTCGTTGGGTGGGGATCTTGCTTTCTTGTTCCCCTTCTTCCCTCTACGTTCGTTCCTCCGTAGGGTTCGAGCGCTACTTTTTCTTTCCTTTGGTTCTCTCGGTACGTGATCTCTCTCGGTAGATTTCGCCTCGCGCGTGCAATTTCCGGGCGGATTTTCGGTTCCCCCTTCGCACAAGCTCTAACGCGAGCCGCCGGATCTGGAGGATTCCGTCCCTGGTTCCGTCGGCCTTCGCCTCGCTCCGCCTCACGATTCCGTGTACACGCGCGAAGCAGATCCTCTTGCAATCCAGCGCGATTTCTTCGTGCAAGTTTGACCAAACCCTTCCTTCTTTTATTTTCTTTCCTTTTAAAAAAGGAGCTGCGTCTTATCTTATATCTATGATGATGAAATCCGCCCGCGGTCCAACTACTCTTCGTGCAACAAAAGCGAGTACTACCAAGAACAGATGAGTTTCTTGTTTGCTCAACTAACATTTATATGGTTCTCTCTTAACAGGAGTCTACAAGACACATGGAGCACTACACCGTGAGGCTGGGCGCGGGAGGAGGGACGGCTGCCGCGCAGCAGCTGTCCTGGTGCGTGGAGCCGCCTGCCCCTGACCGAAGGTCGAGGTTCTGGCAGATGGACTACGCCGCACAGCAGCAGCCGGCAGGGCGCATCGAGGTCATATGCCCGCAGCCGCGCCGCCTGACCCGCCCGCCGGTACCCATGGAGCCCGTCAGCAGGGCCAGCTCCAAGCCCAACGGGTGAGTTCCTTGCTCATCACCCAGTTATGCTACATAGCTGTTGCTCTTAAGTGTAGATTGTGTGTTGTGGCTGTGGATGGCATGCTTGAGGGAGCTGAATTGCCTAATGATATGTGTGAACATTGCATGTGTTTGCATAGACAGATGGCAGACATTGTTGTATCATTGCATAAGCAACGTGCTCCATTGTTGAGCTTTTGCAGTGGCAAGTATTGCATGCTTGCATGGTAGCAAAGATATTCTTTAGAAGGAAAAGGGACATGACGTTAGGCAAGGCGGCTGTAACCGTCGAGGGTGAGATTCTTTCGTAATTAGAAGCTAGTGACAATGGAGCTTACGCACACAACGACAAAGTAGTTGAGCAACTTGATTTTGGGTTGCATCTTGCACACACGTCATGCATCTTCTATTGAACGAACCAGTGTGTTAATTAGTGCAATACCAACCATGCATTTAGGCTTATAACGGTCGATAGATTCTTTCTTTCATGAGACGCTACTAAATACGTAATTAGAAGCTTGCGGTAAGTGTAACGTAAGCTCAGCATGCAACCATTTTGGGTTGTACTTCGCGACAAAGTAGGCAACTAAGCATGGCACGTTTCATTGATGTCCTGGTACTGTTATAAGTCCAGCAGGACAAATTTTTGTGGTTTCCTCTGACCTATGTTGCTTGATTAATGCAGGACACTACCAGTGTATAGAGCAGACTCTGCCTCTGATATCCTTGATCTCATCCTCAGCAAGGTAATACTCTTTTTGGCCCTTTTAAATTGCCAGACTGTTCTTAGTATGTGCTGCATCATATCTTTTTTATGTCTGATACCAACTCTCTTTGTCTTTTCAGAATGACCCTGATGTTGATACTGATCCAGGCAGCCAGGCGGCCTTTTTCTGCGGCTCGCCTCCTGTCCGCACTAACAACCCCGTTGTGAATGATCCGCAGTTTGGTAGGAACACACCTTCTTTTTCTCCTCTAGGGAGTAGCCCATTCAGCAAGATGCTCGGTGGAAGAGCTGAAGTAGGCTCTCCGTCTTGCGGGGCGAGTAGCAGCCCGAAAGTAAGGATTGAAGGTTTCGCGTGCGGGAACAAAGAGACCCAGTGTGCAGTGACCTTCGCCTGAGCAATTTGATCATATCCCCATTGACCCTAGCGCTATTTTGCCGTCCCCCCACCCCCGAACATGTAAATTTTCCGCCCCCTGAGGATACAGCATCTAGTTCCCTTAATTTTAAGCTAGCAGTAGCAGCCTATTTTAGTTTGAGTCGAGTCTTTGAGTTGATGGTCCGCCCGCCCTACTGGTTGTGGCTTTTGGAACTGCACAATAGCAGAGAGCTTCCGGATGTACATAAGAGTGTCTCAGTCCGTTGTCCTGTATCTACATCTTGTAATGTGTCTTTTAGTAAGGGTACCATGTGTGTGGTCAGTGTCTGTAAATACTGTCCTATCCTGCATTCTGATGCATAATGAAGAAACTATTCTATTCTGTTATGTAACTTATTGTGGCTCCTGTTATATTATTATCATAGCATGCATGGAACTGTGAATCTGCTGATGTTGAAATTCATCTACTCCCTCCGTTTGGAAATATAAGATGTTTTAGTTTTGTGAAGTGAGTGTATCTAGACATCTTTTAGTGATACACTAAAAGATGTCTAGATACACTCACTTCACAAAACTAAAACATCTTATATTTCTAAACGGAAGGAGTATTACCCTATAGTTTCCTGGAGCCGGATCCTCTAACTTTGCAATCCTGACTTTGGGTTGCTGACAGGTGGGCCTAGATGTGGTGGGTCCCATTTGTCAGTGACACAAAGTTAGGATTGACTAAGTTAGAGATCCCGTTCCTAGTTTCCTTCAGGTGTGCATTGCCGGTGCGATTCATTCAATGAATAGTGCTGTGGTTTTGTATGCACATTGATGTAATAATGGTTTGTTCTTTTGCCTTGCAAATTATTATTTTGTCTGCCTTGTAAGTTCTTGTTCTGTCATATATAGTTTCATTCAGTTTTTGTGCATGGGTGTGATTCATTCGATGTTTGTGAATTGTACCGTGACTGATGATTATTTGCCAGTGGCTGGCATGTGTAACATCACTGTTTTGGCTGGCTTTGGTTTATTAGTATTTTCTTAGATTGATTTTAGTTGCTGGCCGTCTTTGAACTCATTTTTGGAGGCTGCAGTTGAACTATTCTAGATGTCTTTGTTTTGTTGGTTCCCAAGTATGATTCTTGTCATCCTTCTGATATTAACGAGAATATTATGGGTGAATCTACTATGGCCTTCTGATGTTCACTTGCTGCTGCTCAAATTGTTGTGGATGAAACTGATGCTGATGGCTGACAGACATGGCTCCTGCTCTGTTATTATAGCATCCAGCATGAAATTGTCTATGTGCTGATGTTGAAATTCATATGTTACCATATTGTTTCTCGAGTTCTTGTGCAGTGCGCTTCATTGAATGTTCTTGGTTCCATCTATGAAATTGTCTGTTGTTGAAATTCATCTGTTGTAGGATAGTAGTTTCTTCCAGTTCTGTCCGTTGAATTGTGTGTGAATTGTTCGACAACTTGTAAATTCACTATCCTTTTATAAGTTGTACACACGGTATTTAGTAATTTCATGAATTGAGTTAAACTTGATGGCCGGCTTTGAACACATGTTTGGAGCTACTGTGAAACTATATTTTGTTTCCTCCAACACAGTGTTGTCCTTTTGATGGTAACATGAATAATATGGATGCGATGCTGCTGCTCAAGTTGTTGCAGATGAATCTGATGCTGATGGACGACATGACATAGACGTTTCTTGTTCTTGGTTAAATTCTTCTTGTTTTGATGTTACCTCTCCAAAATCATCATCAGATTCGGAGATAAAAGTGCCGCCAAGATAGAGCCCATATATGCGAATATTATAGCCTGTCCGGAAGAACAATAAACCAGATATGAACACTGAATTGTCATTACAATTGAGATCCCTATGAACATTTACATAAGAAATGAATTGCCCTTTTTACAACATCCTGATGAATAATACAACAAATTAACAACCATTATGAGACTAGACCTGAGTTAACTATGAACACAGCTACCAAAGCGGCAAAGCCTATGATGTTTCCTATATGTACAATTTAGAAATGAATGAAGGAATACAAATCTAAATTGGATGAATGAATCAGAATGACAATCAAGCTGTGGAACTAGTGGTGGGATCGCCTCATCTGACGATGGCCCTGGAGTTCCTGAGGACCATGCTGAAGGTTGGCGGTGCCGGCGCTCGCACTCGCCGACCACCGCTAGCCGTCGTCATGGTTGCCGCCCCCTTGTCCACCGCCACCGCCTTCCCCAGGCTGTCCCTCTTGCACGACGACGTCGCCCCGTTCACCTTGCTCTTGTGCACCGCCTCACCAGCAGCAAGAGAAGAAGGAGCTGCCGTGGGCGTCGTCTTCGCCGCCGCACGGGCAAACGCCATCTTCAACGTGTTGTTTTTGCAGCTGACATTAGGCTTGGGCGTGGCCGACCTGCTTCTGCTGGCTGCCCTGCGCCTGGTACTGGCGGTGCCGGCCTCCTCGGCGCGGAGGCTGGACTCGAGCAGCAGCACGCCAGCGCAGCGCTTGAGCACCTCCAGGCTCATCCTGGCGCCATCCAGGCACCGGTGCGCCGGCTGCACGCCGATCCTAAAGTACGTCGCCAAGGTCGCCATCTCGAGGTCGAGGTCCCCTGCTGTCTGCCGGAATCCTGGTTGCGCGAGTACGTCGAGGGAGTCGACCACGCCGGCGGGCACCGGCCCGTCCATGCCGGCGGCGGCGAAGGCCTCGCCGATGTCGAAACGGCGGATGCCGTGGCCCGCCCAGACGCGGCCGTCCAGGAGGTCGAAGATGTCGGCGGCCACGTCGGGGAAGGACGGCGCGGCGGACGGGAGCTCGTCGGATGCAACGGGGGTGGAGCCGTCGTCTCCCGGGGGTGGGCGGATGAGGGTGGAGTAGCTGGAGAGCTCGGCGAGGCGGCGGGGGCAGACGAGGATGGCGCCGAACTCGAGCAGGTGCCATTCTTTGCTCTCCGCTGCCGCCCCCGCTGTTGTCACCACGTCGAAGAACACCATCTCCCTCTTCTTGGTCGCCATTGCTTGCAGCTGCGGCTGGTGGTTTCTTTGCGTGCTTACCAATCGAGCTCTCTCTTTCATGTATGGAAGCAGGGAAAGCAAAGTTGAATGACGGATGCTGAATATAGCTAGCTAGCTAGCTTCTCCTTCTCTTGTTTGAGGAGTTGGATATATAAGCTTTTACAATGGCGAGAGCATGCATGCTTTGATAGGGAAGAAGAAGAAGGGGAACATTAATTTGTTGTCCATGGAGAGAGGGGTTGCTTCGTTTGGACGGTGCATGAGTGTTTTCTGTTTGGGGACTTCCAACTGTGGAAGTAAGCTAGGTAGCTCCTAGCTAGGGAAGAAAGGAAGGTAGGGCATGGAAGGTAAAGTTAGTTACCCCAAGATCACAACCAACTCCAGCATGCGTGGGATATGAGATATATGGATGGCAGATTCCAAGTTTCTCAAGCAAGCATAAGCAACAGCACAAGTCACCCTAACTAGTCAAGTTCCCTTCTCTTTCGATTCTTTGCTATCAAGAATGTCAGGTACCCTACTACCATATCCCAGATCAAGCACAAGATAGGGTTGATGACAGAGCTGACAAGGAAAGTATCAAGACTCAACAGCGCGAGAATTACAAACTCACTGTGAAGAACCAGCCTTGTCTGGCATAACAACAATAGCAGCTCCAGTCAGAGTAAAAGCTGCAGATGACAGGCAGTTCAAGTGCACTGACAAAGTTGGTCGCTGTAAATGGAATTTTGCTCACGGTTATGAATTTTCCACCAATTTCAAACTGCTGCAGTACTGGGAGAGGATTGTTGTATCAGCACAGTCCAATGCATATTGACTAGCCTACTAGCCTCTTTGCATAACTGATCAAGGCAGAGAGGTTTTCTTCCAGGGAATTGGTATCTGTAACCGCATTTCGTTGGAGCAACTGGCATGCTACACCATTATGATGACATTGAGCAAATTCTGGTGATTCGTCCGAAACTGATGATTCTTCTAGTCCTGTTTGACCTCCTGTATACTGGACCATTATTAACATTTTTTCAATAAAGAGAATATATTAATAACGCAAAGATACAAAATACACCCATCCTATATACCAACAAGCTGCCCGAAGCCCCGAAGACAGCAGAGGCACACAGTCAAAAATCAACACACTAATCAGCACGAAAGAATAAAAAAGGGTCTCCACAAGCATTATCGTCGCCCAATCGAAGATCTTAATTTTTTACCCTACAGAAAGTAGAACAACGCACTCAACAAGTGCATTGCAAGGTACAATCAATAAAGACCAGATCTTTGGCTTTGGGTTTTGACCTTGAAAATCATGAGCCGGTAATCATGGAGAACCAAAAAAACTGAAGACGCACAGTGCTGCCGCCCCCACTTGTCGAGGCTGCTATTGCAAATCATCATTTACCAATCTCACAGGCATTGCGTGTGCAAACTGGACAGGAAAAAGTCGTGTAGCCAAGCCCGCCCAGCAACCAATGAAGCAATGTCTTCATCACACCTAGGATCAAGCCTCCGCCGTTAATTTCCTTCTGGTCTTGCAGTTGTAGCCGACATGAAATTCTTCGCCTCTGATAACACCATGAATATCACAACTTCGACATGTTCCATGGTATCAGTAAGAAGCGGAGCTTCCTAACATGCCTCCTTGAAGCCTCACGGGCTGATGTTTGTGGACGCGTCCGACTGAATCCCTTCAAATTTAGTTAGAGCATCTCCAGCAGACATCCGTCCCGTGCTATAAAAACTGCCGGTATAGAGCGCTTGGGCAGATTTTTGGTCCTCCAGCAGACGCTCTATCCGCGCTTGCACTGCAAAAAATTTGGTGCGCGGGCCGTTTTGCCCTATTCTAAGCGCCAAATCTTGGGCGTCGGCTGTAGCGCGCGGTATCAATCTGCAAGCGTGCGAAGAGCCAACCGCTGGAATCTTCATTCGCGCCCGCACCCACTCTCTCTCCTCCCATTTCAGCACCGACGTCGCCGCTGGTCTATTTTTCCGGCGCCGTCGCTCGATTTTGCTGCCGCGCTGTAGATCCGCCCCCAGCCTCCTCTTGCCAGCCCCGAGCGTGCCACCGCGGTGTACCGAGCCGCCGCCGCCTCCGCCTCCATCACCGACAGGTCCTCAAGCGCCGTGCCTCCCCAAAGCCGATTCAGCACCATGACTTCGTCTTCTTGCCAGCCCCGAGTGCGCTACTGACGACCATGTCCTCCTCGAGCCAACTTGCAACATGGCGCACCATAGGTGTTCGACGAAATCCTTGCAAGGAATGTACCGCCACCGACGCGCCCAACTTGTTTGCTAGATTTTTGTTTACAACTTGTAGTAGTGAAGTCATTCATGCATGTTTGTAGAGCTCATCGTACGATTCATCGGACGAGGAATATTATATAGAGGAAGAAGAGAACATCTCCATGCTATTGGTTTGTCGCGCCAATAAGAAGCCAAAATTGGTGGTTCGGTGTTTGGTAGATAGAAGTAGTGGAGGGAAATGATTGAAGGACACAACAAGTTGATGCGGTCGTAATTCAATAAAAATCCGACATATCACGAAAGCTATTTTGGCGGCGCTTTTGGATGAGCATCAACTTTTTCAAGCACATTGCAACAGAGGTGATGAAGTTTGATCGGTTGTTTGAGCAACGGAGGAATTCCACCAGAGAGCTTGGGAATAGCTCTGATACGTCCATTTTGCATCACTATTTTGTATCATAATTTACTGTTATTCATAGATATATTTCATATTTAGAGATGATACTTATGTTGTTTCCTCTATTTTTACATGTTTGATGATCATTGGAGGATTTGCTGCCGGAGTCAGGATTCTGTTGGAAAAAAGACCATCAAGACACCATGTTTCAGAAGATTAGGAAATTCCAGAAAAATTCCATAAAATTATATTTCACCAGAAGACTGAAGAAGCCAGAAGGAGGAGGCGAGAGGAGCCACAGGGTGGGCTCACCCACAGGGGGCGCGGGCCCACCCCTGGCCGCGCCGGCCTGTGGTGAGGCCACCCTGGCCCACTACTGCTATCGCCCCTTCGCGTATATCATTGTCCCCAAAAACCTAAGTCGGGGGGGGGGGGCTTAGAGATAGACACCACCGCCTCTGCGGGGCGGAAAACATCGAGAGAGAAAAGCACTCCGGCAGGCAGAAATCTGCCGGGGAAATTCCTTCCCGAAGAGGGGAGATCATCGCCATCGTCATCATCATCGCGCTGGACTTCATCGGGATCATCATCACCATCATCCTCATCACCAGCACCTCCATATCCACCATCACCACGCCATCCTGCTGTAACATCTTGGGTTGAGTCTTGTCAAATTCTTAGGGGAAACTTTCCCGGTGTTGATTACTCTTGTAGTTGATGCTATTGGGTGGAACCATTGAATTAAGGTTTATGTTTAGATTGTTATTTACCATTATTTCACCTCTGGTCATGATCCATATGAAGTCTTGTGAGTAGTTTGTTTAGTTCTTGAGGACATGGGAGAAGTCGGATGTTAGTAGTGAAACTATGTTGAGTAATACTTAATGGTTTGATATTTATGTTGTGGTGTATTTCTACTAGTGGTGTCATGTGAACGTCGACTACATGATACTTCACCATTTATGGGCCTAGTGGAATGTATTGTGTATAAGGTCAATAATTGTGGGGTTACCGGAGCGACAGAAACCCAAACCCCCATTGGGGAACCATTGCACTAGGGAGCATCGGATCTCAAAGTTTAAGTCCGTGGTTAGATTTATCTTAATTACTTTCTTGTATTTGCGTATGCTTGCAGGAGGTATAATCATAAATGTGTATTAGTCCTAGTACGGGTAGTACGCTAGCACAGGTTCACCCCCATAACACTTATCAAACCAATGAAGATTACTTAGTAGCATGAAGCAAAAGCTCTCGATAGAAACTCCTGTGTGTCCTCAGGAACGTTTGGTAATCATAAGTTACACAACCGGCTTGTCCTTTGCACTAGAAAGGATTGGGCCACTTGCAGCAATTACTATTACTGTCTTTTATTTACTCGTAATTTATTTATTTGCATTACCAAATACCTCTGAAAACCTGTTTGCTAGTATTTACAGTGAATCCTTGATCAAAACCACTTGTCAACACCTTATGCTCCTCGTTGGGTTTGACACTCTTATTTATCGAAAGTACTACGATACACTGCCTATACTTGTCGGCCATCAAGACTATTTTCTGGCGCCGTTGCCGGGGAGTGAAGCGCTATTGAAGAGTGGAATTGGTAAATATAACCTCCGTTGTGAGTACTGTTTTTTTTGCCATTTATTTTTATCTTATTTTACCATGGAGAACTCTCCATTTGGTTCCCTATTTGGGAATGCTGCTGCCTCTGCTAAGGTAGTAAATGAACCACCGCCTGCTCAATTAGATCCTTTTACAATACTGATACGTCCATTTTGCATCACTATTTAATATCACAATTTAATGTTATTCATTGATATATTTCACATTTAGAGATGATACTTATGTTGTTTCCTCTGTTTTTACATGTTTGATGATCATTGGAGGATTTGCTGCCAGAGTCAGGATTCTGCTGGAAAAAGGACCGTCAAGACACCATGTTTTGGAAGATCAGGAAATCCCAGAAAAATACCAGAAAATTATGTTTCGCCAGAAGACTGAAGAAGCCAGAAGGAGGAGGCGAGAGGAGCCATAGGGTAGGCTCACCCACAGGGGGCATGGGCCCACCCCTGGCCGCGCTGGCCTATGGTGAGGCCACCCTGGCCCACTACTGCCATCGCCCCTTCGCGTATATCGTTGTCCCCAAAAACCTAAGTGAGGGGCGGGGGGGGGGGGGGGGGGGGGGCTCAGAGATAGACACGGCCGCCTCTGTGGGGTGGAAAACACCAGAGAGAGAAAAGCTCTTCGGCAGGCATGAATCTGCCGGGGAAATTCCTTCCCAGAGAGGGGAGATCATCGCCATCATCATCGCCATCGCACCGGACTTCATCGGGATCATCATCACCATCATCCTCATCACTAGCACCTTCATCTCCACCGTCACCATGCCATCCCGCTATAACATCTTGAGTTGAATCTTGTCAAATTCTTAGGGGAAACTTTCCCGGTGTTGATTACTCTTGTGGTTGATGCTATTGAGTGGAACCGTTGAATTAAGGTTTATGTTCAGATTTTTATTTACCATTATTTCATCTCTGATCATGATCCATATGACGTCTTGTGAGTAGTTCGTTTAGTTCTTGAGGACACGGGAGAAGTCAAGATGTTAGTAGTCGAATTATGTTAAGTAATATTTAATGGTTTGATATTTATTTGTTGTGGTGCTATTTTACTAGTGGTGTCATGTGAACGTCGACTACATGATACTTCACCATTTATGGGCCTAGTGAGATGCATTGTGTATTTGGCTACTAATTGTGGGGTTGCTGGAGTGTCAGAAACCTAAACCTTTGTTAGGAAACCATTGCACCAGGGAGCGTAGGATCTTAGAGTTTAAGGGTGTGGTTAGATTTATCTTAATTACTTTCTTGTTGTTGCGGATGCTTGCAAGGGGTATAATCACAAGTGTGTATTAATCCTAGTAAGGGTAGTGCGCTAGCACAGGTTCACCCCCATAACACTAGTATTTACAGCGGATCCTTGATCAAAACCACTTGTCAACACCTTCTGCTCCTCGTTGGGTTTGACACTCTTATTTATCGAAAGTACTACGATAGACCCCCTATACTTGTGGGTCATCAAGACTATTTTCTGGCGCCATTGCCAGGGAGTAAGCGCTATTGAAGAGTGGAATTGGTAAAGGTAACCGTCGCTATGAGTATTGTTTTTATTTCTGTCTTTTATTTTTGTTTTATTTTGCTATGGAGAGTTCTCCATTTGGTTTCGTATTTGGGAACACTACTACCACTGTTGCGGATGTGGATGAACCACCTCCTGCTCAATTAGATCCTTTTAAAATACCTATGAAAATTGTTGAACGTGTTATGAATAACTGCTATTCAGGAGATGGAACTGTCCATCCGGGTAATCATTTACTCTTTATGAGTTATGCAAGTTGCTCAAGTGCAGGTATTTCATCAAGCCAGGTTAAGAGGAAGCTATTCTCTTTATCACTGAAAGGCAGAGCTGAGGAGTGGTACAGGCTGCTAAAGGATGGTCCATCTATTGCTTGGGAGGAAATTGTACCCCTCTTTTATTCCAAGTTTTATCCTCCAAGTGAGATTCATAAAGATCGTAATCGAATATATAACTTTTTGTAATGCCCCACCTTTGGATTAAGGTGGAACACCTATGTTAAGTGCTATTCCCTGGATCAATGATAGCACCACAGAACAAAATATAGTAATCATTGCATAGTATCGAGATTACACGCAGATCCAGATACATAAGTCTCCCAAATTTATTACAAGTCTTCATAGTCTCATGGACTAAAACAAATAACAGAGTTCAACTTAAGCACAATAGAACTAGAGTAGTAGCGAGCCTCCATCTTCACCATGTGCCACAGGCAGTCATGTTGGTATGTAGACTCGAGATCCTAACACCTCACTCATCATCAGAAGAACCTGCACATTGGATTATGCAGCCCCATGAATGGGGGTCAGTACAATGATGTACTGGCAAATGACACTTATTTGGTGGCAGTTGTGAAAGAACTAGCTACATGCTATTTGGCTGGTGGATCTCTGGGCTAGTTTGCATAAAGCCAATTTGGTCCTATTCTTTCCAAAACTTTCTTTCAAAATTTTATTTTTTAAGGGTCGAGATAACCCCCAAATACTACATAGTTGCAAGTTATGTAGCACTGGGCGAAATTCAACAAAGTCGGAACAACAGAAACCACCACCCCTCGGAGTGTATGGACCTGAGCCCCTACCTAGGGGTTTCTAGACAGATTTTAGTTATTCAGAATTGGTGATGAGATTCTTCCGTATATTCCATGTCTAGAGACTCAAATTGTCCATGACCGGGGACATGGCTAATCGATTAGTTTTGACACCCTGCAGGGGTTGTTCACTTTCACCTTAAGACTCATTTCACGCCCGTACATAAAATGAGACGAGACCTTTTAGAGGAGAAAGTAATTAACTGGCAAGATCCATTCCCAACCTATAATTCAACTACCAGCCATCTTCTTGCACACAAGTTACACCCTCACATCTAATCAGTCAAGACAGAGCCCATATTGTCATAAGGCTGCACTGGAAGCACTCTAAGCATGGAAGACATGGTAACCTCTTTGTTCCTGGGTGGCAATCCACAAGTGAGCTCCCAGGCAGCAACTACATAAATCCTGGGTTGAAGCCAGGAGTGTAGCCCCGGGTAGCCACTCAACATCACCTTCATCATCAAACCAATCCACCCAGGTGTTTCATTTTAGTTGAAGTTCTTAATTTGTTCACAAAGCACTTTTAGCAAGTGATCATAGCATGGCATCAAGTATTTAGCATCCTAACAGGTAGGGTTTAAGGGATGGCTAACCACTACTTAGGATCTAGCAAGCAACTCTTTTCTTTGAAAACATCACCTATCATGCATACTACAAGTAGTGAATACACTAATGCATAATGTAAAGAAAATGGGTAAAGGGACATGTGTGTCACTTGCCTTGGTAACAGCTTGCACACTCACAACAGTCACAAAGGTTGTTTTCCTCCTCTTCACAATCTATACAAACAAAACATTGAAGCAATAAATAATCTATTTCTAATGATAATCAAAGACATATATGCATGTATGCAAATGTCATTTTAATTTCACACACTAAGTTGGTGTGTGAAAATGTTGTATAAGAAGAAACATGATGTTTTTAGAAATCAAGTGTGGTGTTGGAAAAGTTTTAATAAACAATTATCAATGCATTAAACAAATAGTTCATTTGACAAAATGAGATAACACTTCTGAAAATAGGTTCTGGTTTGGTACTGTACTGTAAAAATAGGTTTGATATACCACTGGTTAGATGACAGTAACATGGAGCTACTACAAGTGGTTTCACTCAAAATAGTTTTTAGATTTCAAATGGTAATGAAAATAGTGATTTGAACAAATTTAACAGTAGCAAGTTTGTGCACATATTAACTTTGAAAATTTTTGGTTCTAAAGTGTTCTATATGTTCGAAGGATTCCATAGACTACAAATTTGTAGCATTTGGACTCATAGAACAAAAGTTATGAATTTATTAGTATTTGAAGGTCATTTTGCCATTTTATTTTTCAATCTAAACTTTTCACAGAACCACTAATGTTTCTCTATAGAAATGGGTTCTACACACTTCAAGGATTTCAGGGATATCTTAATTGTAATTTTTGGCCAAGTATTTTATTTTATATCGATTTTACCAGATCTGTACCAAATCTGAAATTTGAAATCAAATTTGAAATGAGATTTGACTGAATTGACCGCGGAGGCTAACTGGGCAGGCGACGTGGCACAATGCAATAGGCTGGTACCGATTCGGGAATGGGATCTAATCTTGGCCGCAGGATTCTGATCCGAGGGGCGAGATTGATCAAAGAAGGATTGCTCACCGGCGTGGAGCTTTTCCGGCGAGGGGGTACTGGTGCTTGACGGTGGTGAGGTTCTGACGAGCGGCGACGGCGATGAAGTAGCGGATGGCGTTCAGCAGATGATGGCGGTCTCGAATCCGTGGTCGGCGATGACTTGCACTTCCCGAGGCGACGGTGAGCGACGACTGGAGGCGACGGCGGCTTCAGTGGTCGTCGGTGTGCTCGAAAAACTGCAAGAAAAGGCGGGGCAGGGGTATCATTCGATGCGCCAGAGAGAGGGAAGTAGGAGAGAGGGTTCGAGGGGAGAGAGGGGAGCTTCACCGCGTCGGAATTGACGATGTCTGGCGGTGGAACCCGTGAGCTCCGGCAAGGAATTTTAGCAGCCCGGCGGCATCTTTTGCAGAGGGGAAAGGAAGGAGCGAGAGAGGAGATCCGGGGCTCTTATAGGTTCAAGGCTTGATGGCCATTTACTCGCGGAATGAAGAGGGGAGTGATCTCCGATGAGTGTTACCAAAAACGGAGAGAGAGAGAGAGGGATTAACGGGAGGGAGGAGAAGGTTCTGACGAGTGGGGCCCAGTGGCAGGGAGAGAGAGGAGGGGGTGAGCGGGGTGGGGCTGGTTTGGGGGCAATCTGGGCCGGATGGCTCCCAGGTGCGGCCCAAGTGGGCTGCTGGCTCTTTCTTTTTATTTTTTTCTTTGTTTTTCTTTTTCTTTTGTTTTTCTGAAAACTGTTTTGGGTTTTGAATATGCTATACTATTCTGATTTGAATAAAACCACAAGTGACCACTCCTAAACTTTAAAAGTGTGCTTCAATTATAATAAACAAGATTTTGTGATATTTTGCAAATAATAAATTTAAAAGGGTTTAAACATAGTCTCCAAATTAGGAAGCTATATCTTGAATAATAGCTTTCCAATTAAATTTGGTTTTCACAAATATTATGTTGATAAGTAAACAGTAGTACTCCAGAAAATAAAACAATTAAAACACCTTTTGAAGCACCTCAAGGTAAAGTTTTGTACACAAAATACTTACTAAAGGAATTTAAAATAGCTCCCCTAACTAATGGAACTTAATTTTAAATACTTTATTTCTGAAAACCTTTTGTTTCTAAATTTGGGGTAAAATGGTAATTGAAACAATATTCTTTGAAGAAATAAGATTCAAAGTTTTGGAAAAGACCATGATATGCAATATGCCATGAATGCATGATGAATTTTTATATTTGAAAACTTGGGATGTTACAGACTAACCCCCTTAAGATGAAGCTCGCCCTCGAGCTTCAGAAAGGCTAGCAAATAGGTGTGGGTGATCTTCTCGAAGGTTATCTTCACGCTCCCAAGTTGCTTTCTCTTCAGTGTGGTGACTCCACTATACCTTGCGGAACTTTATGGTTTTGGTGCGTGTAGTTCTTTCTGCTGTCTCGAGTATCTTGATGGGTTTCTCCTCATAAGTCAAGTCACTTTCGATTTGAACTTCTTCGAGGGGTACCGTATCGTTCAACGGTGTTTCTGACATCTCTGGATGGCATTTCTTTAGCTGACTCACGTGGAACACGTTGTGTACAGCTGAAAGAATCTTGGGTAGTTCCAATTCATAAGCCACTTCTCCCTTGGGGGATAAGACTTTGAATGGTCCTATGAATCGGGGTGCTAACTTACCCTTGATACCAAACCTCTTGACACACGAAGGGGTGACACTCTGAGATAGGCTCTATCTCCCACTTCATAGGCGACGTCTCTACGCCTGTTATCAGCATAGATCTTCTGACGAGATTGTGCTATATTCAATCTATCCTTGATCAACCTAACCTTCTCTTCAACTTCTTGAATGATATCAGGTCCGAAGAAACTTTGTTCTCCTACACCACTCCATAGTAGAGGTGTGGTACATTTCTTGCCGTACAGAGCTTCAAATGGTGCCATCTCAATACTAGCTTGATAGCTGTTGTTGTAGGAAAACTCTGCGTAAGGCAAATTGTCATCCCAACTAGACCCATAGTCTAATGCACATGCTCTCAGCATATCTTCTAAAATCTGGTTCACTCTTTCTGTTTGCCCATCTGTCTGTGGGTGGAATGCTGTGCTGAATTCCAACCTAGTTCCTAATGATTCATGAAGTTGCTTCTAGAGGTGAGAGGTAAACTATGTTCCTCTATCTGACACAATACTCTTGGGAACACCATGAAGGCTTACAATCCTCTTCATGTAAATATCCGCTAACTTTGCACTAGTGTAAGTGGTCTTCACTGGTATAAAATGAGCTATCTTAGTCAAACGATCGACTATAATCCAAATTGAGTCATACCCTGATTTTGTGCGGGGTAATCCCGTGATGAAGTCCATACCAATTTGATCCCATTTCCAATCTGGCACCTTCAGTGGTTGAAGTAGTCCAGCTGGTTTCTGATGTTCAGCTTTTACTCTACTGCACACATCACACTTGGCTATATATTCAGCAATGTCTCGCTTCATATTGCTCCACCAGAATCTTTCTTTCAAGTCTATATACATCTTGGTATTACCAGGATGAATAGAGTATGGGGTCTCATGAGCTTCTTGGAATATCAATTTCCTAAGATCGGGGTCATTGGGCACACAAATACGTTTCTCAAACCAGATAGTTCCTTGTTCATCTTCACTGAAGCCTTTAGCTTTGTCCTTCCTCATATCTTCTTTAATCTTCTCTATCTCTTTATCTTCTTTCTGAGCTTGGCGTATTTTGTCCATCAGGGTTGGTTGCACTGCTAGTGAGGCTACAAAACCTTTTGGCACTACTTCCAGGCTGAGGTCTCTCAAATCCCTACATAGATCTTCTAGCAATAATTCTGTTGATAGACAGTTTACATAGGCTTTACGACTCAAGGCATCAGCTACCACGTTTGCTTTACCAGGATGGTATTGCAAACTCAAATCGTAATCCTTGATGAGTTCTAACCATCTTCTTTGTTTCATGTTGAGGTCTTTCTGAGTAAAGATGTACTTCAAACTTTTGTGGTCGGTGAAGACTTCACATCTCTTGCCCATCAAATAGTGTCTCCAAGTCTTCAAGGCATGAACTACTGAAGCCAACTCGAGGTCATGAGTAGGATAGTTGAGTTCATGTTTCTTGAGTTGTCTGGAGGCATAGGCTGCTACTTTGCCTCCTTGCATCAACACACTTCCTAGACCCCGACGTAAAGCATCACAATACACCTGAAATTCTTTCTCTATATCAGGTAAGCATAGAACAGGTGCAGACACCAATCTCTTCTTCAACTCTTGAAAACTATTTTCACAAGCTTCAGTCCACTCGAACTTCTTTTCTTTCTTTAATAACTCAGTCATTGGTTTAGCTATCTTTGAAAAGTTCTCAATGAATCTCTGGTAATATCCAGCCAGTCCTAAGAAACTACGAATTTTCCCAACATTCTTGGGTGGTTCCCATTCCGTCACTGCAATCACTTTGGCTAGATCAACTGCAATTCCCTCCTTGGTTATAATGTGTCCAAGGAATCCTACTTCATTGAGCCAAAATTCACACTTGCTGAACTTAGCATATAGCTTGTGCTCTCAGAGTTTCTCCAATATTGCACATAGATGTTTTTCATGTTCTTCTTTGCCTTTTGAGTAGACTAGTATGTCGTCAATGAAGACAATGACAAACTTATCTAGAAATTCCATGAACACTTTGTTCATCATGTTCATGAAGTATGATGGTGCATTGGTTAAACCAAAAGGCATCACCGTATACTCATACGATCCGTATCTAGTGACGAAGGCTGTCTTGGGAATGTCATGTTCTCTAATCTTGAGCTGAAAGTATCCAGACCTAAGATCGATCTTGGAAAACATACTAGCTCCTTCTAACTGATCAAACAAGTCATTGATTCTTGGTAGTGGATATTTGTTTTTGATGGTCACCTCATTCAACGAACGATAGTCCATCACTAAATGCTGACTCTTATCCTTCTTCTCCACAAACAGAACTGGTGCTCCCCATGATGATGAACTTTCTCTAATAAATCCCTTCCCTAACTGTTGTGCTAGTTGCTTCTTGAGTTCTTTCAACTCATCAGTAGACATAGGGTAGGGTCTCTTTGCTATTGGGCCAGTGCCCGATAGCAGATCAATGAGAAACTCTACATCTCTATCAGGTGGCATCCCTGGTAGCTCATCAGGGAACACATCTGGGTATTCATTCACTATGTGCACTTCCTCTAGGCTAACCCCCTTAAGATGGTTTAGCCTAATATCATTAAAATCCAGCTGGGATTTGTATCTAATTCTCTTCCCATCTGGGGTGGTGAGTGTAATTGCTCTATTCACACAGTCTATGACTCCTCCATAGGTAGTCATCCAATCCATGCCCAAGATTACATCTAAACCTTGTGAGTCTAGAATTACTAGATGGGTTGGGAACTTATATCTACCGATTTCTAGAATCAGATCCCTGCAACCGGCATTGACTATCAATTCTCCACCAGGGGAACATACTTTAATGGTTTTTCCTATGGTTTCAGTGGAGAACCCATTTTTGTTTGCAAAAGTTCTTGATATGAATGAATGAGATGCTCCAGTATCAAATAAAACTAATGCTGTAAATGAGTTGAGAGGGAACATACCCATCACTGCATCAGGTTCATTCATCACCTCCTCCACATTGAGGTGGTTCACTTGCCCCTTCTGAAATGGATTGGGCTTGGCAAGCTCAATGGACTTGTTTTCTGGGCAACTGGTGGAATAGTGACCATTCTTCTTGCACTTGAAACAAGTGATGTTAGAGAGGTCCTTCTTGGGTTCAGTGTTGTGGCGATGCTGACCATTATGTCCATTGTGATGTCCACTGGAGCTGTTTCCCTTGAAACCTCCACTATGCTTATGGCTGTTGAAGTGGCTACCATTTCCTTTGCTGAAACGACCCCCCATGCTTGCGAGAGCTGCCATGTCCACTGCCCTCAGATGAGTGGTGCTTCTTGTGGAATGGTTCCACATTACTCTTGCTATTACTGAACTTCCTTTTATGGTTCTCTTTTTTCTTAATGTTGTTGTCCAGCGTGATAGCCTGATCAAGCAGAGACTGATAATTTGGAGCATAAGCCACTGACAGGGGTATTTTGAGTTCTCCCTTGAGCCCACTGAGGAATTTTTCCTTCCTCTTCGCATCAGTATCAATGTCTTCAGGAGCATACCTGGATAAAGCACAGAAGTCATCCATGTACTCCTTTAGAGTTTTTCCACCCTATCGCAGACCGCGGAATTCCTCCTTCTTCACATTTATAGTGCTCGTGGATATGTGGGTAGTACGAAAGCCTTCTCTGAAGGTGTCCCAGTCCAAACCATCTATTTGATGGGTGATCTGGTATGTCTCCCACCACATAGCTGCCGGCCCTTCAAGTAAGTGAGCAGTGAAGCGCACCTTTTCAGCATCAGTGCACTCACAGGTGGTCAGATCCTTATTGATTTAACGCAGCCAGTCATCAGCTACTATTGGCTCAGTAGCAGATGAGAACTTGTTGGGTCTCAGCCTCAGAAATCTTGCCAATCTATCCACTTGGGGTGGGGGTGGCGGCGGTGGTGGTGGAGGATTGTTATTGTTGTTGTTGTTTGCATTTGCCTGGATGAACTGGGTCATCATTTGCATCAGTTGGGCCTGAGCTGCCACTAGTTGCTGAATTGCTGCGTTGGTGTTGTTGTTGTTGTTGTTTTCATCGTTGTCATTATTGTTTGGTGCACGTCGGGGCAGCATCTGAGGTAATGTATAGCATAGATGAGTAATAGACAGATAAAGCTAAAGGAGTAAAATCCTACCCATGCACAATACAACAAGCCAATCACAAACAATAAGCAAGCACACAACCATTGATAAAATTTTAAATTGCGAATCACACAACTTAACAAGTTTAGAAGTAAACATTAAGAGTTCGAAAAGCAAAAGATAAATGGTACTGTCATACCAACACGGTAAGACAATACAAATGTGCTATCACAAACGATACAAAATGATGATGGTGGTCAACTAGCCTCTCTTAACCCTCTTGAGGCATGAGAGGGGTAGAGGGTCACGATGCTCTGCATTCTTGAGGTCCCTCAGTGCCTTGGCTTCCCATTCCTCATAGGATAGACCATCACTAGAGGAATACATGAGTCTCTCCTCGGGGTCCTCTTCTTTCTCGGACTCCTCTTCCTTCTGACTTGCTTCTAACTCAGCAATCTTCATCTTCAGCTTCTCATTCTCAGACTGCAGCTCCTTGTTGACATCTTCGATCTGCCTCTTCTCATCTCCCAACTTCTGCATGTTGTCATACTGCAGCAGTATGGTCTTCTCTAGAAGATGAGACCAGATGTCATCTTGAAGGATCTTCCCGCCCAACTGCAAGGGTCCTTCAACAATCTTGAGCTTATTCTCTAGCCGAGTCTTCTTCTCATCCATCACCACAAGTGCAGATTCAGTCTCCATGATTCTTTTGGTGGCAAGATTCATGAGCAGCGCTCATGAATCTTGGTTGATAATCTGAACTGGTCTTGGTTGATAATCTGCTTCTTCAGCTTGTCTTCCAAGTTGACCGAGCAGCGCTCCCTCTTAGTGAGGTAGCCTCTCAGGAGGGAGTGGAACTCCTGGCCTCTGCGATCCACAACATGTCCTCCAACAGAACGCTATCCAATCATCCCATAGGCTGAGGGACGTGGAATGAGAGCTCTGTACTTGTGGCGAATGCGGGCGATGGCGCCCTGCATGGCAATCTCCAAAGAATACCTCCAGTCCACATATGCTTCAGTGTACTCCATTGAGGATTCTCCTTCTTCATCAAGTCTTCCTTGGATAGTGGTTTGGATCAACCACTTCTCCATACCGTATTCCTGGTACTGCATCTTCCCACAGAAAACTGGAGGTGGTATCTGAAGCTGGGTGGCGAGGTCAAGCAGCACCTCCGTGAAAAGGTAGTCTCCCTCACCAGCTACAACTCTGTCATCATAGGTGTCCATCTACAACATTTTGAAAAGAAGAGAGAAAAGATTAGAACAAGAATGAGAAGTACAAGTAAGAATGAAATGGTTAAGACAATAAGATCATGATTATTTTGCATAGCATTTAGAAATAATTTTTTTTTTGTGTCCTAAGGTTTTCCAATCCTAGGGTCTCGATCCTACAGGCAACACTATGCTCTGATACCATTTTGTAACGCCCCACCTTTGGATTAAGGTGGAACACCTGTGTTAAGTGCTATTCCCTGGATCAATGATAGCACCACAAAACAAAATATAGTAATCATTGCATAGTATCGAGATTACACGCAGATCCAGATACATAAGTCTCCCAAATTTATTACAAGTCTTCATAGTCTCATGGACTGAAACAAATAACAGAGTTCAACTTAAGCATAACGGAACTAGAGTAGTAGCGAGCCTCCATCTTCACCATGCGCCACAGGCAGTCATGTTGGTATGTAGACTCGAGATCCTAACACCTCACTCATCATTAGAAGAACCTGCACATTGGATTATGCAGCCCCATGAATGGGGGTCAGTACAATGATGTACTGGCAAATGACACTTATTTGGTGGCAGTTGTGAAAGAACTAGCTACATGCTATTTGGCTGGTGGATCTCTGGGCTAGTTTGCATAAAGCCAATTTTGTCCTATTCTTTCCAAAACTTTCTTTCAAAATTTTATTTTTCAAGGGTCGAGATAACCCCCAAATACTACATAGTTGCAAGTTATGTAGCACTGGGTGAAATTCAACAAATTTGGAACAACAGAAACCACCACCCCTCGGAGTGTATGGCCTTGAGCCCCTACCTAGGGGTTTCTAGATAGATTTTAGTCATTCAGAATCGGTGATGAGATTCTTCCGTACATTCCATGTCTAGAGACTCAAATTGTCAATGACCGGGGACACGGCTAATCGATTATTTTTATAACCCTGCAGGGGTTGTGCACTTTCACCTTAAGACTCATTTCACGCCCATACATAAAATGAGACGAGACCTTTTAGAGGAGAGAGCAACTAACTAGCAAGATCCGTTCCCAACCTATAATTCAACTACCAGCCATCTTCTTGCACACAAGTTGCACCCTCACATCTAATCAGTCAAGACAGAGCCCATATTGTCATAAGGCTGCACTAGAAGCACTCTAAGCATGGCAGACATGGTAACCTCTTTGTTCCTAGGTGGCAATCCACAAGTGAGCTCCCAGGCAGCAACTACACAAATCCTGGGTTGAAGCCAGGAGTGTAGCCCCGGGTAGCCACTCAACATCGCCTCCATCATCAAACCAATCCACCCAGGTGTTTCATTTTAGTTGAAGTTCTTAATTTGTTCACAAAGCACTTTTAGCAAGTGATCATAGCATGGCATCAAGTATTTAGCATCCTAACAGGTAGGGTTTAAGGGATGGCTAACCACTACTTAGGATCTAGCAAGCAACTCTTTTTTTTGAAAACATCACCTATCATGCATACTACAAGTAGTGAATACACTAATGCATAATGTAAATAAAATAGGTAAAGGGACATGTGTGTCACTTGCCTTGGTAACAGCTTGCACACTCACAACAGTCACAAAGGTTGTTTTCCTCCTCTTCACAATCTATACAAACAAAACATTCAAGCAATAAATAATCTATTTCTAATGACAATCAAAGACATATATGCATGTATGCAAATGTCATTTTAATTTCACACACTAAGTGGGTGTGTGAAAATGTTGTATAAGAAGAAACATGATGTTTTTAGAAATCAAGTGTGGTGTTGGAAAAGTTTTAATAAACAATTATCAATGCATTAAAGAAATAGTTCATTTGACAAAATGAGATAACACTTCTAAAAATAGGTTCTGGTTTGGTACTGTACTATAAAAATAGGTTTGATATACCACTAGTTAGATGACAGTAACATGGAGCTACTGCAAGTGGTTTCACTCAAAATAGTTTTTAGATTTCAAATGGTAATGAAAATAGTGATTTGAACAAATTTAACAGTAGCAAGTTTGTGCATGTATTAACTTTGAAAACTTTTGGTTCTAAAGTGTTCTATATGTTCCAAGGATTCCATAGACTGCAAATTTGTAGCATTTGGACTCATAGAACAAAAGTTATGAATTTATTAGGATTTGAAGGTCATTTTGCCATTTTATTTTTCAATCTAAACTTTTCACAGAACCACTGATGTTTCTCTATAGAAATGGGTTCTACACACTTCAAGGATTTCAGGGATATCTTAATTGTAATTTTTGGCCAAGTATTTTATTTTATATTGATTTTACTAGATCTGTACCAAATCTGAAATTTGAAATCGAATTTGAAATGAGATTTGACTGAATTGACCGGGGAGGCTGACTAGGCAGGTGATGTGGCACAACGCAATAGGCTGGTACCGATTCGGGAATGGGATCTAATCTCGGCCGCTGGATTCTGATCCGAGGGGCGAGATTGATCAAAGAAGGATTGCTCACCGGCGTGGAGCTTTTTCGGCGAGGGGGTACTGGTGCTTGACGGCGGCGAGGTTCTGACGAGCGGCAATGGCGATGAAGTAGTGGACGACGTTCAACAGATGACGGCGGTCTCAAATCTGTGGTCAGCGATGACTTGCGCTTCCCGAGGCGACGGTGAGCGACGACTGGAGGCGACGGCGGCTTCGGTGGTCATCGGTGTGCTCAAAAAACTGCAAGAAAAGGCGGGGAAGGGATATCATTTGACGCGCCAGAGAGAGGGAAGAAGGAGAGAGGGTTCGAGGGGAGAGAGGGGAGCTTGACCACGTCAGAATCGATGACATCTGGCAGCGGAACCCGTGAGCTCTGGCGAGGAATTTCAGCAGCCCGGTGGCATCTTTTGCAGAGGGGAAAGGAAGGAGCGAGAGAGGAGATCCGGGACTCTTATAGGGTCGAGCCTTGATGGCCATTTACTTGTGGAATGAAGAGGGGAGTGATCTCCGGTGAGCATTACTAGAAACGGAGAGAAAGAGAGAGGGATTAACGGGAGGAAGGAGAAGGTTCTGACGAGTAGGGCCCGGTGGCAGGGAGAGAGAGGAGGGGGTGAGCGGGGTGGGGCCGGTTCGGGGGCGATCTGGGCCAGCTGGCTCCCGGGTGCGGCCCAAGTGGGCTGCTGGCTCTTTCTTTTTATTTTTTCTTCTCTGTTTTTCTTTTTCTTTTGTTTTTCTGAAAACTATTTTGGGTTTTGAATATGTGATGTCTACGCACTTCTATTCTTGCAGACACTTGTTGGGCCTCCAAGTGCAGAGGTTTGTAGAGCAGCAGCAAGTTTCCCTTAAGTGGATCACCCAAGGTTTATCGAACTTAGGGAGGAAGAGGTCAAAGCTATCCCTCTCAAGCAACCCTGCAATTATGATACAGAAAGTCTCTTGTGTCCCCAACACACCTAATACACTTATCAGATGTATAGGTGCACTAGTTCGGCAAAGAGATAGTGAAATACAAGCGGTAGTGATGATTATAAGTAGTAACTGTGATTTGAAATAAATATCGCTGCGAGCAAACATGTAACAAAACAGCAAATAAACGGTGTGCAATGCTTGGAAACAAGGCCTAGGGATCATACTTTCACTAGTGGACACACTCCCAACAATATAACATGATTGAATAAATAAACTTCTCTCCACTATGGTACTCTGAATTACTCTCCTATTGAATAACACTAATCATTGGGTAGTGGCTACAGAAGCACCCCTTAAAGTTCATCAAGTACTTGACAAACACCACTCATAGAGATACCCAAATCAAAGCACAACTCAAGATAGATATTATTGCAACATAAACCAAGTACTAACACGGTGCACACACTGTCAACATTACACCATGAAAGGAGGAATAGATCACTTCAATACTATCATAGCAATAATTACTCTCATAATCCACAAGAGATCACAATCAGAGCCTAAACCAAGTACCACCATGATGCACGCACTGTCACCGTTACACCATGGCAGGAGGAATAGATTACTTTAAGAACACCACTAGAGTACACATAATATCTGAATAATAACATCTACTTGTTCAACATGATACAAAGCTCACGATCACATCATGGGAGAGAGAGGTGAACCACATAGCTACCGGTATGGAGACGGCGGAGATGGCGATGGAGACCGATGGAGATGGCTCCGAGGGCACTTCCCCATCTCGGCAGGGTGCCGGAATAGAGACTTCTGTCCCCCAAAATTCGTTGATGGTGGCGGCGGAGCTGCGGAACTCTTTCTAGAAAATTGCCGACTCCCCTAGGGTTTTCCGTCCCAAGGCTTTATATAGGCGAAGGGGCGATGTCAGAGGGCTGCCAGGGCCTCCTCACACAGGGGCGGCGCGGCCAGGGCCTGGGCCGCGCCAGCCCTGTGTGAGGGAGGCCTGTGGCCCCTCTCCTTCCTCTCTTCAGATGTCTGGATGCTCCCAGGAAAAATAAGACTTCTGGCTTTTGTTTTGTCCAATTCCGAGAATATTTCCTGTGTATCACTTCTGAAACACAAAAACAGCAGAAAACAAGGAACTGGCACTGTGGCACTTGTTAATAGGTTAGTTCCAGAAAATGCATCAAAGTGCCACGAAGTGTAACGAAACAGTAGACATCAAAAATTATAGATATGTTTGAGACGTATCAGCATCCCCAAGCTTAACTCCTGCTCGTCCTCGAGTAGGTAAGTGATAACAAAAGAAATGATTTTTGAGGTGATATGCACCTACACAATCTTGATCATATATGTAAGCATTGTGAGCAGGGATCAAAAGAACTTAAAACATGGGCATGAAAGATATAATCTTGACAATAAGAACTTAGCAACCATGTTATAACATGCAAATGAACACAAACAAAAGATCATGAACAATGAAACAATGAAAGTCAAACGTGTGTTCAAATCATAAGGAAAAACATATAAATGGTTTTCAACTTGTCCTTAATAGAGAGCAAAACATAAATGCATAGGACACCTTCAAGTTTAAGAGGGCGACTAGATACAAATAATTTAAGAACAAGTGAAACCATGATCATGAATCAATCAATGAAAACTTTGGGATAATGCACATTATACTCAGAATGACAACTATGCTCTCTTAATGGTGCATAAAGGTAGAAGGTGGAGACTCAACATAAAGTAAAAGAAAGGCCCTTCGCAGAGGGAAGCAGTGATTAAACATGTGCTAGAGCTTTTCATTTGTAAAACAGAGAGATAAAAATTGGTTTTTGAGAGGTGGTTGTCTTTGTCAACGACTGGCAATGGGGTTCTTACTATCTTCCATACAAAAATGAAGCAAGTTTTTGAGAGAGAGAGATTGGCACTTTTGTGCTCTTTTATAAAGCTTGGCACTCCTCCCCACCTTTTTTCTTTCACAAACCATGGCTAACCGATTTCATCGGGTGCCCACCAACATTCACATTCCATGGAGGAGTGCCTTTTTCTTTCTTTTTTTTTCTTTTTTTTTCTTTTTGGAATAAGCAATATGGAAGATAGCAAATCCGACCACTACGTCCTCATGAGCTGAAAACAGTGTCACAAAACGAGAAGTGTTTTGAAGGTTTTTTGAAAGGTAGCACATGAAAATTTACTTAGAATGGCTTGCAAATACCATGCATAGGAATTTATAGTGGACACAATGACAAACTTGGTTTTTGGGAGTTGGATGCACGAGTAGAGCTTATACTCAGTACAAAATGAGGGCTAGCAAAAGACTGGGAGCGACCAACTAAGAGAGCAATAACGGCCATAATCATGCAAAGCGACAAAGCGACATTAAAAGAAGCATAAGATGGCATCAAAAGTCAAAAATTAAATGATCATAGAGGATATTGGCAACTTTGTAAGAGTCTAACATGTGTGAGCATGCGCCAAATCAAACCAAATAAAGCATCAAGGAGAAAACCAAAATAATGCTTCCAAACGATAAAACAACGCATGATTTTTTCAAAGGCTCATTAAGCAATCTCAGTTATTTGAGACAAGTCATGCTATAGCAAAACCACTAAGCATACTATCAAAAAGACATCAAGCATGACATGCAAAAGCCTAGGCCACAGTCTACACAAGCTCCTTCTTGTACCACTTTTTTGCAGAAAGCTTTTTCTCTTTTCCAACACCATTCAAAAAAAAATTATAAACACCTTTTTTGATGAAAACCAACTATCACATAAAACATCCCTATCATGAGCCACATGCATAAAAGAATTAATACTCACCACAGGAACAATAGTAGTAGGAGCAGATTTAATAGAATAATTATTCTCATCACCATAATCATCATAAATAGGAGGCATATTGTAATCATAACTATTTTTCTCCCCAAAAGTAGGTGAATTGAAAACATTATAATCATCATCATAAACTAGAGGCTTAGTATCATCACAAGATAGAGAACTACTATGTCGCAAAGCATATTCATCAAACATATCATCATAAGAAGGAACATCATATAGGGGAGATAAAATATCATCAGAGCAAACTTTCTCCACTAAAGCTGAGGAACTAAAAATATCATGCTTAACAAAACCAGCTTCCCCAAGCTTAGACTTTTCTATAGCATTAGCAACAACGGTATTCAAAGCATTCATACTAACAACACTATTAGCATGCAAATTAAGCTCCAAAGGTTTTTCAATTTTCTCTTCAAACACTTCATATCTAAACTCAGGAAAAAGACTAGAGAACTCTTTATTTTCCATTAAGCCTAACTAGTGAAAATAAAAACAAGAAACAAAAAGATATAATTGCAGAATCTAAAGGAAATAACTCCAAGCACTCACACAGGAGGATGCGAGTACCTTTTACCTTACCTCCCGGCAACGGTGCCAGAAAAGAGCTTGATGTCTACGCACTTCTATTCTTGCAGACACTTGTTGGGCCTCCAAGTGCAGAGGTTTGTAGAGCAACAGCAAGTTTCCCTTAAGTGGATCTGTCGGTGGAATGGATACCGGGGTACCCCGGTCCACCTGCTTCTGGGCCACGTCATCGGCCCACCTCCAGAATCGATGATCCAGTCTACGGAAGAAGACCCTCACGAGGAGGCGCCTCGTGAGGAGAACGACGACAGAAACGGCTAAGGACCAGAAGACCTCCTCACGAGCCCCTGCTGGTGAGGAGAGGACGAACGCCTACGCCAGCTCAGCACGATTGGCGTGCAGAGCAAGAAGCTAGCGGGCAGAAGACCGCGTACCGCCCACGCTACCCCCGACAGGGAGGAGACCAACTTTCTCTGTGCCTGCCCAAAGCGGCACAGTGGCAGTTGGCCACCCCCCTAAATATAGCATGGACGGTGCAGGGCGCCAGAGGAGGACGTCAGCTTCCTCCACCCACTCCTGTGGACCGGCGCCGCTACCCTACGAAGACCAAGTCTACAGAAGGACATAGTCTACAGCTGTCCTCCCTCCTTGGCCGTGTGTGGCAACCCCTTCCCCAAGAAGATAAGGGGAAGGAGGACCTTGGCGCTATAAAGGGGGGGAGGAGGCCACCCCTCAGGGGGGGATCCGATCTGATCTAATCTTCATCTTCTAGGAGCTGCTAGCTGGGCACGCAGGTTCTTCAACCTCTGGCCAGCTAGAGCTTTGTAACCAAGGCCTTGTACTCCTCGCGAGGTGTCGCGTCGTAATACAAGAAGGCAGGAAGTAGGGGTTTTACCTCACCACGAGGGCCCTGAACCTGGGTAAAGCTCGGTCTCCCTCTCTGCAGTGCGTTGTGCGTCCGACAATCGAGGCTTCCGTCACCGTGTTTCGTCGCGATCCAAGATCTCACACGTTCAACCCCCTGCGTTCGAATCCTTGGGTCCGTCGCGTGGTACCCCATGTTCTTGCGACACGAAATCCATCGACATTTGGCGCGCCAGGTAGGGGGCTGTGGTGTGTTTTCTTCTAGATCTGCTTCGACATGGCCGACGCCAACGCAAGGCTCGAGCGTCTTCGCCGTCGCAACGCCGCTCGGGGGCAAACCGAGCCCATCTTCCGTCGTCATGGGGCTTCGGCCGAGGAGGAAGATCTGGAGTCTTCCTACCTCCCGTCCGGGCGGACAGAGCCTTCGCTCTCCTTCACCGCCACCGCCACTTCTCGTGCTCGTTCTGGGAGTCAGCTGTCTCCCGCGCAGGCACTCGCCATGGCACAGGAGCTGCTGCGCTATCAACCCACCGACGACGGGCGCGAGGGGTGGCGCGCTCGAATCGCCGAGCTCGTCGCCATCGCCAACGAAGACCCGGCCTTGGGAGGAGCCCAGGGCGCGGGAGGCCCAGATCCGGCGGCGAGGCATCGCGCCCCGGGCGCCGGAGATGGGATGGCCAACAAGGCCAGGAGGGTGGTCTCCCGCGCCGCATCTTCGCCGCGCGGGGAGCCCTGCTGCCAAATCGTCCAACGCGCTCCGGAAGACGCACGCGTCTCCCTCGAGCGCCACCGCGAAAATCATGACCGCGCCATCGATGACATCGGCGAAGCTGGCAAGAACGTCAGGACCCCCGGCATACCGATCTACAACCCCGGGTGTCTTGCCCTCACTCGCCAGCAGCGCTACGTCGGCTGGCCTAACAAGTTCAAGCCAGACATCAGCGCGCGTTACGACGGGACCACAAATCCTGTCGAATTCCTCCAACTCTACGTCGTCACCGTCCAGGCTGCGCGTGGAGATCAGCGCGCCATGGCCAATTGGTTCCCCATGGCCCTCAAGGACGCCCCGCGAACTTGCCTCATGAATCTTCCCCACGAATCTGTGACGTCGTGGAAGGATTTATGTCGTCAGTTCGTTGCCAACTTCATGCCCACGTACGAGCGCCCCGCGACTAAGAATGATCTTAAAGCGGTGCGTCAGTACAAGGGCGAGACGCTTCGTCAATATATCCAGCGCTTCAGTCAGGTGAGGAACAAGATTCCCAGGATCTCCAACGAGGAGGTCATCTCCGCATTCTCCACGGGCGTCTCCGACGTCAAGATGAGGGAGAAGCTGTCTGTGAATGATGAGCTGACTTCCGTCATCCGGCTCTTCGAGATTGCCGACCGCTGCGCCAAGGCTGAGGAGGGGAGGCTCTTCGTGCACAATCTGCCGGAGGTGCCTCCCCCAAAGCCGAAGTCCAGGGACCCCAAGCGTAAGGAGGCTGCTGTCCTTGCGGCGGAGCCAGATCATAAGCAACGCCGCGGGGACCGCTCCGATCGCGATAAAGGTCGACGTCGCCGCTTCTGCATTATCCACAAGAAGGACACCCACAATACCGAGGATTGTTGGATTGTCCGGAAGTTTCACGAGGAAAACGGCGTCGCCAAGCGTCGCGGGGGTGGCCGCAGCAACGGCAAGAGTGGATCCCGGGGCGATCGCCGCGACGACGACCGCGAGGAAGGTCGCCGCCGTGGGGGTCTGTCTCGAGACGATCCCGAGCCACTGCCGCTGCCCCCACCGGCAAACGATCGTCGGGAGGAGAACCAGGGGGGCTATCAAGAGCCACGAGACTTCGTCGCTTGCCTCCTGGGTGGAGCTCAGGCTCCTCTGTCAAATCGGCACTTCAAGCAGCTGTCGCGAGAGATCGCAGCGGCACAACCCAACATCGGCAATCGCCTGATGAAGTGGTCGACGTGCAAGATTGGCTTCGACGAGGAGGATCATCCGGCTTCCACAAGGGGCGTGGGCACAATCCCCCTCTTGTGCACGCCAACCATCAACAACGTCGCCGTCAATTGCACCCTCATCGACGGAGGGGCGGGCCTCAACATCATCTCTGTCGAGATCTTCGAAAAAATGCAGGTGCCTTACCACCGGCTCATGCCAACTCGGCTGTTCTTCGGGGTAACCGAGGGATCTACAACGCCGATTGGGCAGGTAAGCCTGCCCGTCACCTTCGGCACCCGGGACAACTACAGGACAGAAAGCCTCGACTTCGATGTCGCCTACATCGCCCTGCCATACAATGCCATCCTCGGCTACCCAGCCTTGGCAAGGTTTATGGCAGCAACGCACCATGGCTTCAATGTCCTCAAGATTCCGGGCGCCAGCGGCACGATCACCGTGCGCTGCAATGAGAAGGATGCTCTCCGATCAGTTGAGCATGTCTACCGCGAGGCCGCCACCATGTTCCCCGCCGACGAAGATCTACTGGAACACTCCGGCGACCTCGTGAGGAAGAAGCAGCTCGTATCACAAGAGCGAGCTGCTGCGAAGAAGGCCTCTCTCGAGCCCCACCTTCTGGGTTCGACGGGGAAGAAGTTCGCTGCCTCAGCATCGCCTCCTCCAAGCGAGGACCTGGACCATCCAATGATGGACATGGGCATTGGGGAAGCTGTAGTACCCTCAGGCAGGCGGCCCCAGTTTACCCGAGAGCGCTCGGCAACCAAGAAGGTCCCGCTGCAGGCTGGGGGCTGCGAAAACTTCGTCACCATCGGGGCAGGGCTTTCCCCCAAATAGGAAAGCGCACTCGTCACCTTCCTGCGGGCGAATTCTGACATGTTCGCTTGGACTCCGTCGGATATGCCCGGTGTTCCCAGGGAGGTGATTGAGCACCACTTAGCCGTGTGCCCTCAGGCACACCCCGTGAAGCAGAAGACTAGGAAGCAAGCGTAAGAGAAGCAAGACTTCATCGTCAAGGAGATAGAGAAGCTGAAGAAGGCCAAGTTGATACGCGAGGTGGCCCACCCCACCTGGATTGCTAATCCGGTGGTCGTCCCAAAGGCTAACGGCAGTGGGCGCCTCTGCGTGGACTTCACAAGTCTCAACAAGGCCTGTCCCAAGGACCCTTACCCTCTCCCGAGGATAGATCAAATCGTCGATTCCACCGCCGGCTGTGACCTCCTTTGCTTCTTGGATGCTTTCTCCGGCTATCATCAGATCAAGATGGCAAAGGAGGACGAAGAGAAGACCGCCTTCATCACGCCCTGTGGGGTGTACTGCTACGTCTGCATGCCCTTCGGCCTGAAGAACGCAGGAGCTACATTCCAAAGGCTCATGCGTAAGGCCCTGGGGGCTCAGATGGGAAGGAATGCGGAAGCCTACGTCGACGACATCGTCGTCAAGACTCGCGAGGGTCACACCTTCATCGAGGACCTGGAGGAAACATTCGTCAACCTGAGAAAGGTGAACATCAAGCTCAACCCCGCCAAGTGCGCCTTTGGCGTGCCGTCGGGAAAACTGTTGGGGTTCCTCGTGTCCAATCGCGGGATAGAGGCGAACCCCGACAAGGTCAAGGCCATCGAGGAAATGCGTCCTCCGCGCAATCTCAAGGAGATGCAGCGCCTCGCGGGGTGCATGGCAGCCCTGGGGCGCTTCATTGCGAGGAGTGGGGAGAAAGCCTTGCCCTTCTTCAAGCTCATGAAGCGCACCGGGAAGTTCGAGTGGACTCCGGAAGCCGACAAGGCCTTCGCCGAGTTAAAAAGGTACCTCACGAGCCCACCGATCATGGTTGCCCCAACCCCCCGCGAGCCCTTGCTACTCTACATCGCGGCAACTCCAAGGACTGCAAGCGCTGTCCTCGTCGTGGAGCGAGACGTCAAGGTAAGCGCCAAAGAGGAGGTCACTCCTCCAAGCTCGGGGGCTCCTCGCGAGGAAGGGGTCGCTTCACCTCCCGCCCCTCAAGAGGAGCCGCCCGAGGGATCTTCACCGACCGAGCCGCTCTCTCAGAGCAATGCTCAAAAGCCTCCTGAGGAGGAGCCTTCCGAGGGTGTCATCAAGGTGCAAAGGCCTGTGTACTTCGTCAGCACGGTACTGCGCGACCTGCGGGATGATGACCCACAAGTATAGGGGGTGTATCGTAGTACTTTCGATAAATAAGAGTGTCGAACCCAACGAGGAGCAGAAGGTGTTGAGGAGCAGTTTCGATCAAGGAATCACTGTAAATACTAGCAAACAGGTTTTCAGGAGTATTTGGTAATACGAGTAAATAAAGTGCGAGTAAATAAAAGACAGTAGTAACAATTGCAGCAAGTGTCCCAATCCTTTCTTCAGCAAAGGACAAGCCGGTTGTATTCTTATAATAACCAAACGTTCTCGAGGACACACGGGAGTTTTCTGTCAAGAGCTTTCGCTTCATAAAGCCAATAGTATTTATTGATTTGGTAAGTGTTATGGGGGTGAACCTGTGCTAGCGCACTACCCTTACTAGGATAAATACACACTTGTGATTATACCCCTTGCAAGCATCCGCAAATACAAGTAAGTAATTAAGATAAATCTAACCACAGCCTTAAACTCTAGGATCCTACGCTCCCTGGTGCAATGGTTTACCAACGGAGGTTTAGGTTTCTGTCACTCCAGCAACCCCACAGTCGGTAGCCAAATACACAATGCATCTCACTAGGCCCATAAATGGTGAAGTATCATGTAGTCGACGTTCACATGACACCACTAGTGAAATAGCACCACAACAATATCAAACCATTAAATATTTCTCAACAATAATTCACTACTAACATCTTGACTTCTCCCATGTCCTCAAGAACTAAACGAACTACTCACAAGACATCATATGGATCATGATCAGAGGTGAAATAATGGTGAATAACAATCTGGACATAAATCTTAACTCAACGGTTCCACTCAATAGCATCAACTACAAGAGTAATCAACACCGGGAAAGTTTCCCCTATGAATATAACAAGATCCAACTCAAGATGTTACAGCGGGATGGTGTGGTGGCGGTGGAGATGAAGGTGCTGGTGATGGAGATGATGATGATGATGATGATCCCTATGAAGTCCGGTGCGATGGTGATGACGATGGCGACGATCTCCCCTCTCCGGGAAGGAATTTCCCCGGCAGATTTCTCTCTGCCGGAGAGCTTTCTCTCTCTGGTGTTCTCCGCCCCGCAGAGGCGGCTGTGTCTAACTCTGAACCCCCCCTGACTTAGGTTTTCGGGGACGATGATTTACACAAAAGGGCGATGACAGAAGTGGGCCAGGGCAACCTCACGTGGGCCCCGCGCGGCCAGGGGGCTGGCCGCGCCGCCCACGTGTGAGGGCGCCTCCTGGCCCCTCTCGTCTCCTCCTTCTGGCTCCGTGAGTCTTCTGGGAGATTATAATTTCTGGGTATTTTTCTGGAATTTTCCTGATCTTCAAAATATGGTCTTCTGATGGTCCTTTTTCCAGCAGAATCCTGACTCCGGTAGCATCTCCTCCGACGATCATCAAACATGTGAAAACAAAGGAAATAACATAAGTATCATATCTAAATATGAAATATATCAATGAATAACAGTAAATTATGATACAAAATAGTGATGCAAATTGGACGTATCAACCCCCCCAAGCTTAGACCTCGCTTGTCCCCAAGCGAAACTAAACTCGGTAAACATGACCACATGTTTATGGAGTGAAGTGTCGATAATCAAAATACGAACAAGAAGCATCACATTCACTAAAGCACAAATTATAATAGACAGCAACTTCCCTTTATAAGATGTAAACTGGCAATAGGTAAAAGGGAATCACATGTAAAGATGCACAAGGTAAATTATAATTGGCAATGGCAAACCTTAGTTCTTGGTCAAAGAATGGAGAACAAGCTATTCTCTCTTTTTAAACGGAGCCTTTTAGAACAGAGCTAATATAGCAAAGACTATATGCTCAACAAGGTAAACTTTCAAAGATATATTCCTTCAGACAAAAACATTATACAAAACAAGGAAGATAATAAACATGATTAGACGGATCAACATATGGATGAGTGAAACATGACAACTCAAATGCTTGCTTGAGACAGAGGGAAATAGGTTGACTCAACATAAAAGTAAAAGATAGGCCCTTCGCAGAGGGAAGCAGGGATTAAACATGTGCTAGAGCTTTTCATTTGTAAAACAGAGGTAAAAGTTATTTTTGAGAGGTGGTTGCTTTTGTCAACGACTAGCAACGGAGTTCTTGATATCTTCCATACTAAACAAGTGAGAGCGGTTCCGAGATGTTTAATTAGTTGGCACTTTGGTGCACTTTTATAGTTTTGCACTCCTCCCCACCTTTTTCCTTTCTCAAACCATGGCTAACCGATTCCATCGAGTGCCGACCAACTTTCACATACCATTGGAGGAGTGCCTTTTTGTTTCTTTTTAGATTATAATGGTTTGACCAGCTCCCTTTGCAAAATTAATGACGAGCAGATGAAGCTGCCTAGTCGAGGGGTACTTAATTTAGTATGGAAGATAACAAACCCATCCACTACGTCCTCATGAGCTAAAAACAGTGGCACAAAATGAGAAGCGTTTGAAAGTTTTTGAAAGGTAGCACATGAAAATTTACTTGGAATGGCTTAAAATACCATGCATAGGAATTTATAGTGGACTCTTTGGACGTGACTTGGCTTTGGGAATTGGATGCACGAGAAGTATTTCCTCTCAGTACAGGTTTTTGGCTAGCAAGGCTGGGTAGCAAGCATAAGAGTTGCATGAAACAATCATACATACATATAATAAGAACAATCATGCAACCCCCTTGAAGGTACAACGATTTTAACTTTAAGAATAACAATGCTAAGGGAAAACTGTAGTGATGTAACAAGCACTTCTTTATTCTTTTCTACTCAAACTTCAAGGTAAAGTTGCTACTGACCAAGCTAGGTTTGCCAAGACCAACTAAATCTACTCATGCTCCCAATGTGATACCAATACCAATCAACAAGATCAGTCATATAAGAGAGATTGCAGACTAACATAAAGTGTGTGAAAAGTAAACGATAAAATTTCTCATTAATATTTCATTGCCGCAACTCACACCAAGGGATACAAAGATAACTAACTAAGGAGGATACTTCCAACTGCAACCTATTCTATATGATAACTTCTCTATTCATGATAAGACTCTACTTGAAAAGTAAATGAGCAAAAGGTAATGATGTGATACCGCGGCACTCCCCCAAGCTTGGAACAAGCCAAGGGGATGCCTATACCGATGATGAATTACTCCTTTGGCGGTGGCGGTGCAACCATGATTGGGGTGAGAAAATTCTCTAGCATCCTGCGAAGCCTATTGTTCTCCTCTCGAAGTATCTCCACCTCCATCCTGAGAGCTCGATATTTATCACAAAACTCATTGGTGACCCGAAGGGCTTCCACAGATGTAGGGTAGGAGCTGAGGTCAACAGCTGGCAGTATTGGTCCCTGCAGATTATGAGAAAAGACACATCCAGTGTTAATCGATCCTACAAAAGTAGGTTCTCTTGTTCTTGATCCAGCGGTGAACTGTCTCTCCTTCGACTTTGGGTTTTGGTGATCATCCTCCGGAGGTGTTTTCTCCCTGTCGCCGCTTGAAGAAGCCATGACTCCCCCAAGCTTAAGATCAACTCCTGACAGAAACAGCTCAAAACAAAATGCGACGAGAAAACGATATACAGATCTCGGGGACTCCTATTCGAAAGCGAACTCTGTAGGTTCCTGCAGTTCGTCTTGGATGTAATCTTCCGGAGAAACTATTTCAATAACATCAACATCTTCATTATAAGAATCTCCAGAAATATAATGTTTGAGTCTTTGCCCATTCACCACTTGTGTAGAATCATCTTTCAATGAAGCAATCTTAATAGCACCTGAGCGGTACACTTCCACAATAACATATGGTCCTTCCCATTTAGAGAGTAATTTTCCTGCAAAAAATCTGAGACGAGACCTATACAAAAGAACTTTCTCACCAATATGGAACTCTCTCTTAAGAATCCTCTTATCATGCCATTGCTTGACTTTCTCTTTGAAAAGTCTGGCATTCTCATAGGCTTCGTTTCTCCACTCATCCAGAGAACTCAAATCTAACAACCTCTTCTCACCGGCTAGTTTAAAATCTCTATTGAGCTCTCTCACTGCCCAAAAAGCTTTGTGTTCTAATTCTAAGGGCAAGTGACACGCTTTTCCATAAACCATCTTATAAGGAGACATACCCATGGGGTTCTTATAAGCAGTTCTATAAGCCCATAAAGCGTCGTTTAACTTACTAGCCCAGTTTTTCCTAGATCTACTAACAGTCTTCTGCAAGATAGACTTGATCTCCCTATTTGAAAGCTCTACCTGCCCACTAGTTTGGGGATGATAAGCAGAAGCAATTCTATGATTGACATCATATTTAGCAAGAGTCTTTCTAAAACTACCGTGAATAAAATGCGAACCTCCGTCAGTCATAAGATATCTAGGCACTCCGAACCTAGGAAAAATAACATCCTTAAGCATCTTTAACGAAGTCTCACCATCGGCACTCTTTGTAGGTATGGCTTCTACCCATTTAGTGACATAATCTACAGCAACAAGTATATGGGTATAGCCTTTTGAAGGGGGAAAAGGACCCATAAAGTCAAATCCCCAACAATCAAACGGTTCAATAACAAGAGTGTAATTCATAGGCATCTCATTGCGTCTAGAAATATTACCAACTCTTTGACATTCATCGCAAGATAAAACATACCTCCTGGCATCCTTAAATAGGGTTGGCCAATAAAAACCTGATTGTAGAACCTTCTGTGCGGTTCTATCTCCAGCATGATGCCCTCCATAAGCACTGCTATGGCATTTCCTTAATATCTCTTGTTGCTCATATTCCGGTACGCATCTTCTCATGATACCATCAACTCCTTCTTTATATAAATGTGGGTCATCCCAAAAATAATGCCTCAAATCATAAAAGAATTTTCTTCTTTGCTGAGCTGTAAAGGTTGGAGGCAAATACTTGGAAACAATAAAGTTAGCATAATCAGCATACCAAGGAAGGTCTCGCGAAGTGACATTAATTGCAGCCAACTGTTCATTTGGAAAACTATCGTTAACAGGAATAGGATCAAAAGAAATATTTTCCAATCTAGACAAGTTGTCAGCTACAGGATTTTCAGCACCTTTCCTATCTACGATATGCAAGTCAAACTCTTGTAAAAGCAACACCCATCTAATAAGCCTAGGCTTAGCATCCTTCTTAGTCATAAGATACCTAATAGCAGCGTGATCAGTATGGATAGTAACTTTAGAATCAACAATGTAGGATCTAAACTTATCACAAGCAAAAACAATAGCAAGAAACTCTTTCTTAGTAGTAGCATAATTCTTCTGAGCAGCATCAAGAGTCTTACTAGCATAATGAATAACATTCAACTTATTATCTATGCGCTGTCCAAGAACAGCACCAACAGCAAAATCACTAGCATCACACATAATTTCAAAAGGTAAATTCCAATCAGGTGGTTGAACAATAGGAGCAGTAGTTAAAGCCTTCTTAAGAGTTTCAAAAGCTTCCTTACAATCATCATCAAAGACAAATGGTACATCCTTTTGAAGAAGATTAGTAAGAGGCTTTGAAATCTTAGAGAAATCTTTAATAAACCTCCTATAGAAACCAGCATGACCTAGAATACTACGTATACCTTTAACATCTCTTGGACATGGCATTTTCTCGATTGCCTCCACTTTTGCTCTGTCAACTTCAATACCTCTTTCGGAGATTTTATGTCCAAGGACAATTCCTTCATTTACTATAAAGTGGCACTTCTCCCAATTAAGAACAAGGTTAGTTTCTTCGCACCTCTGCAAAACTTTATCAAGATTGTGCAAGCAGTTATCAAAAGAAGTTCCATAGACGGAGAAATCGTCCATGAAGACCTCCACAATTTCTTCACAAAAACCATGAAAAATAGCAGACATGCATCTTTGAAAGGTAGCAGGAGCATTGCATAAACCAAACGGCATACGTCTATAAGCATAAGTTCCATAAGGACAAGTAAAAGTGGTTTTCTCTTGATCATCTTTCTTAACAGCAATTTGAGAAAAACCAGAGTAACCATCAAGGAAACAAAAATGAGTCTTCTTAGACAACCTTTCTAGCATTTGATCTATAAACGGTAAAGGGTAATGATCCTTCTTAGTAACTTTGTTTACCTTCCTATAATCAATGCACATTCTATAACCAACAACTACCCTTTGAGGAATAAGCTCGTTATTCTCATTAGGTACAACAGTCATACCTCCCTTCTTAGGAACACAATGAACAGGACTAACCCATCTACTATCAGCAATAGGATAAATGATACCAGCATCAAGGAGCTTTAATACCTCATTTCTTACCACATCCTTCATCCTGGGAATTAGGCGGCGTTGGTGCTCCACGACTGGCTTTGCATCTTTCTCCATGTTAATGGCATGCTGACATAAAGTGGGAGAAATCCCTTTTAAATCATCCAGAGTATATCCCATTGCTCCTCGATGTTTCCTCAATATCTCCAATAATCTTTCTTCTTCCTTTCCTGAAAGTTTAGAACTAATAATAACAGGATATATTTTCTTATCATCAATATAAGCATATTTGAGGTCATCGGGCAAAGGCTTTAATTCAAACACAGGATCTTCTTTAGGTGGCAAAGTGGTACCAAGATCGTCCACAGGTAGATTATGCTTGAGTAATGGTGGTTGACGAAGAAGAATATCGTCAATCTCTTCTCTTTCCTTGCTAAAAACATTACTTTCGTGATCTTCCATGAATTGTTGCAAGGCATTATTAGGGGCAAGAGCAATAGAAGCAAGCTGCTCAACTCGAAAATTTTCATTAGGCGTGTCATTTTCATAAGAAGTCTTAGCAAACTTGGAAAAATTAAACTCATAAGACTCTCCATTAAACTTAGTAAAAATTTTCTCCTTCTTACAATCTATTATGGCGCCACAAGTGTTCAAAAAGGGTCTACCAAAAATAATAGGACAAGTTGCACTAGCCTCCTTACCAAGTACTAGAAAATCAGTAGGGTATTTAGTCTTACCGCAAAGAACCTCCACATCTCGAACAATACCAAGAGGCCAAACAGTCTCTTGGTTAGCAAGCTGAACAACCACATCAATATCTTCAAGTTCACAAGCGCCAATCTCATGCATGATTTCTTTATAAAGCTCTAAGGGAATAGCACTTGCGCTAGCACCGATATCACATAAACCATAATAACAATGATCTCCAATCCTGACAGAGATAACAGGAACACTTGCTTTCCTGTGCTTTTTAGGATGTGAAAGAATGTTAGAAGCATCTTCACAAAAAAGAATATATTCATCCCCTACATCTTTAGTAACAAGATCTTTCAATATAGCAACAGGGGACTTAATAGTAATTTGCTCATCAGGCTCTGCAGCTTTCTTAGTACTTTTATTAGACACACTTACCAACGTAGAATATTTTTTTACCTTAGCAGGGAAAGGTGTCTTCTCAATATAAGGTTCGGGCACGATGCTATCGACCATACAAACTTCAGTAGCTGCAGCAGGTATATGACTAATAGAATCTTTGTAAGGCGCATGATATTTGTTCCAATCTTTCTTTGGTACATCAATATAAGAGGCAAAGGCCTTAAGACAATTAGCAAGTATTTGGGAATCAAGACCATAAGCAGCGCTAACACTATGAAAGTCATCGGTTCCCATAAAAGATTTAATGCATTCATAATCATAATTTATACCTGACTTCCTACCTTTGTCGTTTTCCCAACCTTCAGCATTTTCTTGTATGCGGTCAAGAAGTTTCCACTTGGCATCTTCTTTCATATGAGTGAATGATCCAAAGTAAGAAGCATCCAAATAATCCTTATCAGGAAGAGTAAGCCGCGTATAAAAATTATTAATAACAATATTATTAGGGAGCTCATGAATGGGGCATTTGAGCATTAGTAACTTCAACCTCCCCCACGCTTGGGCAATACTCTCTCCATCATGGGGCCAAAAATTATATATCCGATTACGGTCTTTATGAATTTCACTTGGAGGATAAAACTTGGAATAAAAGAGAGGCACAATATCCTCCCATGCCATAGATGGACCATCTTGGAGTAGTCGATACCACTCCTCAGCTCTGCCTCTCAATGATATGGAGAATAATTTCTTCTTAACCTGGCTTGGTGAAATACCTGCACATCTGAACAACTCGCATAATTCATGTATAAATAATAAGTGATCACCCGGATGGACAGTTCCATCTCCTGAATAGCAGTTATCCATAATACGCCCAACAATTTTCATAGGTATTTTAAAAGGATCAATTTCAGCAGGCGGTGGCGGTGGTGATTCCTCCGCATGTGCAACAGTAGTAGTAGTGTTTCCAAAAAGGAAACCAAATGGAGAGTTTTCCATAGCAGAATAAAGCAAAAGACAAAAATAAAACAATACTCACAGTGACGGTTACCTTTTCCAATTCCACTCTTCAATAGCGCTACACTCCCCGGCAACGGCGCCAGAAAATAGTCTTGATGACCCACAAGTATAGGGGGTGTATCGTAGTACTTTCGATAAATAAGAGTGTCGAACCCAACGAGGAGCAGAAGGTGTTGAGGAGCAGTTTCGATCAAGGAATCACTGTAAATACTAGCAAACAGGTTTTCAGGAGTATTTGGTAATACGAGTAAATAAAGTGCGAGTAAATAAAAGACAGTAGTAACAATTGCAGCAAGTGGCCCAATCCTTTCTTCAGCAAAGGACAAGCCGGTTGTATTCTTATAATAACCAAACGTTCTCGAGGACACACGGGAGTTTTCTGTCAAGAGCTTTCGCTTCATAAAGCCAATAGTATTTATTGATTTGGTAAGTGTTATGGGGGTGAACCTGTGCTAGCGCACTACCCTTACTAGGATAAATACACACTTGTGATTATACCCCTTGCAAGCATCCGCAAATACAAGTAAGTAATTAAGATAAATCTAACCACAGCCTTAAACTCTAGGATCCTACGCTCCCTGGTGCAATGGTTTACCAACGGAGGTTTAGGTTTCTGTCACTCCAGCAACCCCACAGTCGGTAGCCAAATACACAATGCATCTCACTAGGCCCATAAATGGTGAAGTATCATGTAGTCGACGTTCACATGACACCACTAGTGAAATAGCACCACAACAATATCAAACCATTAAATATTTCTCAACAATAATTCACTACTAACATCTTGACTTCTCCCATGTCCTCAAGAACTAAACGAACTACTCACAAGACATCATATGGATCATGATCAGAGGTGAAATAATGGTGAATAACAATCTGGACATAAATCTTAACTCAACGGTTCCACTCAATAGCATCAACTACAAGAGTAATCAACACCGGGAAAGTTTCCCCTATGAATATAACAAGATCCAACTCAAGATGTTACAGCGGGATGGTGTGGTGGCGGTGGAGATGAAGGTGCTGGTGATGGAGATGATGATGATGATGATCCCTATGAAGTCCAGTGCGATGGTGATGACGATGGCGACGATCTCCCCTCTCCGGGAAGGAATTTCCCCGGCAGATTTCTCTCTGCCGGAGAGCTTTCTCTCTCTGGTGTTCTCCGCCCCGCAGAGGCGGCTGTGTCTAACTCTGAACCCCCCCTGACTTAGGTTTTCGGGGACGATGATGTATGCAAAAGGGCGATGGCAGAAGTGGGCCAGGGCGACCTCACGTGGGCCCCGCGCGGCCAGGGGGCTGGCCGCGTCGCCCACGTGTGAGGGCGCCTCCTAGCCCCTCTCGTCTCCTCCTTCTGGCTCCGTGAGTCTTCTGGGAGATTATAATTTCTGGGTATTTTTCTGGAATTTTCCTGATCTTCAAAATATGGTCTTCTGATGGTCCTTTTTCCAGCAGAATCCTGACTCCGGTAGCATCTCCTCCGACGATCATCAAACATGTGAAAACAAAGGAAATAACATAAGTATCATATCTAAATATGAAATATATCAATGAATAACAGTAAATTATGATACAAAATAGTGATGCAAATTGGACGTATCACGGGAGCGCTACACTATGCAGCAAAAGCTGCTCTACACCTTGCTCATCGCCTCGCGGAAGCTACGCCATTACTTCCAGGGTCACCCGATTAAGGTCGTGACCGATCGGCCCCTGGAAACCGTCCCGCGCAACCCCAATGTCACCGGGCGGGTGGCTGAGTGGGCCGTGGAGCTTCAGCCTTTCGAGATCTCCTTTGAAACTACAAAGGTAATCAAGAGCAAGGCTTTGGCCGAGTTCACTGCAGAATGGACTGATCCGTTCGTCGACGAGCCTCCGGAGGTGGAGTCAACTCTCCCTGGAGAGGAGGCCCCAGGCCTCTGGGTCATGCACTTCGACGGTGCCTTCAACCTCCCCGGCGCGGGAGCGGGTGCTGTCCTAACTTCTCCCTCTGGAGACAAGCTCTTCTATGCTATGCAGCTCTGCTTCAAGCCTGAGAACAAGGTCTCCAACAACATCGCGGAGTACGAAGGACTACTCGCCGGCTTAAGGGCGGCAAATGCTTTGGGCATCAAGCGTCTCGTCATCAAGGGAGATTCACAGTTGGTTGTGAACTTCTCGAACAAGAGCTACACTCCAAGGGATGAGCACATGGCGGCTTATCTCGAGGAGCATCGAAAGATGGAAAAGCGTTTCCAAGGCATGGAGCTGAGGCACATCCCGAGGGGAGAAAATGTGGAGGCCGACGAGATCGCCAAGCGCGCCTCTCATCGTCTGGCGCAGCCCGCCGGCGTCTTCGAGGAGCGTCTCTTCAAACCATCCGCCTCTCCACCAACATCCAATTCCCCTCCTCCTTCTGCTTTGCCGCCACCGCCGGAGCAGGGAGCTCCGGATTGCGGGCCTCCTTCGGGTGACCGCGTCCTTCTGGCATTGGCTCGGCAGGAGGGAGTGGATTGGATCATCGAGCTCAAGGCCTACCTCACCAGCAGCAGGCTTCCTGAGGATGAAGAGGAGGCCGAGAGGATTGTGCGGCAAGCTTCGGGCTACTGCGTCAAGGACGGTGACTTGTACCGGCGTCGCCCAAATGGCGTCGCTCTGAAGTGCATATCTACTCACCAAGGCCAAGAGCTTCTAAGGGACATCCATGCCGGCGAGTGCGGCCATCATGCCTCTGCTGCAACTCTGGCCGCCAAGGCATATCGAAGTGGCTTCTACTGGCCTTCAGCGCTCGGGGATGCAGCGGAGATAGTCAAGAGGTGTGAGGCGTGCCAGTTCCACGCCAAGCAGATACATCAGCCGGCGCAAGAACTACGAACCATCCCACTCACTTGGCCCTTTGCCGTTTGGGGTCTGGACATCCTCGGTCCATTCCCCAGAGCGCAAGGGGGCTATCGCTACCTCTACATCGCCATCGACAAGTTCACCAAGTGGGTGGAGGTGGAACCGGTGTGCACGATCCCCGCGAGGTCCGCAGTCAAGTTCATCCGTGGGCTGGTCTATCGTTTTGGTGTGCCTAACCGCATAATCACCGACAACGGCAGCCAGTTCACCAGCGGACTGTTCCGGGACTACTGTGCATCGGTCGGCATCAAGATCTGCTTCGCCTCCGTCGCCTACCCCCGGAGCAATGGCCAAGCCGAGCGTGCTAACGCTGAAGTGCTCAAAGGACTCAAGACGAAAAGCTTCAACGCCAAGCTCGAAGCCTGTGGCAAAAAATGGTTAGACAACCTCCAGTCCATCTTGTGGTCCCTCAGGACTACCGCCACCAAACCCACCGGAGAAACCCCTTTCTTCCTGGTCTATGGGGCGGAGGTTGTTCTTCCCACCGACATCAAGTTCGGGTCGCCAAGAGTGCTCGCCTTCGACGAAATTCACCAAGAGGACCTCATCAAGGATCGCCTCCTCCTGCTCGAGGAAGCTCGGTGCCAAGCCGCGCTCCGCGCCGCAAGGTACCAGCAAGGACTGCGCCGCTACCATAGCCGCCATGTTCGAGCAAGGACCCTGGAGGTCAGCGATCTTGTGCTGAGGAGAATACTCTCTCGTGAGGGCCTGCACAAGCTGTCTCCAATGTGGGAAGGGCCCTTCAAGGTGACGCACATCGCCAGGCCAGGCTCGGCGCGGCTGGAAACCGCAGAAGGCGTGCCAGTGGGGAACCCGTGGAACATAGCTCATCTGCGAAAGTTCTACCCCTAGGTTCCTCACGAGGAGAAAAAGACCGTTTTCACGGCACTTGTATCAGCTCAATCTGCTCTTAAGCACTGATATTAAGTTATCGCGCAATGTAGTGCCTCTGCTTCGGCATGACATCAAAATGGCATGAAGTCCATTTATTTTCTGTTGTGCTCCTCGCGGAAGGGGGCTAGGCACGGTGTCTATGCTGGGGCCTTCGCCCGGAAAATAGCAAGCCCAAAAAACCCGAAGGGAGCGAGCTCTGGTCGGGGGCGATGGCCCCGTTAACGATCACCTCTGGATGCCCATGGTGCTTAGTTCCCCGCGAAGTACTCCAGAAAATAAAAAATCTTCGAGAAAAAGTCCAAGGTGTGCCCAAGGCACCCGCTAAGGACCTACCCCTCGTGAGCAACCCTCACGAGGGAGCAAAGACGCGTCAATGCGCTAGCATCCGCAGGAGGATTCCCTCTCTCGAGGAAGGCCTAACGTGGCAGGATTATTGAAGACTAAGGCCGCTCCGATAAATCTTGCGAAGGAGACGCAGATCCGAAGGTCCGCGCTAGGCCCTTCACCTCATGAGCAATCCTTGTGGGGTGTCGACGGTCTCTGGGCTCTCTTAAGCATCGACGTTTTCACGTCCGTGAGGGTCCAGCTTCCCTCAACGACGAGGAAGGCCCCGTGAATCGCCACGCGCGACAATTTGCTCTTAGCTGCTGGCACAGATAGTGCCGCGCTCCTCCACGACGGAGAAGGTCCCTGTGCCGGTCACAGGGGCATCTTATTCGCCTTCTTTTTTCGTTTGTTTTGTCGATTTGTTTTTCCGTTTTTGGGGATTTGGGGTTTTTTGTTTTCCAACTCTTTCTTCAACTTATTCTCTCAGGAATCGTCCAATGCGTCGCCAACGCCGACCCCGTCTCGAGCTCTAGGGCAAAGGGAGGCTTCCCGTCAATGCCAACAGCTCGCTAGGGCTCTCGAGCGAAGCAAACGACCAGGACAATGAGGAGAAGCAGGTGGATCAACAACTGGATTTCATTAAATTACCCCCAGCGGGGGAAGGAGCGGAGCACGGCGGGGCATTCCCCGCCGGCAAGAGCTACAAGGCAAAAGAGGGGAGGAGACTAGCTCCCCTCCCCAGAAGACTACCATGCCAGCGCCTCCTCTTCACTGCGCCGGGAGCTGGGGGTAGGTGCGGCGGACGCCATCAGCGGTGAAGATCCGCACCGTAGCCTCCAGGGTCCCCAGCCTGAAGCGGAAGATGAGGCGGTCGCCGACGCGGAGGCGACAGCCGAGGGCAAAGGGCCTCCAGCGGCCGGAGAGGACGACGTTGCCGTTCGCCCCGAAGAGGATGTCTACAGGCCAGAAGAGATCTGGCCTGCTTTGCTCCCCCAGGGCGATCTCCCCGGCGGCTGGGCCGTGGGCGTGAATCGCCCTCCGGACGGCGTCGGGCAGCCGGAGGGAGCTAAAGCCCGGGGCGTCGACGATGACGAGGAGCTCCAAGAAGCGGGACCCCGGGGCGATGAGGGGTCCCAGCAGCGCCGCCGCCAAGGGGCGCGGAGTGGCGACCACTCCGTTCACCGGTGGCGCCGGAAGATCTGCAGTAGGGGGGCCCAGGGCGGCCTCCGCCTCCCGGAGGGCCCGGTCGATGCTCCCCAAGGCGCGGGGAGCAGGAGCCGCCGCCAGCGGCGACGGCAGGTTCAAGGCGCCTCCACGCGCAAGACCCCTGAGGGTCAGAGCGCCGGAGGTCCCCGCGGCGGCATGGCTCGCCTCGCCCTGCTGCGGCGCGCCAATGCGGAGGGGGCCACCGGCGCTGGGCATCCACTGGGCCGGGACCTTCGCTTTCTTCCCGCTGCCCATGGGGCGCCCGCGGCGCTTCGCCCCGGAGCTCAATCCCACGGCGGCGGAGGAGTTGGAGGGATCCATGAGCGTGGGGCGAGGGAGCAGAGGTGGCACTGGAGGAAGGAGGTGAAGTGCCAGAGGTCTCGAGGAGAACCTATTTAAGGGGAGCGTCTGGCATCGATGCGTCAAATCCTCACGCGGGAATTGAAGCGTTGGCGCGGCGCTCTGCAGTCAAGCGACACATCATTAAGACGGACTGACACTTCAGAGACCGTAGCGTCGCCTGCCGTTCCATCTCGCCAGTTGCGGCCGCGCCACGCGTCCGGGGTCTCTGCTTCTTCACATGGTCCTCTGACCGCACGGATGACGCGTGCCGTTGGAGGGCCCAGCAGCTTCTGGGCCCCCCGGCCCTTCGCTCCCTCGAGAGGGCGTGTTCGCGGGCCGGGCTCCCGGGGGCTACTGTCGGTGGAATGGATACCGGGTACCCCGGTCCACCTGCTTCTAGGCCACGTCATCGGCCCACCTCCAGAATCGACGATCCAGTCTACGGAAGAAGACCCTCACGAGGAGGCGCCTCGTGAGGAGAACGACGACAGAAACGGCTAAGGACCAGAAGACCTCCTCACGAGCCCCTGCTGGTGAGGAGAGGACGAACGCCTACGCCAGCTCAGCACGATTGGCATGCAGAGCAAGAAGCTAGCGGGCAGAAGACCGCGTACCGCCCACGCTACCCCCGACAGGGAGGAGACCAACTTTCTCTGTGCCTGCCCAAAGCGGCACAGTGGCAGTTGGCCACCCCCCTAAATATAGCATGGACGGTGTAGGGCGCCAGAGGAGGACGTCAGCTTCCTCCACCCACTCCTGTGGACCGGCGCTGCTACCCTACGAAGACCAAGTCTATAGAAGGACATAGTCTACAGCTGTCCTCCCTCCTTGGCCGTGTGTGGCAACCCCTTCCCCAAGAAGATAAGGGGAAGGAGGACCTTGGCGCTATAAAGGGGGGGAGGAGGCCACCCCTCAGGGGGGGATCCGATCTGATCTAATCTTCATCTTCTAGGAGCTGCTAGCTGGGCACGCAGGTTCTTCAACCTCTGGCCAGCTAGAGCTTTGTAACCAAGGCCTTGTACTCCTCGCGAGGTGTCGCGTCGTAATACAAGAAGGCAGGAAGTAGGGGTTTTACCTCACCACGAGGGCCCTGAACCTGGGTAAAGCTCGGTCTCCCTCTCTGTAGTGCATTGTGCGTCCGACAATCGAGGCTTCCGTCATCGTGTTTCGTCGCGATCCAAGATCTCACACGTTCAGCCCCCTGCGTTCGAATCCTTGGGTCCGTCGCGTGGTACCCCGTGTTCTTGCGACACGAAATCCATCGACAGGATCACCCAAGGTTTATCGAACTCAGGGAGGAAGAGGTCAAAGCTATCCCTCTCAAGCAACCCTGCAATTACGATACAGAAAGTCTCTTGTGTCCCCAACACACCTAATACACTTGTCAGATGTATAGGTGCACTAGTTCGGCAAAGAGATAGTGAAATATAAGCGGTAGTGATGATTATAAGTAGTAACTGTGATTTGAAATAAATATCGCTGCGAGCAAACATGTAACAAAACAACAAATAAACGGTGTGCAATGCTTGGAAACAAGGCCTAGGGATCATACTTTCACTAGTGGACACACTCCCAACAATATAACATGATTGAACAAATAAACAATTTCTCTCCACTATGGTACTCTGAATTACTCTCCTATTGAATAACACTAATCATTGTGTAGTGGCTACAGAAGCACCCCTTAAAGTTCATCAAGTACTTGACAAACACCACTCATAGAGATACCCAAATTAAAGCACAACTCAAGATAGATATTATTGCAACATAAACCAAGTACTAACACGGTGCACACACTGTCAACATTACACCATGAAAGGAGGAATAGATCACTTCAATACTATCATAGCAATAATTACTCTCATAATCCACAAGAGATCACAATCGTAGCCTAAACCAAGTACCACCATGATAAACGCACTGTCACCGTTATACCATGGCAGGAGGAATAAATTACTTTAATAACACCACTAGAGTACACATAATATCTGAATAATAACATCTACTTGTTCAACATGATACAAAGCTCACAATCACATCATGGGAGAGAGACGTGAACCACATAGCTACCGATAGAGCCCTTAGCCCCGGGGATGAACTACTCCCTCCTCATCATAGGAGACAGCAAGGTTGATGGAGATGGCGGTGAGGTCGATGGAGACGGCGGAGACGGCGATGGAGACCGATGGAGATGGCTCCGGGGGCACTTCCCTGTCCCGGCAGGGTGCCAGAACACAGACTTCTGTCCCCCGAAATTCATCGACGGTGGCGGCGGAGCTGCGGAACTCTTTCTGGAAAATTACCGACTCCTCTAGGGTTTTCCAACCCGAGGCTTTATATAGGCGAAGGGGCGTCGTCAGGAGGCAGCCAGGGGCTCCTCACACAGGGGTGGTGTGGCCAAGGCCTGGGCCGCGCCAGCCCTGTGTGAGGGAGGCCTGTGGCCCCTCTCCTTCCTCTCTTCGGATGTCTGGATGCTCCTGGGAAAAATAAGACTTCTGGCTTTTGTTTCATCCAATTCCGAGAATATTTCCTATGTATCACTTCTGGAACACAAAAACAGTAGAAAACAGGGAACTGGCACTATGGCACTTGTTAATAGGTTAGTTCCAGAAAATGCATAAAAGTGCCACGAAGTGTAACGAAACAGTAGGCAAATGGTGTAAAAACAAGCATGGAGCATAAAAAATTATAGATACATTTGAGACGTATCAATATGCTATACTATTGTGATTTGAATAAAACCACAAGTGACCACTCCTAAACTTTAAAAGTGTGCTTCAATTATAATAAACAAGATTTTGTGATATTTTGCAAAAATAAATTTAAATGGGTTTAAACATAGTCTCCAAATTAGGAAGCTATATCTTGAATAATAGCTTTCCAATTAAATTTGGTTTTCACAAATATTATGTTGATAAGTAAACACTAGTACTCCAGAAAATAAAACAATTAAAACACCTTTTGAAGCACCTCAAGGTAAAGTTTTGTACACAAAATACTTACTAAAGGAATTTAAAATAGCTCCCCTAACTAATGGAACTTATTTTAAATACTTTATTTTTGAAAACCTTTTGTTTCTAAATTTGGGGTAAAATGGTAATTGAAACAATATTCTTTGAAGAAATAAGATTCAAAGTTTTGGAAAAGACCATGATATGCAATATGCCATGAATGCATGATGAGTTTTTATATTTGAAAACTTGGGATGTTACACTTTTGGCCTCATGATGGAGAGAGTATTGCCCAAGCGTGGGGGAGATTGAAGTTACTAATGCTCAAATGTCCCATTCATGAGCTCCCCAGTGATATTGTTATTGATAACTTTTATGCGAAGCTTACTCTTCATGACAAGGATTTATTGGATGCTTCCTGTTTTGGATCATTTACCCATATGAAAGGAGAAGCTAAATGAGATCTTCTTGACCGTATTCAAGAAAATGCTGAAGGATGGGAAAACGACAAAGGTAGGAACTCAGGTATAAATTATGATTATGAATGCATTAAAGCTTTTATGGGAACCGATGACTTTCATAATGTTTGCACTGTTTATGGTCTTGATTCTCAGATACTTGCTAACTGTTTTAAGGCCTTTGCCTCTTATCTTGATGTTCCAAAGAAAGATTGGAACAAGTATTATGCGCCTTATAAAGATTCTATTAGTCATATTCCTGCTAAAACTACTGAAGTTTGTACTGTTGATCGCATTTTTCCTGAACCTTATTTCGAGAAGACGCATTTCCCTGCTAAGGTAAAGGAGCATTCCACTTTGATAAGCATACTTAATAAAAGTACCAAGAAAGCTGTAGAACCTGATGAGCAAATTACTATTAAGTCACCTGTAGCTATAGTGAAGGACCTTGTTACACATCCTAGTAGGCGTAGGAAAACAAGTGTTCCTGTTATTTCTATCAGGATTGGCGATCATTGCTATTATGGTTTATGTGACATTGTTGCAAGTTCAAGTGCTATTCCTTTTGAGCTTTACAGATAAATCATGCATGAAATTACCCCTTGTGAACTTGAAGACATTGAGGTGGTTATTCAGCTGGCTAACAGAGAGACTGTCTTGCCAATTGGTATTGTTCAAGATGTGGAAGTTCTATGTGGTAAGACTAAATATCCTACGGATTTTCTAGTACTTGGTAAGGAAGCTAGTAAAACTTGTCCTATTATTTTTGGTAGACCCCTTTTGAAAACTTGTGGCACTGTTATAGATTGTAAGAAGGAGATTTTTTTTACTAAGTTTGACGGAGAGTCTTATGAGTTTAATTTTTCTAAGTTCGCTAAAACTCCTTATGAAAATGAATTGCCTAATGAATTTTTTTGAGTTGAACAACTTGCCTCTATTGCTCTTGCTCCTAATAATGCTTTGCAGCAATTTATGGAGGACCATGAAAGTGATGTCTTCAGGAAAGAAAGAGAAGAGATTGACGATATTCTTCTTTGTCAACCACCATTGATTAAGCACAATTTACCTGTGGAGGATCTTGGTACCACTTTTCCACCTAAGGAAGATCCTGTTTTTGAATTAAAACCTTTACCTAATGATCTTAAGTATGCTTATATAGATGATAAGAAAATATATCCTGTTATTATCAGTTCTAAACTTTCAGGAAAGGAAGAAGAAAGGTTATTGGAAATATTGAGGAAACACCGAGGAGCTATGGGATACACTCTTGATGATTTAAAAGGTATTTCTCCTACTATATGTCAGCATGCTATTAACATAGAGCCAGATGCAAAGCTAGTTGTTGAACATCAATGCCGCTTATTTCCCAAGATGAAGGAAGTGGTAAGAAATGAGGTATTGAAGCTCCTTGATGTTGGTATTATTTATCCTATTGCTGATAGTAGATGGGTTAGTCCTGTTCATTGTGTTCCTAAGAAAGGAGGTATCACTGTTGTGCCTAATGAGAATAACGAGCTTATTCCTCAAAGGGTAGTAGTTGGTTATAGGATGTGCATTGATTTTAGAAAAGTTAACAAAGTTACTAAAAAGGATCATTATCCTTTACCATTTATAGATCAAATGCTAGAGAGGTTATCTAAGAAAACTCATTTTTGTTTTCTTGATGGTTATTCTGGTTTCTCTCAGATTGATGTAAAAAAGCAACATCAAGAGAAAACCACTTTTACTTGTCCTTATGGAACTTATGCTTATAGACGTATGCCGTTTGGTTTGTGCAATGCTCCTGCTACTTTTCAAAGATGCATGTTTGCTATTTTTCATGGTTTTTGTGAAGAAATTGTGGAGGTTTTCATGGACGATTTCTCCGTCTATGGAAATTCTTTTGATAATTGTTTGCACAATCTTGATAAAGTTTTGAAGAGGTGTGAAGAAACTAATCTTGTTCTTAATTGGGAGAAATGCCACTCTATGGTGAACGAAGGAATTGTTCTTGGACATAAAATCTCCGAAAGAGGTATTGAAGTTAACAGAGCAAAGGTTGAAGCAATTGCGAAAATGCCCTGTCCCAGGGATGTTAAAGGTATTTATAGTATTCTTGGTCATGCTGGTTTCTATTGGAGGTTTATTAAAGATTTCTCTAAGATTTCAAAGCCTCTTACTAATCTTCTTCAAAAAGATGTACCATTTGTTTTTGATGATGATTGTAAGGAAGCTTTTGAAACTCTTAAGAAGGCTTTAACTACTGCTCCTATTGTTCAACCACCTGATTGGAATTTATCCTTTGAAATTATGTGTGATGCTAGTGATTTTGCTGTTGGTGTTGTTCTTGGACAGCGCATAGATAAGAAGTTGAATGTTATTCATTATGTTAGTAAGACTTGATGCTGCTCAGAAGAATTATGCTACTACTGAGAAGGAGTTTTTTGCTGTTATTTTTGCATGTGATAAGTTTAGACCTTACATTGTTGATTCTAAAGTTACTATTTGTACTGATCACGCTGCTATTAGATATCTTATGTCAAAGAAGGATGCTAAGCCTAGGCTTATTAGATGGGTGTTGCTTTTACAAGAGTTTGATTTGCATATTGTAGATAGGAAGAGTGCTAAAAATCCTGTTGCTGACAATTTGTCTAGATTGGAAAACGTTTCTTTTGATCATATTTCTGTTAATGATAGTTTTCCAAATGAATAGTTGGCTTCAATATGTGGCGACCCAACCCGTTAAAAACGGATTGAATCCTGTGCATATAAGTGCTAGTCCCTGGATCATTAGCTAGCACACACAGTAGATGTATAAAAGAGTACCAATGCATCAAATTTATTACATCGTATGATCCAAGAATATAATTATTACAAAAGGGCTTAGCATCGATGGCTAGCTCACAAATAATAATTCAACATAGCAAATAAATAAAGCTCCATTACTCCACAGGCACCGCTGGGTGGAGACTCGCGACCTAAACGATATAAATCAATCGTCCTCAGAGTAATAACCTGCAACATAAAAGGTTGCAGCCACGAATGGTCAATACACTTGGAATGGTATTGGCAAGATGTCACTATGGTGGATATCAATGACGACCTATCATACATGCATATTTGGCTGGTGGAGTTCAGGCTCTTTGCATGAAGCGATATATTTTCTTCCTACTTTTCAAATCATTTTTGTTTCTTCAAAAACAACTAAGAACACATTGAATCACTCAAGTGCTCCTATTAAAATCTAAGGACACATTGATTCACTCAAGTGCTCCTAACCCATTGTTCACCCATCAAGTTTTACTAAAGAAATTAGAATGAGGAGATCCTTCAACTGCTTCATGAGAAGTTGCTCAAATTGTCCATTACCGGGGACACGGCTAAGTACTTAGTTTTTGACACTCTGCAGAGGTTAGTACACTTTCACCACATGGCTCGATCGAAGACCAAGCCGAGACCTTTGGGAAACAAAACAATGAGCCTAGCCCCGGACCCATACCACCTATCTTAGCTACATCAGCTGGTCACGGTAGGTCACGGTTTCATCACTTAATCAGTCAAGCCAGAGCCCATTGACATGTGATTGTACTCGGAAGCCACTAAACATGAACGTCTATCAATCTCTTTAAGCCTGGGTGGCTTTCCCCACCATAAAACACACTCGATGACCCAATCAAAGCCATTCCACCCAGGTGATTCATTGATTAGTGCTTTTCATTAAGGTAAACAAAACTTTCAGTACTCATATCATGAAAACCACCCACGCAACTAATAGCATGGCTAAGCAATTCTACAGTACGATGACTATCAAGGAATCAACTAGGAGTTCTATGGCTCATCTATTTGGGTCTGCAGCAAAGCATAATAAATAAACTTGAAAACATCCTACACATGCAAGCTACTGAAAAACAAATTCATGCATAAGAAAAAGTAGGAGATTTATGATGTGACACTTGCCTTGATTGTTGTTTCCGCTAAAACACTCCTCGCAATCACAAGGTTTGCATTCCGAACAATCTATCGTGGCAAACAATTTCCAAATCAATACACGGCAGTACAATACACAACAATGCAATATGCATGATTTACAGAAGTGAAAATAGTTATTAAAGCCTTTATGAATCATTTTCTATAATAGAAAAGAGACATAAACATGCATTAATGCAATCTGAAAACTTTCAGTATGAAAATAGTTTATAAATTTATGAAACAGGTGTCCATGGATAGACAAAATAACTAGCTTTCAAATGCCGTTGGAATCATATTTTTATAAGTTACAGAAATTAAAATATGCTCAAAATACACTTTATAGGAGTTTTAAATTTCATAAAAATTTCGTTCTGTAACAAATAAAAATAATGAGACAGAAAAATAGCTCGCATTTTTATGAATCCAACGGTATATTATTTGTAATTTTTCGAGTTACGAAACTCAAGATACGAATTTTACAAGTTTACACGTTTTTCTGCTATTTCTGTCAATTTCGAAAATCGAAGAATATTGCAGAGAATATTCGGCTGACATCAGCGTGGACTGGTCAGCGGTCAAACTACGGTCAACACGCGATCTGGGCCGTTCGTATGATCCGACGGACCAGAATGAATCTGCGAAATCTCACCCAGTTCAAACGAGGACGACAACGGCGGTGGTCAGACGATGGTCGTGGCGGCGGCTCCGGCGGTCCCCCGGCCCGTCGGTGGTGGCGGCGAGCTCCCTGGCAGTCTCCCCTGTGTTCCCCTGTCCTCCTAGCTGTAGCTGCGAGCTCTTCCCGAGGTCACGATGGCGGCGGCGAGGTCGAACTCCGGCGAGAAATCGGACAGCCTGGCAGCGTAATTTTTTTAGGGTTTTTGGGGGATAGGAAGAGGAGGTTATGGGGTATAAATAGGTGTATAAATTTGGAGCGAATTAGGAACAAGTCGGCCGAATTTTTGTGGACTCGGAAACTGAACCAAAAACGTATACGCGCAGATCTCCTGGAGGTTGAGGACGTGCTGACGAGGGATCCCACGCGTCAGGGAAAAAAAGAAAAAGAAAAGGAAAAAGGAAAAGGAGGTGCGGGCTGGCTGCTGCTGGGCCAGGCGGCGCTTAATACTCGCCGCGCAGGCCGTTGCGCTGCGCGCGCGCGTGTGCTGCTGGCCAGCTGGGCCGGAACAGTCCGGTCGGTCCAAAACTTTTTTTTTATTTATTTTTTTCGAATTTAACTAAAAACTGTTTACTGTTTTGTATATAAAACTAGTTTTAGAGCTCCAAATTGAGCAAAATCAAATTCTCCGGATTTGTAAAAACAAGGGCTATATTCCTAGATATATTGGAACATTGTACAAGCCCATCAAATAGTACAAAAATACATTTTGATGCAATAGAGCCACGCTAAGCTAGCAAATGCAATTCAACACAAAATCGGGTTTTTGTCCAAAACAAAATCTTTTCAGTTTTGAGAAATATGCAGAGGTGCATATGCATATGAATGACATGATGAAATTCCCAAATCTAAAATCCGGGATGTTACACAATAAATGTAACTTCGCGAGACCTTCCTTGGTATGCTGTTTATGCTAACTTTATTGTTTCCAAGTATTTGCCTCCAACCTTTACATCTCAGCAAAGAAGGAAATTCTTTTATGATTTGAGGCATTATTTTTGGGATAACCAACACTTATATAAAGAAGGAGTCGATGGTATTATGCGAAGATGTGTTCCAGAATATGAGCAACAAGAAATATTGAGAAAATGCCATGGTAGTGCTTATGGAGGACATCATGCTGGAGATAGAACTGCACAAAAGGTTCTACAATCAGGTTTTTATTGGCCAACCCTTTTTAAAGATGCTAGGAAGTTTGTTTTATCTTGTGATAAATGTCAAAGAGTTGGTAATATTTCTAGACGTAATGAAATGCCTATGAATTATACTCTTGTTATTGAACCATTTGATTGTTGGGGATTTGACTTTATGGGACCTTTTCCTCCTTCAGAAGGTTATACTCATATACTTGTTGCTATTGATTATGTTACCAAGTGGGTAGAAGCCATACCTACAAAGAGTGCCGATGGTGAGACCTTGTTAAAAATGCTTAAGCACGTTATTTTTCCTAGGTTTGGTGTGCCTAGATATCTTATGACCGACGGAGGATCTCATTTTATTCATGGTGGTTTTAGAAAAACTCTTGCTAGATATGACATTAATCATAGAATTGCTTCTGCTTATCATCCTCAAACTAGTGGGCAGGTAGAGCTTTTAAACAGAGAGATCAAGTCTATCTTGCAGAAGACTGTTAATAGATCTAGGAAAAACTGGGCTAGCAAGTTAAATGATGCTTTATGGGCTTATAGAATTGCTTACAAGAACCCCATGGGAATGTCTCCTTACAAGATGGTTTACGGAAAAGCGTGTCACTTGGCCTTAGAATTAGAACACAAAGCTTTTTGGGTAGTGAAAGAGCTTAATAGGGATTTTAAACTCGCCGGTAAGAAAAGGTTGCTTGATTTGAGTTCCCTGGATGAGTGGAGAAATGAAGCTTACGAGAATGCCAGACTTTTCAAAGAGAAAGTCAAGCAATGGCATGATAAGAGAATTCTTAAGAGAGAGTTTCATGTTGGTGAGAAAGTTCTCTTGTATAGGTCTCGTCTCAGATTTTTTGCAGGAAAACTACTCTCAAAATGGGAAGGACCGTTTGTTATTGAAGAGGTGTACCGCTCAGGTGCGATAAAGATTGCTTCGTTAAAAGATAACACTACACAGGTGGTGAATGGACAAAGACTCAAACATTATATTGCTGGAGATTCTTATAATGAAGATGTTGATGTTATTCAAACGGTGACTCCGGAAGAATTCATCCAGGACAATATGCAGGGACCTGCAGAGCTCGTTTTCAAATAGGTAACAGTTCTAGTCAGAAAAGGTTTGCGTTAAACTTTTCTATTAATATTTTTGTTATTTTTATTAAATATGAAAAATCATGAGATGAAAACAGGCAGGAGATGGAGTCTGGTGGCTCCTCACTACCAGGGGACACGGGCCCACTCCAGGCCGTGCCGCCCTGTGGTGAGACCACCCCGGAGCTCATTTCCATCCTGGTTTCCTCCTGTGATTTTGTTTCGATGTTTAATTTTTGCCTATATAACCCCCCGGATAACCCGAGGTATGAATATCATGTTTTTGTCATGTTTTTGTTCTGATCTATTTCTGCCAGGAGTTGTTTTCAGTTCTAGGAGCATCATGGCTTCTTCAAGTGATGACAAGGAGAGGATGCCTTCAGAAGATGATCGCCAAGACCTTGAGCCAAAGGAGGAGGCCGTGAGTGAAGCTGAAGAAGAAGAGCAATGCTCGTCTCCCCACTCTGTCATTGCAAGTATTGGAGTGGTGACGAACCCTAGCAAGTTTAAAACAAGCTCATGGATGAGCACTGGAGGAGGTGTGCCGCACCACACCTTAGCACCACGGACATCTCTGCCAGGCAACAACCACTTCCATACTCTAATACATGAACATCAGGTTCAAAAGGTACCTAGATCACGATTGCCCTCTGGTTGGGATATAGATCATTCTAACAGTGCAGGGAAAGAAAGTTCCAAGTGTGAAGAAGGATGGGGAAATAATTCCAAGAGCTGGGATTCTCTGGCTGACAGGTTCATGAGCCGTATTGAGCACAACTCAGAGATGATTCATAACCTCAGTTACAAGATTGATGACTTGAGAGATTTGATTGAGAAGCTTATTAAAGACTCACCACCACTGCCAAAGGAGTAATTCGTCATTGGTATAGGCATCCCCTTGGTTTGTTCCAAGCTTGGGGGAGTGCCGCGGTATGACATCATTATCTTTTACTCATTTACTTTTCAAGCAGAGTCATATCATGAATAGAGAAGTTATCTTATAGAATAGTTTGCAGTGTGGAAGTATCCTCCTTAGTTGGTTATCTATGTATCCCTTTGTGTGAGTAGCAGTAATGAAATATTAATGAGAAGTTCTATCGTTTACTTTCCGCACACTTTATTTTAATTTGCAATCTTTCTTATATGATTAGTCTTGTTGATTAGTATCGGTATCACTTTGGGAGCATGAGTAAATTTAGTTGGTTTTGGCAAACTTAGCTTGGTCAGTAGCAACATTACCTTGAGGTTTGAGTAGAAAAAGAAAGAAGTGCTAGTAGATACATCATTTCAGCTTTCCTTCATGATTGGCTCATAAGCATTAGTATTCTCAGGATAAAATCATTTGTACTCTCAAGGAAGTTTGCATGATTGTTCCTATTATATGTATGTTTGTTTGTTTCATGCAACTCTTATGCTTGCTACCTAGCCTTGCTATCCAAAAACCTGTATGAGAGGGAATACTTCTCATGCATCCAATTCCCAAAAACCAAGTTACTTCCAAAGAGTCCACTATAAATTCCTATGCATGGTATTTCAAGCCATTCCAAGTAAATTTTCATGTGCTACCTTTCAAAAACCTTCAAATACTTCTCATTTTGTGCCACTGTTTTTAGCTCATGAGGACGTAGTGGTTGGGTTTGTTATCTTCCATACTAAATTGAGTACCCCTCGACTAGGCAGCTTCATCTGCTCGTCATTAATTTTGCAAGGGAGCTGGTCAAACCATTGTAATCTAAAAAGAAGAGAAAAGAAAGAAAAAGGCACTCCTCCATGGTTTGTGAAAGTTGGTGGGCACCCGATGGAATCGGTTAGCCATGGTTTGAGAAAGGAAAAGGTGGGGAGGAGTGCCAAGCTATAAAAGAGCACAATTGTGCCAATTAATCAAACATCTTGATACCGCTCTCACTTGTTTAGTATGGAAGATATCAAGAACTCCGTTGCTAGTCGTTGACAAAAGCAACCACCTCTCAAAATAACTTTTACCTCTGTTTTACAAATGAAATGTTCTAGCACATGTTTAATCCCTGCTTCCCTCTGCGAAGGGCCTGTCTTTTACGTTTGTGTTGAGTCAACCTATTCCCTTCTATCTCAAGCAAGCATTTGAGTTGTTATGTTTCACTCATCCATATGTTGATCCGTTCAATCATGTTTACTATCTTCCTTTGTTTAGTATAATGCTTTTATCTGAAGGAATATATCTTTGAAAGCTTTCTATGATTGCAAAGAGTTTGTTTTGTTTAGCATATGGTTTTTGCTATATTAGCTCTGTTATAAAAGGCTCCATCTAAAAATAAGTATAGTTTGTTCATTGTTCTCTGACCAAGAACTAAGGTTTGCCATCACCAATTATAATTTGCCTTGTGCATCTTTATTTGTGATTCCCTTTTACTTATTGCAAGTCTATATCATATAAAGGGAAGTTGCTGTCTATTATAATTTGTGCCTTGGTGAATGTGATGCTTCTTGTCCGTATTTTGATTATCGACACTTCACTCCGTAAACCTATGGTCATGTTTACCGAGTTTAGTTTTCGCTTCGGGACAAGCGAGGTCTAAGCTGGGGGGGGAGGGTTGATATACCCATTTTGCATCACTATTTTGTATCATAATTTACTGTTATTCATTGATATATTTCACATTTAGAGATGATACTTATGTTGTTTCCTCTGTTTTTACATGTTTGATGATCATTGGAGGATTTGCTGCCGGAGTCAGGATTCTGCTGGAAAAAGGACCATCAAGACACCATGTTTTAGAAGATCAGGAAATCCCAGAAAAATACCAAAAAATTATTTTTCGCCAGAAGACTGAAGAAGCCAGAAGGAGGAGGCGAGAGGAGCCACAGGGTGGGCTCACCCACAGGGGGCGCGGGCCTACCCCTAGCCGCCTCGGCCTGTGGTGAGGCCACCCTGGACCACTACTGCCATCGCCCCTTCATGTATATCATCGTCCCCAAAAACCTAAGTCAAGGGGGGGGGCTCAGAGATAGACACCGCCGCCTCTGCGGGGCTGAAAACACTGAGAGAGAAAAGCTCTCCGGTAGGCAGAAATCTGCTGGGGAAATTCCCTCCCGAAGAGGGGACATCATCACCATCGTCATCATCATCACGCTAGACTTCATCGGGATCATCATCACCATCATCCTCATCACTAGCACCTCCATCTCCACCATCACCACGCCATCCCGCTGTAACATCTTGGGTTGAATCTTGTCAAATTCTTAGGGGAAACTTTGCCGGTGTTGATTACTCTTGTAATTGATTCTATTGGGTGGAACCGTTGAATTAAGGTTTATGTTCATATTGTTATTTACCATTATTTTACCTCTGGTCATGATCCATATGATGTCTTGTGAGTAGTTCGTTTAGTTCTTGAGGACATGGGAGAAGTCGAGATGTTAATAGTGAAACTATGTTGAGTAATATTTAATGGTTTGATATTTATGTTGTGGTGTATTTCTACTAGTGGTGTCATGTGAATGTCGACTACATGATACTTCACCATTTATGGGCCTAGTGGAATGCATTGTGTATATGGTCAATAATTGCGGGGTTGCCGGACCGACAGAAACCCAAACCCCTGTTGGGAAACCATTGCACCAGGGAGCGTCGGATCTTAGAGTTTAAGGCTATGGTTAGATTTTTCTTAATTACTTTCTTGTATTTGCGGATGCTTGCAGGGGGGTATAATCACAAGTGTGTATTAGTCCTAGTAAGGGTAGTACGCTAGCACAGGTTCACCCCCATAACACTTATCAAACCAATGAAGATTACTTAGCAGCATGAAGCGAAAGCTCTCGACAAAAACTCCCGTGTGTCCCCAGGAACGTTTGGTAATCATAAGTTACACAACCGGATTGTCCTTTGCACTAGGAAGGATTGGGCCACTTGCAGCAATTACTATTACTGTCTTTTATTTATTCGTACTTTATTTATTTACATTACCAAATACCCCTGAAAACCTGTTTGCTAGTATTTACAGTGAATCCTTGATCAAAACCACTTATCAACACCTTCTGCTCTTCGTTGGGTTCGACACTCTTATTTACCGAAAGTACTACGATACACCCCCTATACTTGTGGGTCATCAAGCACCTACGAGAAGGTGACCGCCGCCTTGCGTATGTTGGCATACGGTATACCGACAGATATAGTTGATGACAACTTGGCCATGGGTGAGAGCACAACTATTATGTGTGTCAAGCGCTATGTCGTAGCAATTGTGCATATTTTTGGCTCTACATACTTGAGAGCCCCCAGTGCTGAAGACACGTCAAGGCTTTTGGAGTTCAACAGTAACCAAGGATTTTTAGGTATGCTTGGAAATTGTCCGGCGGTATGGCATGGGCAATTCAAAGGGCACAAAAAGGATATCACTATAATCCCTGAAGCGGTCGCCGATCATGAGACTTGGATTTGGCATGCATTTTTTGAAATGCCCGGTTCGTGCAATGATATTAATGTTCTTTAACGGTCACCACTAATGACAAGGCTTGTATTGCGTGAAGGTCCATTGGTGGAGATTGAAGCAAATGACCACAAGTACAACTATGGCTACTTCCTCACCGATGGCATCTACCCAAGGTGGCAAACATTTGTGAAGCCGGTTATTCAACCACGAGGTAAGAAACAAACCTAATTTCAGAATGCACAAGCGGTGACATGGAAATATGTGGAGAGAGCATTTGGAATTTTGCAAGCCCAATTTGCTATTGTGTGTGGGGGGGGGGCTAGATTTTTGGACCAAGAGTGCCTTTGGTATATCATGAATGCTTGTGTCATCATGCATGACATGATTATAGAGGATGATCATGGAAAAAATGTAAATCATACCCACTATGAATTGATGGGGGTTCCCGTGCAAGTGAGGAGGTTCGCACATAGGGTGGCCCATTTTATTGCCTCGTATCATTCCATTCGTTCCAATGATACAAATGATGAGATTCAAAAAGATCTTATGGAAGACTGATGGAAATGGAATGGAAAACAATAGTGCCTACTTGTTGTATTGTTTTAAACTATGTTGTATTGTTGATGAACAACTTGTTGTATTTGTTGTGAACAATTTGATGTACTTGTTGTGTTATTTGCTTGTGTTGTAATAATAGCTAGCTAATTTATTTGTGATTTATTGGAGTTTGTTTGATCTTGTTGAGTCTATAGAAGTGTGGAAATGTTGTTTGCACCGGCGTAACGCACTATAGTTTAGAGCGCCTGGTGGAGGAGAAGTTTTGGCCCCGACGCTCGCGCTGCAATTTGGCGCCTCCGGTGGAGGAAATTCTAGCGCTGCGCATGGTATAGGTATACAACGCGGTCGATGCGCCATTTACAGCGCCAAAATGTGCGACCACTATTGGAGAAGCTCTTAGCAGGAACACCTAGCCAATCAGTGGAGACCATCGATGAGAAATATGGAATTCTCCGTCAGCCAGATCGGAGGCGACCGATAACAACATAACAACGAGTTGGATGGAAAAGGACCGCTAGATCCAATGCTTGCCTCCTTTATTGCATGTGAGGGGAAGACACAAGACTAGCAACTCCACCAGCCCCCACCTAACATGGCGGGCGGCGCTGCCCCAAACCCGAATCACGGCACGGCCGGGGATGCCGCCCCGGCCTTCTCGCTCTGACAACATGGACAAAGGTCTCCCATCCCTCCACCGCTGATTGATGGACCCTTCTCTCCCAGCTGCCTTTGGCAGATGGGTGCCGCAACCATGACGAGGGCTAGCAGAAGTAGCGGAACGATTGCCCTTTGCGTAGTTTTCTGGGCGGCTGCTAGGGTTAGTCCTCAGTGCTGACCTGGGGTGTGACACGGGGACGATCGTGGGAGGGAGGGACGCCGATGGGGAGGTCTGTCCGCGGCAGCAGAGGGCAGAGGAAAACCCCATTGTCCTCTCTAATTAGCAAGAGATAGATGCAAATAAAATATGTTCACAGAACCAACAAGTTTACCTCCTCGGCGAGCTTGTGATCATCAAATCCCGTTGATTCCAGGTGCAAAACTAGTTCAGGTGCAACCTTACGATCACTTGCCTATCATCAAAGCTGAAATTGAACACCAATGGGTCCATATTTCCCGACAACAATGCATAAGAAAGATTTCTTAGTTGAGAGTGTGTGCTAAGAGATGGTTCCATCTTCCTACTTGATGTAACACAGAAGTTTATCTACCGAATGAATATAATGAAAATACCATAGCTTAAACAGGTCCAAGTGCCAAAGGTATCAAGAAGTGAATTGTCAGCACCGAGATATTGCAATTCAAACAGAAATGTTTTAGTCTTGAACTGAACGCAATGATATGATCACTACCAAATTTGAGATTCTGTTGTGGAGGTCTCTCAATGAGAATATCAAATGGAAGGACTAGCATTGAATAGGCCTCCTTATACATGAAAAATAAGCTATTTCAGTCTCAGCCCCCTCACTATAATCAATGGAATGGCAAATCACATTAGAGTTCTTAAGAAAAAGCATGTAAGTTTGCCCGATGATGAGTAATGACAACAAATCACCAGTCGCTAAGAAAAAGTCTGGTTATTCACATTCAACAATCAAGGTTAAAATTGATAATTTGTAGCATAACCAATTCTTTGAACATGCCACTTAAGCTGTCTAGTAAAATGTAATGCAATCACCACTTGCATACAATACATACAAACTCAATTAGTTCAAATAATAATAATGAAGAATCCAGTGTTAGGAATAGACAAGTTATATTCCCTAGGGGCCAAAGGCCACAACATATAGTTACACATACATGTGATAATATGCAGGAAACCCCCTAACAGGTGGAGAAATACACATATACAAATATACATCTAACACCCCCCCTCAAACTCATGGTGGATCCACAACACTGAGTTTGGAGAGTAAGAAGTCATGCTGCGCTCTAGTTTGTGCCTTTGTAAAGAAATCCGCCAACTGCAAATCTGAAGGCACATATTGAAGCGCAACAACCTGAGCCTGCACCTAAGCATGTGTATAAAAAGCATCAACACCAATATGCTTGGTAAGCTCATGCTTGACCGGATCACGTGCAATACTGATAGCACCTGTACTGTCAGACAAAAGTGGAGTGGGTGTTGTAACAGTGACCCCAAAATCTGCAAGCAACCATCATAACCATGTCACCTCAGCAATCAATAAGGCCATAGCTCGCAACTCAGCCTCTACACTCGAACGAGAAACTGCAACCTGTTTCTTCGTCTTCCAAGCAACAAGCAAACTACCAAGAAACACATAGTAAGCAGAAAGTGAACGACGATCCATAGGATCACTCGCCCACGTAGCATCCGAGTAGCACTGGAGCTGGAGAGAGCTGGAATGAGGAAAGAAAAGGCGACGAGTGATCGTGCCACAAAGATAACGAAGAACACGGAGGAGATGACTATAGTGAACAGTGGTAGGAGCTGAGACAAACTGACTCAGAATATGAACAGGATAAGATATATCAGGACGAGTGACAGCAAGATAAACAAGACTCCCAACAAGATGGCAATAACGCGTCGCATCAGGAAGAGGATCACCATCAGCAGGACGAAGCTTGACATTAAGCTCCATAGGAGTCTCAACAGTGCGCTCATCCCCAAGAGCAGCACGAGCAAGAAGATCCTGAATATACTTTTCCTGAGAGATAGAAAATCCATCAGAAGTGGAAGAGACCTCGATCCCAAGAAAGTAGCGGAGAGGACCAAGATCAGTCATAAGAAACTGATCACAAAGACGAGCCTTAACAAAGGCAATATACTCAGGATCATCACCAGTAATGATCATATCATCAACATAGAGAAGGAGAAGAGTGCGTCCACGAGGAGAAGTGTGAACGAATAGCGCTGGATCATGAGCGCTGGGAGAGAAACCAGCAGCAGTCACCACAGAGGCAAAACGCTCAAACCAAGCACGAGGGGCCTGTTTTAGGCCATAAAGAGAACGCCGAAGACGACAGACCATCCCATCAGGGACAGAATACCCGGGAGGAGGCTGCATGTAAACCTCCTCACTCAACTCGCCATTAAGAAAAGCGTTCTGAACATCAAGCTGAGACACAGACCAGTGTCGAACAGAAGCGACAGCAAGAAGAGTACGCACAGTGGTCATATGAGCCACAGGGGCAAAAGTCTCATCATAGTCACGGCCGTGCTCCTGCTGAAAGCCACGAGCCACAAGACACGCTTTGTAGCACTCAAGAGATCCATCAGAGCGGGTCTTAATTTTATAGACCCACTTACACGTGATAGGACGAACACCGGGAGGGGGAGAGACAAGATCCTAGGTGCCAGTGCGCTCAAGCGCAGCAATCTCCTCAGCCATAGCAAGCTGCCATTCAGGATGACAATCAAGATCCCGATAAGAAGTCAGCTCGGAGGCAATAGAAAGACCGTACTAACTAGGAGAGTAACGGTTTGGAGGACGATGTGGACGAGTCGCCGGAAGAGGAGAGGGAAGCTTGTCAGAAGAAGACGACTCATCAGAAGAAGTGGAAGAAGGAATAGCAGAGGAAGACTCTGAAACCGGAGAACGAGGAGAACTAGGGGAACTAGACAGAGTAGAGGATGGCACCGAAGTCGAAGAGGGCGCATCAGAACAAGGTCCAGGAGGAGGGACAATAGGGACAGATGGAGGTGTATCAGGAAACAGAAGAAAGGAGATATCATCCACCGGGTAGGTACCAGAGGTGGGGCGAGGATAGAAGGGATGCGTCTCATCAAACGTGACGTCACGAGAGATGCGCATCCGATGACCAATAGGGCCCCAACAACGATAGCCCTTATGCTCATCACTGTAGCCAAGAAAAACACACTCAATAGACTGAGCGGTCAGTTTGGTGCGTTCACGAGGAGGGAGAAGAACATAGCAAACGCAACCAAACAAATGAAGAGTCGAGTAGTCTGGAGAACCACCAGAGAGATGCTTGAGAGGGATGCCACCTTGGAGGGCAGCAGAAGGCTGGATGTTAATGAGATAAGTCGACGTAGCGACAGCCTCAGCCCAGAGATGCGGCGGAAGAGAAGAAGCAATCATCATAGCACAGGTGGTCTCAAGAATATGACGATGCTTACGCTCGGCGACACCATTTTGAGCATGCGCACCGGGATAAGAAAACTGAGCAAGGGTGCCCTGCTCAGCAAGAACACCACGTAGGTGCTGAGAGATATACTCACCAGCAGAATCAGCACAGAACACACGAATGGGCAAGGAATACTGAGTGCGGACCATGGCCGCAAAGCGCTGATAAATAGAAAGCACCTCACTGCGAGAGCGCATAAAAAACAACCAGGTGTACCGTGAAAAATCATCAATGAATAAAATATAGTAGCGATGACCCCCTTTTGAACCAAAGGGAGCCAGACCCCAAACATCGGAATGAACTAAATCAAAAGGTCGCTGAGATACAGACACACTGGTAGGATAGGTAAGCCGAATCTGTTTGCTTAACCTACAATCCTGACAGTTCAAAGACACATCTCTTGAGACAGACCCCAGAAGACCATGACGGACTAAAGACGATAAACGGGAGCCACAAAGGTGACCCAGCCGATGATGCCACTGCTGGAAAGAGCCAGTGACGGAAGCAGCGACCGTAGGAGAACTAGCCGATAAAGAGGTAGCGGATGGAACACGAAGCCAGTCTAACTCCCAGAGCCCTGGAGACTCACGGCTGCGAGGGCCAGCTCCAACCAGGGCCTGTGTGTGGCGGTCCTGAACAGCACAAGAATCAGCGTCAAGAATGATGTGACAACCAGAATCAGTAAGCTGACTAGCAGAAAAAAGATTCATCTTAAGGCTAGGAACATGAGAAACATCAGGAACAGAGAAAGAGGAAGTAGAGAGGGTGCCTCGACTGGAAACAGGAAGAGATGTACCATCAGCCGTGATAACACGGATAGGAGAAATGAGAGAACGAAGAGCAGAAAGAATAGAAGACGCAGAAGTCATATGAAAGGAAGCTCCAGAATCCAGATACCACGGGGACATACCTGACTGTGCAGAAGGTGGTGGTCGCGCGGTGCCAGAAAAGGTAGACACAGGACCAGCAGTGCCCGACGAGGAAGAGTCTGTAGCAGCTAGCAGACCACGAATACCCCGAATAATATCCTGCTGAGAGAGTGCAACTGCAGAAGATCCTGTAGAACCAGCCTGCTGACGAGCGTGAAACTGCTGATGTAAACTGGGATCCCTCCTCTAGCAGCTAGAAAAATCGTGGCCAGGCTTGCCACAGTAGGAGCAGGGAGGACGAGGACGGCGGTTCTAACCGCGAGGCTGCTGAGGCTGACTCTGGCCCTGGACCGGAGGAGTAGAGAGTATCGGCGGCACTGGAGACCGCAACGGAGCCGACAACATAGGAGGACCACGAGCAGCAAGTACAGAGGGAACCTCAAGAAGACCAGCACCACGAAGACGAGTCTCCTCAGCACAAAGCTCAGACAGCACCTCAGAGAGCGGGACACGACCATGAGCAAGTAGCTGGGCGCAACGAGGCTCGAACTCCTTGCGGAGCAGAGACAAGAACTCATATACACATTGAAACTCCAGATCAGCGCGCACAGTCAGACATCAGGGACAAGTGGCACACACAGCTATACGAAGAGAATCAAGCTGGCGCCAGATAGCAGCACTCTGAGTGTAGAACTCATCAATGGTAGAATCACCCTGCTGAAGAGCATGCTCCTGGTGAACCATAGACAGGTAAAGAGCATCCCCAGACGGCTGATAGCGCTGACGAAGAAAGGCCCACTGAGCTGCAACAGTGGGAAGACCCATGAACTCAGCAGCATACTGAGGCAGAACACTGGAAGTAAGAACAGCAGCAGCATGCGCATCCTCATCTATCCACTGAGTGTAGTCAGTCAGATCCAGCTGGTAGGTCGCAAGAGCGTCAGAATACTCCTGGACATATCGGTCATACTCAGCCAGAGCAGTAGCATCAGCACTCTTGGCTGCATCCTTGGCCTCCTGAGTAGCATTGGGGGCAAGGGCGGCGTCGGTGGAATAGGCGCCGTAGGAGCAGTGGGGCGCGGCGGACAGGGGACCTCGCCAAAAAGCACACCCCAAAGACGAAGACCGCGCATGTGGACGCGCATAAAGGCAGCGAAATCAGGGTAATTCGCGCCATCAAAGATCACCGGGCAGCGAGGAATTGCAAGGTAGCCCGACGACGACGAAGAAGAAGACATAGCTCTTTCTTTTTACACGAACTGAATCTGGATCAACCAGGACGATGATGTCCTGCAGAAATTTGCCGAGGGCCGGCACCGCTGGCCGATTCCCGGCGGCACAAGCCTATCCCCGCCGGCATTGACCTTTTTCGGCGACCGGCGGCTGAATCCGGTGAAGCCTGGTGGGGGCCTGGGCGGGTGAGGAGCTGGCAACGGGGAGCAAGAGCTGGCGACGGGGCGGATCCGGGGCGGATCCGAAGAGTTGGCGACGGGAGGACGGCCCACGACGGAGACTGGCCCGCGAGTGCGACAGGAGCTGGCGACAGGGAGCAGGAGCTAGCGACGGGGACTGCTTGCGGCGGACTCGGTCGCGGCTGGCTCCTGGCAACGGATTAGATCGGGGGGGGGGGGGAGGCGACGGAGACGGCCTCCAGCTTCAGATCGAGGCCGGGCCGAACGACGGGCGGTCAGGCGCAGACGGGAGTGCTGGCGGGCGGGAGCGCAGGAAGAGGAGCGGCGGCGAAGGCTGGAGCTCGCCGGGGAGAGGCGGCGGCGGTGGCCGGGCGCGGCGGCAGAGGGCCGGGGCGGGCGGCGGTGGCGGCGGCGAGAAGAGGAGCTAAACCTAGTGCTCTGATACCATGTTAGGAATAGACAAGTTATATTCCCTGGGGGCCAAAGGCCACAACATATAGTTACACGTACAGGTGATAATATGTAGGAAACCCCCTAACAGGTGGGGAAATACACATATACAAATATACATCTAACATCCAGAACTAAGCTTTACATTTACTTGTAGTTGGAATGAACCGATCAAAATTGTGTAGAACCTTACTGATCTGATATGTATTAATAACTTGTACACCATTACAATCGTTTGCATGAAAAATATATAATTTGATGAGTCAGTTCTACTAGTCCATCTTATAGTCGTCGTATTCTAAAATACCACAAAGTTAATCTTGAAATATAATATGGAGTAGTCTACAACAACCCCTTCATATATCTTAACACCACACACAAGATTACAAACTTAGTTCCATACAAGCCATGCCGAGTTGGTTTATGCATAACAGATTGTAGAACATTACAAAATTAGTTTTAGAAAATGATTCAATTTAGATTAATCTGTGACCTGTAAAGTGAATAAGACGAGTCACTGCCAATTATAAAGATTTCTTGACAGTACATGATATATATGTGCAACGACAAAAATATATTGATAATCAATCAGAAATTCCATTTGTATAAGCTCAACAAGCAACCAAGCACTTTATATGAAAGTAAATGCAAAGATTACAAGAAACCATGCCATGGTAGCTATAAAAAGGTCTCGCCGGTGATGATCCTCCTCCATCATCCATCATTCACACACTTAGAGCACATACATCAAAGATAGAAAGGTAGTAGTGAAACACAAATCCACCATGAAGACCTTGCTCATCCTTGCCCTTCTTGCTGTGGCAGCAACCATGGCCACCGCCACCGTGCAACTCGACCCATTCCAGGAACAACAAGAATTTCCCGAACAACAACAACCATTTTTCTTGCAACAACCGTTGTTCCAGCTTCTGCAGCAACAATTGAACCCGTGCAGGCAGTTCCTCGTGCAACAATGCAGCCCTGTGGCAGTCGTGCCATTCCTCCGGTCGCAGATCCTGCAACAAAGCAGCTGCCAAGTGATGCGGCCACAATGCTGCCGGCAGTTGGCACAAATCCCCGAGCAGCTAAGGTGCCCGGCCATCCATAGCATCGTCCAGGTCATCATCATGCAGCAGCAACAACAACTACAATTCTTCCAACCTCAGCAACAAGTTTTCTCCCAGCCTCAGTCACAACAGGTGATCCAGGGCTTCTTCCAGCCTCAGCAGCAAGCTCAGTTCGAGGGGATGAGGGCATTTGCGCTGCAGGCCCTGCCTGCAATGTGCGATGTTTACGTCCCACCGCATTGCCCTGTCGCCACTGTCCCGTTCGGTGGCTTCTAAGTAGACAAGAAGAGTTGTGGTATAAGACCATCGGTGATGGACCGATCGGTGTAGCAGTGACGAATAAATAAAAGGTCATGCATGTTGGAATTATGTGTGTCCTGCAACTACATTCAAAGTTATTTGGAATTATTTAATTTTCGGAATACCTCATTATGGAAATATACATGTATTTGTATATGGAATTAGTCTACATATTTACTATGGAATTATTGCTTGTTGGAACATACTTAAGTGTTAAGAGCTTAAGGAATCCGGTGGATTATCAATGGAATACAGTATACTTTATTTTATACTGGAAAGACTACCCGGGTACATTGATAATCGGAAGGAACTAGGTCATGGATTAGGTCACGGCCCTAATAGCGACCTGCATGATTAATGGAATTTAGACATGATCATGGCGCATTGCTCACAAGTGCGTGTTCCAGGGACGAACGGGTAAAGTCCTTTAATAGACAAATTGTATCGTGGTTGGTAATTTGATCTGGACTGTATCTCGGAAACTAGTTCGACTAGGAATCTTATATCTGTATAAGAGGTGGACTCTTTGGAAAGATAGTATAAGAAGGTCCCTATCCCCTAGCCTCAAATATGCGATTTGTGAGCGGTACCACGGATAAGCGCAGAGGAATAGGGGATAGACCACAAACCCTAAATTTCTTACATTGGTATCAGAGCCGAAGGTTCGCTAAGGCCACTGCCGCCGCAGATTCTCACGTTGCCGTGGTGGTCGGCGCTTTGTTCCGCTGCGCACTCATCTCGACAGGGTCGCTACAGCCCTTAGCCTAAGATCGCCGCTGACGTTTTCTCCGTTTCCTCTTGCAAAATTCTCATCTGGCGAATACAGCTCCGAACTCTGCCGCCTGTCGTCTTCGGCTGACTCCGCTGCAAACTACCTCAAGTGATTGTGTCGTCTTCGGCTGACGAGAGGAGCAGACTCGTCCACGATGCGTTTTCGTCGGAATCTCGAACCGATCGGGAGGAGATCACGTGGTTGGAGAAATAGCCACGGAACTACACAACTCTGTCTCGGTTTCTCCGTAAGTCCGTAATATTTTCCGCTGCTGAAAATCAACAAGTCGCGTGTAAAGCCTGCCGATAGAAGCATCAAGTCGCCGGAGGTTCCGCTCGATCGGGGAAACGCAATGCGAAAGTGTAGATTGTATTGGACGTACAGATCGAGGAAATTAAAACAAGTTGGCTCGGTGGTTCTTCTCCGATGGACGCAGATCAAAGAGAGACAGCAGGAAATTATTCCAAGTATGGGGAGTTCACCGAACTTGAACGACCAAGCCAAAGTTCTCTGCGTGGATCGATCCAGGGCAGAGAAAAGAAAGATCAAGGCTAACGCACAACAGCCAGCGGAATCGTTCGATCTGAAAAAGCAAAGCAGCATAGTTTTATTTTTCTTTAGTTTATTATCTGCGCGGACGGATTGAGAGTACTAGACTACCAGTGCTAGCTTGCAATCTACAGAAAATCAAGCCTACTGCCTAAGCATTGCTACGTACAAGCTGCAATGCTGCAGGAAGTTGGCTAGCTACTAAGGCGCAGTTTTGCTGCACGACGGAAACTGCAGGTCGTGCTCCAATCCCCATCCTGCTGTTATGACTGACGAGTCTACGTCACATGTTACTGCAGGTTGTGCCCCAAGTGCACCTTTGCTAGCCGGCTGGAAGTACCACATGCACCTGTGCGCGCGTGCTATGAGGGAGGAGATCGATGCTAATTAATCGAATACCGACTAGTATCTATTAATTAGTTTATTTTATTGGATCATTTATTAACGAACTAACTTGTTTTTGGTTGTTAATCACTGCATATTAATCATAGCGAGGAAAAGACTTCTACTCCGAACAAATTGAGGAGGACTTCCGATCATGGAAGCGTGTATGATTCAAGCAAATATTTATACGGTGGAAATTACAGTTGTCAACAGATTATGCGGAAAATTATGCATATCTGGAAAGTGTTTTTTGTGTGTGGATATATTCTATTCTTGAATATCACTTATTTATGGATGAATGCTGGATATCATCCCATGAAAACAAAATATTTGGTCTTCACTTGACGTTGGCAACACAAATTGATTATTCGGTGAAGATAACTCCATATGGAGGAATACTACGGTACATCCTTGGAATTTTATTATTATTGGTATTTACGACTTGATCATATACCAGGGAAGAAAATTAAGTGGCTTATTATTGGAATTCTCGGTGGGAGGACTATCAGCTTTGGATTTTTTCGGTATTTGTGGTATGTGTGTTCTTACACTCCCATTGGAGGTTCAGTTATCTTATCTCATTTATGACTTGGGCACATATCAAGGAACGAAATTAAGTGGCTAATTAGGTCTGGAACTTTCAACTTCAGTGGGAGGATTATGGTACTTCATCAAGACATATTTTTATGGTATTTCTAGATTCTCCCACCGGAGGTTAATTGTTTATTTTATTTTCATTCCTTGGTGACTGCACTTGATATGGTTATATCTTATACAATACAAGTCGGAAGGTCTTTGTTGTATTATGAATCTCATACTGAAGTGGAAAATCAGTTCGTCAAAGTATTTAAAGGTTTGCAACTGATATGTGGGAGAGTACACTTCAGGAATATTAACTAGAACTTATGTAAAGTGCACAAAATTATTCATCATTGTATTATAGTGTATACTCCACGGTTGGTTGGAGGAATATGACAATTGGTTCTCCTAATTATTTGGAAAGAAAAACTGGTGGAAAGTAGGAAAATAATATTTTATCAACAATGGAATTATTGGAAATCATAATGGACTTCTTTACTTGGAATTCTTGACACAAAGGAAATTGTGTGTAAAACTGCCAAACTAACATGTTTAGGAAAAGTGGGAGGAATTTACTTTGTCTTAATTTGAAATTGTTATGGATTTATTGTTGAAGACACTCTAAATCTTAGAGGAAGAGCTAAAACTACTTGAAGGTCATAAATTTGTCGTCGATGTCAACTATGGGTGGAAGGTTATCATCTACTTAACTCAATGTGGAATTATTCATAATACTGAAGCTATGTGTTGACGAATAATTGATGCGGAATTTCACTTGAGGAAGTAATACTCGAGGTGCCAATAAAGGTGGAATTTCACTCGAGGAATTAAGACTTGAGGTGCCGAGGACGGCTGCGCTGGAATGTTATGGCGGAAATTAAGGTACAACAAGCAAACATTTTGGGGGAATAAATCACTTATAGTTCTTTTGATTATCTCTACCAAGTATTAATATGATTGCTGATCCCTTGACTAAGCTTCTTAGTCAGGAGGTATTTGGTAAGAATGTTAACACTATGGGTGTACGAATATTTGAATTATCGTTTTGGACAAGTGGGAGATGTTGGAATTATGTGTGTCCTGCAACTACATTCAAAGTTATTTGGAATTATTTAATTTTCGGAATACCTCATTATGGAAATATACATGTATTTGTATATGGAATTAGTCTACATATTTACTATGGAATTATTGCTTGTTGGAACATACTTAAGTGTTAAGAGCTTAAGGAATCCGGTGGATTATCAATGGAATACAGTATACTTTATTTTATACTGGAAAGACTACCCGGGTACATTGATAATCGGAAGGAACTAGGTCATGGATTAGGTCACGGCCCTAATAGCGACCTGCATGATTAATGGAATTTAGACATGATCATGGCGCATTGCTCACAAGTGCGTGTTCCAGGGACGAACGGGTAAAGTCCTTTAATAGACAAATTGTATCGTGGTTGGTAATTTGATCTGGACTGTATCTCGGAAACTAGTTCGACTAGGAATCTTATATCTGTATAAGAGGTGGACTCTTTGGAAAGACAGTATAAGAAGGTCCCTATCCCCTAGCCTCAAATATGCGATTTGTGAGCGGTACCACGGATAAGCGCAGAGGAATAGGGGATAGACCACAAACCCTAAATTTCTTACAATGCACCCATATATGTGACCTCCAACCTGTACTAGTCGAAACATGGAAATAAAAAGACAAAATTCTTGTCTCCATAACATTGTTCCATTCATGTTTACATCTACTAACCATAATCTCATGCATTAAATAGATGTTTATGCAGTCATAAATGGTATGAACATAATACCAAAATGGGTGCAAATCATGGATTTGAATTGAGGAGTAGGAACCAAGTGCAAATAGCTCTTTAATGGCGAGGCTCCTGAGTTATGAGTTGTACTTTTTTTAGGGATGAGATTTTTTTTTTCTTTTTGGAGTAATTTTTAGGGATGAGATTGTTTCATTGCATCGGAATTTCACAGTTTACGGTGTCAGCCAAATTGAAAGGATAAATCTCTTGTTGAAAATATAAGCAATTTACCATAAGATTTAATCCGAAATAACCAATAATAAAGCATGATGATAATTACATGAATTAATCTAATCATGCATACTAGCAGAATAGATGAACATATAACATCTAACACAGATAAAGAGATCACATCTATTCCAAACGCTAGTACAAGAAATTGTAACAGAAACTGAAATAGGTAGGAGCAGATTGCATACGGTGCTGCAGGAGGGTTCACGTTCGCGTTCAGATTCGCGGTGGCGTTGAGGTTTGCATTGGCATTGGCACCAGCGTCTTCAGCCATGTCGCCGATGTAGAGGCTGCTGATGTCCGGGAAGAAGTCCTCGTCGGGGAAGGAGTCGTCGGTCGACGTGATGCCGTCAGTAGTCGCATAGAGGCGCTCCCCAAAAACCTGATCGCACCTCACCCGTACAGGTTCACAAGAGGCGGGGTTCCGGAGGCCTACTGTCCCGTTGTCCGGTGCACACCGGAAGAGGGGATGGAGAAGGTGTAGCGGCGGCGCAAAGCTCTGGAGGCGTGAGACGGGATGTGATACGGCGTGATTAGGGTTTGCGCCTAAGCCTGCTTATATAGCGCCGGTCGGGTAAGATGTTGGGCGCAGCCCACGTCCGAGTTAGTAACAGCACACGATCCGGAAAAATCGGAAACGACTGATAGAAAAATAACTCGCGCAGTAATTTTCCCGAACAACAAAAAGATAAGTAAGCTCGGCACCGAGGCACAATTCCGCAAACCACGGCACGCGCGCGCATCGTGACGAGGCAAGGCGGGTGGCGGAGGAGGAGAAGCGCGCGTGTAAGTCTCTCCTCTTCTCTCACTTTAGGAGGTAGTAGAACACCCCACTATATATATTGGTGCAACCCCATCAAACTAGCAAGGTGGGACTAAACTTTGGTGCCATCCCCTGCTAGGCATGAATGGGCCAAGAGAATTTCAGAATTTGTATTGGGCTATGGGCTAAAGACCACAACCAAATTCCAACAATCCCCCACAAAGTCTCATTGGCACATCTCATCACATCACATCAAATAAATCCAGAATATTGTTTATATACCAGTGCAAGGTGGAGACTGTTAAGTTGAACTTTCACTTAGAACTTCATGCTACACTAGATTGCAACTTGAATAGTGGACTATGCCTTGAACTATAAGTTTGGTGCGCACTAGTTTCATACAAAGCCTAGACCGATACTAGGCTGCCGCAAGGCTTCCCCGCGGTTTGGAACTTATGCGTCATACTCCATGGCCTTTCATGAGTTTATTAGAGAGCACCCAACCCCCATAGACTGTGACGTTTGACAGTCAGACTCATATAGGTGTGTTCTTCAAAACATGTTCTGCAGGGCAACATCTTTGCTATAAATAAGCCACTTAGAACACATTAAGATAAATATCAACCTTCCCTGCAGAATAGGAGAGTATTGCATCTATATGGAGTGGTAGTATAATGTAGGGATACTCTCCTCTCAGCTGACCAACAGCTTGTCTCCCAACTCTAATTCACGGGATCTCCGATCACATAGAGTGGGTTACCACTGTGGACAACTCAAAGTGTGGGTCTCAAACCCATCTCCCTCGATGCATTATCTATCACATTGCGTGATAGACCCTTTGTCAAGGGATCTGCCAGATTTTTAGATGTTTGGATATAATCCAATGCAATAACTCCAGAGTTTCTCATTTTGCTGACAGATTTCAATCTCCTCTTCACATGTCTTGATGACTTCATATTGTCCTTAGAACTGTTTACTTTGATGATCACAGTTTGATTATCACAGTTCATAGGAATTGCGGGTATGGGTTTTTCAACCACAGGCAAGTCCATCAAGAGCTCTCGAAGCCACTCTGCTTCAACAGTGGCTGTGTCTAATGCTGTGAGTTCTGCTTCCATAGTTGACCTCGTTAAGATGGTCTGCTTGCAAGACTTCCAGGAAACAGCACCACCACCAAGTGTAAACACATAACCACTTGTGGCCTTAGTCTCATCAGCATCAGAAATCCAATTTGAGTCACTATACCCTTCAAGTACCCTTGGATACCCAGAGTAGTGAACTCCATAGCTCGCAGTGCCACTCAAATAACGCAAAACCCTTTCAAGGGCCTGCCAATGAACATCTCCAGGATTTGACACAAATCGACTCAACTTGCTAACAGCAAAAGAGATGTCAGGCCTCGTAGCGCTGGCCAAATACATAAGCGAGCCAATAATCTGAGAATATCTCAGCTGATCTTTAGCATCCTTAGGATCTCCCTGATTCTTTCGAACCAACATGCTAGGATCATATGGCGTAGGAGAAGACTTGCAATCGCTATACCCAAAACGACTCAAGATTTTTCCACATAGTGAGATTGAAGCAGTGTTATCCCACCATCGTCATCTCTCAGTAGCTTGATATTCAAAATCACATCAGCCACTCCTAGATCTTTCATCTCAAAACAATGAGATAGAAAGTCTTTGACCTCCTTGATAATATGAAGATTGGTCCCAAAAATCAGTATATCATCAACATACAGACATAATATGACTCCCTGGCCCCCACCATGGCGATAGTACACACACTTGTCAGCTTCATTAACAACAAAGCCTACATCAGTTAAGGTTCTTTCAAACTTTTCATGCCACTGCTTAGGTGCTTTCTTAAGACCATACAAAGACTTCAGCAACTTACACACCTTTCCTTCTTGACCACCTACCACAAATCCATCCGGCTGATCCATATAAATCTCCTCATCTAACTCTCTATTTAGGAAAGCCATCTTAACGTCCATTTGATGAACGAGAAGACCATGCGAGGCAGCCAGGGATAGTAGTACTCGGATAGTGGTCAATCTGGCCACAGGTGAATAAGTATCAAAGAAGTCTTCGCCTTCTTTCTGGGTATAACCCTTAGCAACAAGGCATGCCTTGTACTTCTCAATAGTACCGTCAGGTCTAAGCTTCTTCTTGAACACCCACTTACATCCTACAGGTTTGCACCCATAAGGACGATCAGTAATTTCCGAAGTTCCATTTGCCAAGATGGAATCCATCTCACTGTGAACGGCTTCTTTCCAGTAGTCAGCATCTTGAGATGCATAGGCTTCTGAAATAGAAGTGGGAGTGTCATCCATGAGGTATACAATAAAATCATCACCACAGGTCTTTTCAGTCCTCTGTCTCTTACTCCTAATAGGAGCTTTATTGTTATCCTCCACAGGATTTTCAGAATGTTCTATCGAAATGGTGGGTTCAGGAATTGTAAATAATTCTTGACTAGATGAACTAGGCATCTCCTGATTTGATGAACTAGACGAACCTTTCATTGGAAAGATGTCCTCAAAGAAAGTCGCATCATTCGACTCCATAATAGTACCAACACGCATGTCAGATACTTCAGACTTTACTATAAAAAATCTATAGCCAATGCTGTGAAACGCATATCCCAGAAGAACACAATCCACGGTTTTTGGTCCAAGCTTTCGCTTCTTGGGTACTGGCAAGTTTACCTTTGCCAAACAACCCCAAGTCCGTAAGTAAGAGAGTTTTAACCTTTTCTTTTCCCATTCCTCAAATGGTGTAATTTCTTTGTTCTTAGTGGGAACCCGATTTAGGACATGACACGCAATCAAGATCGCCTCCCCCCACCATGCCTTGGAGAGACCCGAAGTGTCTAACATGGCATTAACCAAATCAGTTAGAGTACGATTCTTTCTTTCAGCCACCCCGTTAGATTGGGGCGAGTAGGGAGGCGTCCTCTCATGGATTATACCATGTTCCACACAAAAAGAATCAAATTCATTGGAAAAGAACTCTCCACCACGATCGGACCTAAGCCGTTTAATCTTTCGATCAAGTTGATTTTCTGCTTCAGCTTTATAGATTTTGAAGTAGTTCAAAGCTTCATCTTTAGATTTTAGAAGATACACATAACAGTATCTGGTGGAGTCATCAATTAATGTCATGAAATATTTCTTTCCACCTTTTGTCAACTCACCATTCATCTCGCAAAGATCTAAATGTATGAGCTCTAGTGGTGCCAAATCTCTTGCCTCCACAGTCTTATGAGACTTGCGAGGTTGCTTTGCTTGCACACACACTTGGCACTCAGAGCCCTTGACATTAGTAAATTTCGGAATTAAACTCATGTTGGCTAGCCGCGTCATGCAACCAAAGTTAATATGATAAAGTTGTGAATGCCAAACATTGGACTCATTATCATTGCAAACATGATTAATAACTTTAGTGCATAAGTCTGACAAAGAAAGGCAGAACAAGCCTCCGCACTCATAGCCTTTCCCAACAAATTGTCCATACTTAGATATTACAACTTTATTGGACTCAAACACCAACTTAAAACCATCTTGACATAGAAGAGATCCGCTGACGAGATTTTTATTGATGGAGGGAACGTGCTGCACATTCTTCAGCTGTACGGTCTTCCCCGAAGTGAACTTCAGATTTACCGTACCAACACCTTGAACAAAAGCATGTGAGCCATTTCCCATCAGCACGGAGCCAGCCCGTGCGACCTGATAAGAAGAAAACATGGAAATATCAGCACATACATGTATATTGGCACCGGTGTCTATCCACCATTCAGGCGAATGACAAACTGAAAAGATAGTGGGAAATATACCGTACCCAGCATCCTTCATATCGGTATCACCAACAACAACATTGACAGAATTGCCGCTGTTTCCATGTGAACGCTTATCAAAGCGTTTAGGGCAGCTAGGAGCCCAATGATTCGGATCACCACATACATGGCAGGATCCTTTCTTCTTATACTCAGTCTTCTTCTTGAAGTTGATAGTCTGCGAGGCCTTGTTCTTGCCGTCAAACTTTCCCTTGCCCTCAAACTTGTTCTTATTCTTGGACTTATGGGACTGGAAGTTATTTTTCTGCACCACATGTGCACTAGAACTTCCATCAAAGCCTCGAACACGTGTATCCTTTGCTCTCGCCTTTTCCTCAACATGAAGAGAACCAATGAGATCCAAAATGGAAAACTCATGTCTCTTATGTTTCAGAGAAGTAGCAAAGTTCCTCCATGAAGGAGGAAGCTTGGCAATAATGCCACTGGCCACGAACTTGTCCGGTAAGGTACACTTGAACTGCTCAAGTTCTTTGGCAAGAGACTGTATCTCATGAGCCTGCTCCACAATGGGACGGTCATCAGTCATCTTATAATCATAGAATTGCTCCATGATATACAGCTCAGTGCCAGCGTCGGAAACACCAAACTTGGCTTCCAGCGCATCCCACGCATCCTTGCCATTATCAAATGACATATAGGTGTCAACAATGTTGTCACCAAGAATGTTGAACAAAGCCCCAATAAACATGGTGTCGACTTTCTGAAAAGCTTCCTCCTGAGCAGGAGAAAGATCTCCCTCGGGTCTGCCAAGAGTGGCGCTATAGCAGCCTAGGTTTTTTAACCATAGAACTGCTCTCGTGCGCCATCTCCTATAATGGATACCATCAAAGGGAGGCGGCCTGGTAGCCGCGGCCAAGCCAGTTGGGCTCAATTGCCTATAATCAGGTTTTTGGATTGTTGAAAATATAAGCAATTTACCATAAGATTTAATCCGAAATAACCAATAATAAAGCATGATGATAATTGCAGGAATTAATCTAATCATGCATACTAGCAGAATAGATGAACATATAACATCTAACACAGATAAAGAGATCACATCTATTCCAAACGCTAGTACAAGAAATTGTAACAGAAACTGAAATAGGTAGGAGCAGATTGCATACGGTGCTGCAGGAGGGTTCACGTTCGCATTCAGATTCGCGGTGGCATTGAGGTTTGCATTGGCGTTGGCACTAGCGTCTTCAGCCATGTCGCCGATGTAGAGGCTGCTGATGTCCGGGAAGAAGTCCTCGTCGGGGAAGGAGTCGTCGGTCGATGTGATGCCGTCAGTAGTCGCGCAGAGGTGCTCCCCAAAAACATGATCGCACCTCACCCATACAGGTTCACAAGAGGCGGGGTTCCAGAGGCCTACTATCCCATCGTCCGGTGCACACCGGGAGAGGGGATGGAGAAGGTGTAGCGGCGGCGCAAAGCTCTGGAGGCGTGAGACGGGATGTGATATGGCGTGATTAGGGTTTGCACCTAAGCCTGCTTATATAGCGCCGGTCAGGTAAGACGTGGGGCGCAGCCCACGTCCGAGTTAGTAACAACCCACGATCCGGAAAAACCGGAAACGACTGATAGAAAAATAACTCGTGCAGTAATTTTCCCGAACAGCAAAAAGATAAGTAAGCTCGACATCGATGTTAGGGATATACCAAATGGGTATACCAGCGACGTACTCCTAAACCAGCAAGCCAGGGTGGCCCATCAAGGGTGGTATGGCGGATTGCCTGCCGGGCGGCCCAGTTGCTGGAGACATCATGGCGGTACTGGACGCAGGTGCTTATAGTGGATCCGGAGACAGGCCCATGGTGGATTACCTTGTAGTACACGCATAGGACTTAGTCTAGGACTCCAAGTTATATCCGCTCCGGTACCGACGTGTAGCCCACGCCAGGCGCCTTTATAAGCCCGGCGTGGAGCAGCCCTTGAGGCAGGAGAACACAATAGCTAGGTTTACGGCCAATCGCATAGCGAAACAGCCATCTACCTCATTGTAACCAAGCACTTGTTGCCATATAGTGAATTATAGAAGCACGTAGGGTCTCACCACCGTTGCGGGATCTGAAGCTGGGTAAACTTGTGCTACCACCGTCCCGGATCGCTCTGTCGTGTTCACCCCCTTCCACAAACCACCATACCCCTACCTCTATGGCAGATCTGTTGACGAAACCACGACAGTTGGTGCCCACCGTGGGGCTAAGCGCGTCTGGAGCGCGGATCTAGGTGGGATCCGCCTTCCCAGGCATCGGTGACACCGTAACCATCGGGCGCGTCCTCTACGATTCTGGCTTCCCCATCGTCCTAGCGGATAACCTCTGGGTACCGGCTAGAGAAGACCCTGCTCGATTCACCATTGTTCCGATCGGAGATATCCATATCTTCATTGGAGAGACAAACCCTACCCCCGCCACGGAAACCAATTTCCGGTGGATTGGTATGGCTGAAATCCCCAAACGGACCGCTTTCGAGCTGGATACGGAGGAGGACTCATCTGATCTGGAACTTTCCAAGTTGCCTAGATCAGATCTGAAAAACAATCCCACCTAGCCTGCCCAAGTGGAAGGGGAAGTGGTGGTAGACTACTGTGAATCTGCCATGAGCAATCTGGCGTTAGAAACACCGCGGTATTGCCTTGTTGTGTTCGCAGGTATCACTTCGGGATCTACCTCCAATGGAGAAGATAGCCCAGGTGAATCCATCCTAGAGGCACTTAACGAAAGTGGTGAATCGGATGACTAGGATAGCAAAGGCTATGACTCTGACCATTACGATGCCACCATGAGAAGGATCGAGGCGGAATTAGCACAGCAGGCACTCGAAGAGCAGAAAGCTGCGGCCAAGCAGGTGTTCGTAACCAACAAAGGAGATGATGCTGGGTAGGCAACCGGTGATTCGCCATCTCGGGCAGTCCATGACGGAGATGCCGGCAAAGAGCAGGGTAACCCGCCACCAGCTGCCAATCCCACCATGTAACAACTTCCTGAGATCCACGGCGGACCCAGACCTCCGCAACCCGCCATCCTCGAGGACCAGCACCCAGAAGACTTCACGACCCCGTTGGATAAGGTCGTCTGCGGAACTCTAGCAGATACAATCACCCCTGACTATGTCAGGGATGTGAACGATCTCTAGAAGAAAAGGCGAGCACTCCTCAAAGAAGCAAAGCGAGTCGAGAAGATGGGCCAACAGCTAGATGGCGACATTGCTAAAGCTCAAGACATGCTGAAGCGCGCAAGGAATATGGAGGAGAAGTATGTTACTCTCATCCAGAACCAGATGACTGAGGGAGGCGACCTGCAGCTAGTGCGAAACCTTGAGTTCACCGTACCAACAGCGGAAACTCTGGCCATGATGTATATCAAGAATCCACCATATGTGGATAAGAACCACGATGAAGTCAGGGCTCGCCCATTGAGAATATCGTGGCTGCAAAAGAGCTATTGGAGCATAATAAGAGCCCAGCAGCCCTAGAGATGGCGGTGAAACTGATGACCAAAGCATTAGTGCAGCAGGAGAAGGCTACGTCATCATGACGGCTCGAATCTGATCCTGCACAATGCAGGTCCAGCACTGCCTCCAAAGCTCGGGGGGCTGGCAACTATGGTACGCACCCTGATAACGAATCTCATACCGGATCCTCAGATATCCGAAGAAGAGAATCTCGCAACCGGGCGAACGCCATCCCAATATCCTCCGATGACAAACCAAATGGCAAGGGCCCACAGAGAAATCCATCGCCACCTCACAAGAACTACCCTGCTTATGGATACCAAAAAGACAACGCTGCTCCCTACCATAAGACCAACATGCCGCCACCAAAGTATAAGACGTTCGAAGTCCCAAAGGGAGGGATCGTCATACGCGACAATGATGGCAAGTGAGGGCGAAGCCGTGACGCTGGATGCAGAGACGATCCGCCACGACGGGAAGCCAGCAGAGACGGCGGATCCAAGCGAAGGGAATGATCTCACCATGATGACGGCACGCACCGTGGTGGTGACAAGGATAAGCATCACTCCTCTCGCCATCATGATGACAAAGGGCAAGGCTCCCGCCGCCATGACGATGATCCATCTCCACGAAGAGCAGAGGGAAGCCATCATAGCTGTAGAGATCAGTCGCAGGACGGCGAGAGCAAAAGACGACGTGATCCTTCGCCATCTCCACCAGGCACCCCTCATGGCGGTGGCGGTGGCGGTGGCGGACCAGCAAGGTCACGCAACTCTCGCAAGGATCCGCTGGACCAGAAGCCCTACGATGCGCGTACCCACCTAAACGAGATAGCCAAGTCTCAAACAGCCTTCTTCCTTGGCCCAAAGTGCTTTGGACAATGGATTCGTGATGAACCCATCCAGCATGGGTTCAAGATCGAGAAAAATATCCGCCAGTACAATAGAGTCGATAGGCCTTTAACTTGGCTACAAGACTACTTCAATGCAGTACAGTTCGTCGGGGGATCACCCAACGTTGTTGTCCGCTATCTGCCCCTGATGCTATCTGGCACTGCACGGCAGTGGATCAACGACTTGGCAGAAAATTCCATCCAAACCTGGTTCGATATGCAAACTGCGTTCACCGAAAACTTTGAGGGGACTTACAAGAGACCCCATAACATCAGTGACCTCCAACAGTGCCGACGGGCTAACGATGAGACCTCCCAAACTTTCCTCGCACGATGGCTAGATATAAAGAACTCCCGTGAGGGGGTTACCGATGAATCTTCCATCCTCGCGTTTATCGACAGTGTGGAGAGAGGCCAACTGCTCCACCATTGCCTGCTGCGGGAAAGGAACGAAGGGAAACTAACCCTAAATTCCATGATCACCATCACAAGTAACTACGCGGCAGCCGACGACGACGCCCGCGAATCTCTGAAGGCTTCCGCCATCCAGAATACTGGAAAGCAGAATAAAAGCAATAAACGGAAGAATCCGCCAGAAGAGCAGCAAGCTCCGGATATGGTGGCCACAACCTTCGCTGACAAGGGTCAAAGCAGCCAGCGCGGCAGGGGACGCGGTACTAGCAGTGGCCAGCCGCGGAGCTCTACAACTCCCGCTTCGGCGCCATCCACCCCCATGTCCTACGACGAATACCGCGATATGCCATGTTTCGCCTACCGCGAGGCTTCAGGAAAGTGCAATCACACCAACCGGAACTGCAAATTTGTCAACAACCTCAAGGCGGATCAAGAAGCTGGCTTCAAGTGCAGCCGGCGACAACGGCCTCGTGGCAGAGGAAAAGCGGACAAAGACAAGGAGTCCAAGGATGGCAGTGATATGGATGAAGACCCTACACCCAAACCTGCCAAAAAGGCAGAGGGTGATGCTGGCAAGGGCAACCCAATCAAAAACAAAAAAGGAGCCTTTCACACGTTCCTTGGACCCCCCACGGCTAAGGCACAGAGAGCCGCTATGCGCTCCCTCAACGCCACCGTGCCAAAAATCTGCCAGTACGTCCAATGGTCCGAAGTACCGGTGCACTGGAGCCACGATGATCATCCAGAGCATATCCCAGATGGATATTATGCCATGGTGGTATGCCCTGTAATCCACGGCTACGAGTTCTCCAAATGCTTAATGGATGGCGGCAGCAGCCTGAACATCATGTACGTGGAAACTTTGACCAAACTTGGCCTTACCAAAACCCAACTCCGCCATAGTGTTGTCACCTTTTACGGAGTGGTTCCTGGTCACCAGGCCAAGTCCCTCGGGTCCATCACGCTCAAGGTTGCCTTTGGCAGTGAAGAAAATTACCGCGAAGAGCCTATAACCTTCGAGGTAGTCCCGTTCAAAAGTACATACCACGTGATCTTCAGTCGCCCCGCTTTCCACAGCTTCCATGCCAGGCCCTGTTACATCTACAACCAGCTAAATATGCCAGGACCGGATAGCATAATCACCGTTTACGGCAGTTTCAGAAAGGCAAAGGAGTGCGAGGAAGGAGAAGCCGCCTTCACGGAAGCAGTGTTCTTCGGCGAGGAGTTCAAAGAAATCCATGCCGCCACGGACCCCATGGAGATGGCGGCATCCAAGCAGGAGGTTTCTGCCTGCCCACCCACCTTCAAGCCTATAGTTGACACAAAACAAGTGGAACTTGTCGCTGGTGATGCCGCCAAGACCACCTCCATTGGGACAAATCTGTCCCCCAAATAGGAAAGTGTGCTCATCGAGTTCCTCCATGAGAACTGGGACATCTTTGCATGACAGCCATCTGACATGACAGGTGTACCTAGGGAACTTGCCGAGCACGCCCTGCAGATAATCCCTGGCTCCAAGCCAGTAAGACAAGCCATGAGACGCTTCGGAGATGAAAAGCGCCGCACCATAGCAAAGGAAATCTCCAAGCTGCTGAAAGCATGCTTCATCAAGGAAGTGATCCATACTAAGTGGGTGGCGAATCCTGTGCTAGTTCCTAAGAAAAACACAAAAGTTCTGCGCATGTGTGTAGATTACACCGGCCTGAACAAAGCGTGTCCAAAAGACCCCTTTCCCTTTCCTCGCATTGACCAAGTCATTGACTCGACCGCGGGATCAGAGCTACTATGTTTCTTAGATGCCTACTCAGGATACCACCAGATCAAGACGAAAGAGTCCGATCAGCTCGGTACGTCGTTCGTAACACCTTATGGCACATATTGCTATGTTACAATGCCATTCGGTCTGAAAAACACAGGAGCAACATATCAGCACACCATGCAAAAGTGCCTGGCAGATCAAATTAGATGAAACATCCACGCATATGTGGATGACATCGCCGTTATGTCTAAAAAGCAAGATGGCCTTATAGCGGATTTGCAAGAGACCTTCGACAATCTAAGGAAGTACAACATGATGCTCAACCCCACGAAGTGCATCTTTGGGGTTCCAGCCGGACAACTTCTAGGATTCATCATCTCCCACCGCGGAATTGAGGTCAACCCGGAGAAGATCAAGGCAATCCTCGACATCTCCCGGCCCATAGATCTAAAAGATGTACAGCGACTCACAGGCTGCATGGCAGCAATGAGCAGATTCATCAGTCGTCTTGGTGAGAAGGCCTTGCCACTCTATAAGCTGATGAAGAAATCAGACGAATTCATCTAGACCAACGAGGCAGACGCTGCGCTTAAGGATCTGAAGAGAGTGCTATCCACTGCACCAGTCCTAGCGGCTCCCGAAGACCAGGAACCCATGTTATTATACATGGCGGCAACCAACAGGGTGGTCAGCATCGTCATCGTGGTAGAACGTAAGGAAGAAGCATAGGAGTACGGCATACAATGACCAGTCTACTATGTCAGTGAGGTCCTGACGGAATCCAAACAGCGCTACCCTCACTACCAAAAATTGGCATACATAGTTTTCCTAGCTTCTCGTAAGTTGAGGCATTACTTCTATGACCATAAGATCACAGTGGTGAGCAAGGCCCCACTAAAGGATATCATCAACAACAGCGATGCAACAGGACGAGTTGCAAAGTGGGGTATTGAATTGGCCTCTTTCGACATCGACTACAAGCCTCGCACCGCCATCAAGTCTCAGGCTTTGGCAGAATTTATGGCGGATTCGAAGGAAGCGTAGGAGACTACGCCCGTCCCAGAACCAGAGCATTGGGTGATGCACTTTGATGGTTCAAAGCTGCTACACGGCTCGGGGGCTGGAGTGACACTCAAATCTCCCAAGGGAGATGAGCTCAGCTACGTTCTCCAGATCCACTTCCCCACCACCAACAATATCGCGGAGTATGAAGCGCTACTGCACGGGCTACGTGTCGCAAAGGAGATCGGCGTACAACACATTATGTGTTGTAGAGATTCTGACCTTGTTGCTCAGCAGGTGGCTGGCACATACAAAGCTCAAAACGAAGTCATGGCGGCATACAGAGATGAAGTGGATGAGATGGCCAAAAGTTTCCTCGGGTACGATATCAAACACGTACGATGAGAAGATAACATGGCGGCCAATACCTTGTCCAAACTAGGATCTAGCCGTAAGGCAGTTCCGCCAGGCGTATTCCTCGAGCATCTGCGCGTACCATCGGTGAAGATGGTGGACCCAGAAAATCCAGAACTAGCAAGCTCCCCCGTCATGGCGGTTTTGCCCAGCAATCTGCCATGGGCAGAACCCTATCTGGAATATCTGACGAACAAGAAGCTACCCAAAGACGAAGTCCAAAAAAGACAAGTCAAGCGTAGAGCCGAAGCGTACACCATCATAGATGGCCAGCTCTACAAACGAAGTACCTCAGGAGTTTTCATGAAGTGCATATCCCAAGTGGACGGAATCGAAATACTAAGGGAAATCCATGAAGGCGAATGTGGGCATCACGCCGCCGCCAGATCCCTAGTAGCTAAAGCATTCCGCCATGGATTCTACTGGCCAACAACCAAGGCAGATGCAAACCGTATCGTGGAGCTCTGCCACGATTGCCAGATGTACTCCAAGCAAACCCATATGCCCGCCACAACACTGCATACGATCCCTATAACCTGGCCTTTTGCAGTCTGGGGGCTGGACATGGTGGGTCCGCTAAAAATAGCGCCTTCGGGATTTACGCACCTCCTGGTAGCGGTAGACAAATTCACGAAGTGGGTGGAAGCTAAGCCCATCAGGAAACTTGATGGCAAAACCGCCCTGAAGTTTGTCAAGGACATTGTGGTCAGATTCGGCATCCCACATAGCATCATCACCGACAATGGCACAAACTTATCTCAGGGAGAAGTTGAAGAGTTCTGCCATCACAACGGAATCCGCCTCGACCTAGCATCTGTGGCACATCCATAGTCTAATGGCCAAGTTGAGCGGACCAACGGACTAATCCTGTCAGGGATCAAGCCACGCCTAGAAGCACCGCTACATAGAGCAGCTGGAGCCTGGGCAGAAGAGTTGCCATCTGTGCTGTGGAGTCTACGGACCACGCCAAACAGATCAACTGACCTTACCCCTTTCTTCTTAGTCTACGGAGCACAGGCAATCTTGCCAAGTGATGTCCAGTACGATTCTCCAAGAGTCGAGGCCTATGAGGAGGAGGATGCAGAAGCGTCCAGACAACTATCTGTGGACCTGCTGGAAGAAGAACGAGACCTAGCAGCCCAGAGATCTGCCATCTACCAGCAGAATCTCCACCGCTATCACAGTCGGTGAGTTCACCAACGCTCGTTCAAAGAGGGTGACCTGGTGCTACGTCTGTGGTGACCCAGCATACCACTGCATGTGTAGTATGCAAGTCGTTGACATAACACCAATGAAACACCGTCTCACTAGTATTACATCGATCAGAGTGGTACAACAGAAACATCGCAGGTCCAAGGTAGGTGCATAGGATTACAAATTTCATCATACAGAAGATCTTCAGAACCTCCCCAACAGGTAGAGGTTTAGTCCCGGCGACTACAAACGAGAATAATACATTGAAGACTAAACTAGAGCTACACTAATGCAGTTGGCTTACTACAGACTAGCCCTAGCTACTTGGGTTCTAGGATTAGGGAGTTGGATCCCTTCTATTCCTATTCTAGTTTTCCTCCAATCTGGGTATAGTTGTTGACTTCATTGATAGTTCTGACATTGGTAGAAGGCTTCATCTTCATCTTTAGTGTCTCGAGGTTGCCTCCTGTGTTGCCTCCAATCTAAGCAAGGGTTACGAGGGAGTGGGGTGAGTAACGAGCGTTACCCAGCAAGTTCATATAAGGGATAAGGTGTTTGATGCACTATCTACAGCCTTAGACCCAAGAGTCGTTTGGCAATGCAAGTTTTCATAAACATTTCTTCAAAGGTTGATTTTATTCAAAAGAACTATGTCCGTCAGCCTTCACAGGTTGATTAGAGCTTCGATGGGCTCCTTTCCTGCCGCGTTCGCAGCTCCTTCCCGGAGCAGGGAGTATCTTGATACTTTCTTACACTCTGCAGAGGTGGTCACTTGTACCCATGAGAGATCAAAGCCTTGTTGCACAACCGAGCCGCGAGCTTCGTCCATACTTCCTTGGTATGGGGCCCAGTCGATGATCCAAGCCAATCACTGTTCTTCTCCGCGACCCCGCAGACCCACCCTTTTGTAAGTCCATCTTCCCCTATACCCATATGCAGACTGATTGGCGCACTGGTCCTCACCTATACACTATGGACGACGCCATAGGTAGACTAGCTCGGACCCCGGGTGCCCGCTCCTATACAATATGTGTAGCCTGTTCCGGATGGCCTTACAATCCATCATAGATCAATTGGCAAGGATTGTTCCCCCCCTATACCATAGGTAGACTGGCCGGAAATGCATTTCCCCTCTTACACTATGGTAGCACAGGCAAGACAACCCCCAAACTGATCCGTTGGCATGCGAGAGGGAAAAGATACAGCTGACTTCTCCGTCCCATTCCAGATCTCATGGTTGACCGTGATTTACGGCGCAAGAATCACTGGCGACATTTGTTATTAAGTCCTAGGGTTCACTTTCCCGAACAAATGGAACCTCCACCACAACAATCTTACCGTGGTTCCATTTGCCAGCCATCCTAGGTTACCACCACTCGGGTCGATAACCAACTAATCATATTAATTATGAAAAGAGAACCTTTTACTTTTCAATGCAGTAATAATCATACCACCGGTATATTTGCAAGTACTTTGTTAAAAGTAATCAAGAGATATGAGCAAGAGTGAACTTGCCTTTCTGATCGCAAGATTATGCGAGTCAGGGTCTTCGATACGATAGAAATCCCAATTCTGAAATAGCAATCATCATCCGGTAGGGATGATGTTAGAAATCTGCAGCATGATATGCATAAGATATGATATGCTTTACTTTAAGCGTACCCTAACCCCGATGATTTGTTACCATTGAATTATGGTGATTTATTTATGATATGTTGCACTTTTAAGCTAAGCATTGTAGGTTAGATCACTATCATGTGATATTAAAAGAATAAGACTTTAACAAGAGCTATTGTTTTAGGGTGTTATAATCATTCCTTGCTACAAGAGAATGATGGTTGATGGTGAAGACATGAAGGTAACACTTTTAAGTTGTATCTTATAATTAGCAAGCACTTGGTTGATCATGGATATGCAAAGTCAAAGTAAAGTATACACATAGTAATATCTAAGTAGTTTTAGGGTTGACAACAATCTTAACCTAACTAGGCAATTGTTATCAGAAAGCATATGGTTTGGTGAAATGCTTACTTGATATGTGATGTCTACGCACTTCTATTCTTGTAGACACTTGTTGGGCCTCCAAGTGCAGAGGTTTGTAGAACAGCAGCAGGTTTCCCTTAAGTGGATCACCCAAGGTTTATCGAACTCAGGGAGGTTAGAGGTCAAAGCTATCCCTCTCAAGCAACCCTGCAATTACGATACAGAAAGTCTCTTGTGTCCCCAACACACCCAATACACTTGTCAGATGTATAGGTGCACTAGTTTGGCGAAGAGATAGTGAAATACAAGTGGTATATATGATTATAAGTAGCAAACGTGGTATGAAATAAATATCGCTGTGAGCAAACAAGTAATAAAATAGCAAGTAAACGGTGTGCAATGCTTGGAAACAAGGCCTAGGGATCATACTTTCACTAGTGGACACACTCCCAACAATATAACATGACTGAACAAGTAACTTCTCTTTGCTAAGGCACTCTGAATTACTCTCCTATTGAATAACACTAATCATTGCGTAGTGGCTACGGAAGCACCCCTTAAAGTTCATCAAGTACTTGACAAACACCACTCATAGCGATACCCAAATCAGATCACAACTCAAGATAGAAATCATTGCAACTTAAACCAAGTACTAACACGGTGCACACACTCTCACCTTTACACCATGAAAGGAGGAATAAATCACTCAAACTATCATAGCAATAATTATTCTCATAATCCACAAGGGATCACAATCATAGCCTAAACCAAGTACCACCATGATGCACGCACTGTCACCGTTACACCATAACAGGAGGAATAGATTACTTTAATAACATTGCTAGAGTACACAAAATATCTGAATAATAACATGTACTTGTTCAACATGATACAAAGCTCACGATCACATAAAGATCACATCATGGGAGAGAGAGGTGAACCACATAGCTACCGGTAGAGCCCTCAGCCCCGGGGATGAACTACTCCCTCCTCATCATAGGAGACAGCAAGGTTGATGGAGATGGCGGTGAGGTCGTTGGAGACGACGGAGATGGCGATGGAGATCGATGGAGATGGCTCCGGGGGCACTTCCCCGTCCCGGCAGGGTGCCGGAACAAAGACTTCTGTCCCCCGAAATTCGTCGACGGTGGCGGCGGAGCTACGGAACTCTTTCTGGAAAATTGCCGAATCCCCTAGGGTTTTCCGTCCCGAGGCTTCTTATAGGCGAAGGGGCGTCGCGAGAGGGCAGCCAGGGGCTCCTCACATAGGGGTGGTGCGGCCAGGGCCTGGGCCGCGCCAGCCCCTTGTGAGGGTGGCCTCTGGCCCCTCTCCTTCCTCTCTTCGGATGTCTGGATGCACCCGAGAAAAATAGGACTTCTGGAACTTGTTTCGTCCAATTCCGAGAATATTTCCTGTGTATCACTTCTGAAACACAAAAATAGCAGAAAACAGGAAACTGGCACTGTGGCACTTCGTTAATAGGTTAGTTCCGGAAAATGTATAAAAGTACCACTAAGTGTAACGAAACAATATGCAAATGGTGTAAAAACAAGCATGGAGCATCAAAAATTATAGATACGTTTGAGACGTATCAATATGTTATTAAAAGAATAACCTTTGAAGAACATAATTTATAATGGACATGTAGTACAAAATTACCTTTTAGGGGTCATTTACTTAACAGGAAGGTTGAAGTGATTAATAAAACACAAGTTCCTTTATTATTAGCTAGTAGGGTTTGAATCACAATTTTAAATGATTCTTAAAATTGAGTTAGCAGTTATAAAACAATTGTTAATCAATAGATTATGGTTGAAAATAGAGTCTAAACTCAAGTTGATGCTTATTTAAGAGTTATCCTAATTTCTTATCATTTAAGAAAATAGTTTTAGGATTTAAGTCAAATTTTAATGATTTAAAATTGACCTAAAAGTTTTAAATTTAACTTCTACTGAAACAATGGTTGAAATAACAACATTGGAGCTAAGAAATAATTCTGATACCATTTTATGATTTTTCTCAAATTTTACTACATTAAATTTATTTTAGAAAAATCATTTTAGGGATTAAAATCCTAATAGTAAAGTTTTAGGATTAAATTTTAATAATATAAAAGTATTAATTGGAATAACAATATTGAAGTAGTCAAATTTTTATTTGGTATTTGAAAACTTGGTTTGAATTATTATAATTGGATTTGAATTCAAAATGCAAATACTACTTAAACAAGTTTTCAAATTTAGTTCAAAATTATTTCGCACAAGCATGCAAGATTATAATCTAAATAGATAGATAATATTTCTGTGATCATTTTGGTATATCATTTGTATTTTTCTGATTTAAAATGAATTAGATATGAATTTGCAAAGTTTTAACTATTTTCTGGAATTCCTAAATAGCAGAGAATACTTTTTACACCGAGGGGGCATCTAGCTAATTAGACTGACTGGTGGGGCTGTGCTTGGTCAGCTGCCACACAGGCAGAAGTCTTAGTCAAACAGGCTGACTAGTGGGCCAGGTCCACGTCATCTGCCATGTTGGCATTTGACTCAGTCAAAATGTTGGCTGCGTCCAGGACCTCACCGCCGGCGTGACAGGGAACAACGGCGGCGACGCTCAGAGGCTTCCGCGGACGCGCGGGGTAGCTAAATCAAACCGGGAGACTATGCTGGACCAAATAGTGGTGGCGCCGAGACTTAATGGTCACCGGAGCTTGTTCGGCGACCTGCTCCTGCGGCGGTGTACTCCGGTGATCTACCGAGCTCGAGCTACGGGAGATGCTAAGCACAAAGAAAGGTGTCCAGAGATGCACAAGATTACCCTGAAGCTGATAGTATGATCGGAGGATGCGATGGTTGCCAGAGTTGGACGAAATCGAAGAAACTCCGGCGATGACTGGCGGAAGGGAACGGCGAGATGCGCCCGATTCTGAGCCCTCCTGCTCGATTGCTTCCACCAGAACGAAGAAGAAGACCAGGTGCTCCTCCTCGAATTCTCCCTGGTTTAAGCGGTGTCCTAAACCAACGGCGGCGTGCAGAACACCGGTGAGGTGCTTCGGCTTCGAGGAGGGAATAGAGAGAAGAGAGAGGATCTGAGGCAGGGCTAGGGTTTGGCGGCGGCGCTGGGCTTCTTATAGCCGGCGTTAGACGGCGGCGTTGATCTTGACGCAATGAAGGAGTGCGGTGCATCGATCGGCCTCGCCGCAGCCACGCAGCTGCTTCCCGGCGTGAGGAGGAAGACGACCTCCTCCCGAAACGGTATCTCGGTTTGGGCTGGTTCCTGGACCGAGCTACTGGGCTGGATCAGTGGGCTGTGGCGGCTTGGCTAGCCAGGTGAGCTTCTTTCTCTCTTTTTTTCTATTTTGTTTTCTCTTTTTAATTCTATTTCTGTTTTGGGTTTTAATTGAATTTGAATTCTGTTTTGCAGTTTTTTCAAGTTTATGACTTCTTTCAGAATATACTATGTTTCTACTGACCCAATATCTTGTCATAGAGATATCTTTGCATGCAATTGCTCATATTAGATTTTAGATGTTATTAAGGTTTTTATTAGTGGTCTTGATATAGGTGATTTTAAGAATTCCATTTTAGGGTTCCATTTATTTTTCTAAGAACTTAAATAACTTTCTTAAGAGTATATAGACACTATACTTGTATCTGACTGAAAGGAGAACTATTATTTATAATAAATTCTAGCATTGGATTTCCTAGTTAGGTGTATGTATCTATGAACATGATGCTCTTAATTTGATATCAAGATTCATGCACATATTAACATGTTCAAGTTATTCACTGGATAAATAATATGGTTGATACTAAGAATGTTTATGGGGTGGACATAATCCATGGGCTAAATTATAGGATGTGGTTCTAGGGTTTTACTCATGATCACAAAGTGATGCATCTCAAATAACAGGTAAGTGAGGTGTTAGATTTTACTAAATTATCTTAGCATGCTAGGTTATCTAAGCATTCACACAATTAACTATTGGTGTGTTCACTAGTTAATGGTAGCTAAAGATAATGTTCTACCCTTTGTTATGCAAGTGTAGGTGTATGAATATTATGCATATGTTGATAGTAATTTATTGGTATAGACATATGCATGATATGAATAGCTACTCTACAGTTTCTGGGTTTGATTTACTTCCTAGTAAATTTACTTGTTTGTTCTTGGTGCTCATATGATTATTTAGATGTATGTGATATGCCCCTGGACCATGTATATGTTTTTAGTAGATGATTTTAGATCAGAGGCATATATTTCTCTTGCTTTATGGTGAGTTCTTCCCTTTTCCCAATAACTACACTTCTCTCTTTTTTATACTAGATCAACCTGGTGGTCTTGTGAAGCTTGTTCTTCGGGAATTCTGATAAACCTGCATCTTGTGGCATGCCTGCACCTCCTAGCTGCTTGACCTAATTCCTATTTGAACTAAGTAACCATTGGGTCTTGGTCTTGCTAGTTTGGTTCTTGTGGTTGTGCTGGTGGTGGTGAATCTTGCCCTGTTGCTCAACACATGAGCAGGGTGGATTGTGTGGTGGTGTTGCTGGTGTGATGGTGGTGTTTCTTGATGTGATGTTGTTGAGATGGTGGTGTTCTTGGCCCTATCTAATAGCCCAAATTCGTTGGTCTATTCATACCACAAGTTTATGGTGTCAAATGAGTGCCAAGGGGTTCCTTTTATAGTGTTTTGAAGTCCACCACAAGTTGACACCTCAAGTGGTGACTCTTGTTTTCATTTGGTGAGTAAGCTACTTGTTGTCAAGCTCTCATGCATGGGCATTACTTGGGGATCAAGTAAGAGAAGATATTTTCATGTGGATAACTATGAACATTACTTGGGATTCAAGTATAGGAAGATATTTTGAAGTGGATAACTATCCTAGGTGGCATGATGATTATCCTCTAATAATCTTTATTTTGGAAAGCCAAGTGGCATTTGGCACTAAATGGATTTGTGGCTGAATCAATTCATATTCTTATACCTATTGGTAATTCATAATTGAATTATTATCAATTGATGTTGTATTAATTGTTTGGAAGCTTAACTTCCAAATTTCATATTTGAAATGTTCATGTTAATGTGAATTATGCCTATTGTCATATCTTATTTGTTCCTATTATAAATTGTGCTCAAAATATCCAAGGTTAGCAAAGGTCATGTTCAAACTTTGAATGATTTCATTTGATTTCACCAAGGCATGATCATAAGAGTTTCAAAATGATCATAGTTAATTTTATTCAAGTAGTTTGAACTATTTAATGGAATGCAAATGAGTTTAGTTCTGTTATATCTCATATAGTTAATAAGTTATGATTTAAATAAGAATGGGTGGCTTTTATGCACTTTAGACCTTGTGGTTTACCAATTTTGGTAACAAGTTTAAGAGTGAATTAAATTATACCTAGAAGTACTAGCTAATTATTTAAGTAGTTAAACTCTATTGTAAAATCCTTTAATCAACTTGGTACTTTGTTAGTCTCTCCCTCTTCTGAATTTGTGGATTAGATCCTAAAGTATCATCTTAAGAGATGAGCCTGATACTAGGTTTGATATAGGCTCTCTCCTCTTGTCTTGGGGATAAATAGATTTAGATGGGAAAGATTATGATAATCAAGATATGCAAACAAAGTAGATTAAGAGCCAAGGTAAGACTTGTGTTGTCTTCCTTTAAGCTAGGAATGGCTTCAATGATTTAGGTTTAAGAAATACCATGGTGATCATGGTAGAATTGGTTATAAGGTCCTAAAATGATGTGTTAACATATTAATCCTACCTCACATTCATCTCCTTTGATTGTTGTTATTATCTCTACCCAAAACAAGGTTGTTAACAAAGGTCATGTTGAAGTTTATCGCACTCCAGTCGATGAGCTACTTCAGTTCCATCAACTCAAGAGAAGCTTCAATCACTTTGACAAGTTTTATTAAAAGCGCGAAAATTTCCCAGATTTTCTATGCATGAATGCAATGCACACTTCTGTGTTCTCTCTATTTCTAGCCTCACATCCTGGGATGTTACAACGTCTCAAACAACAGAAGTCCCACAAGCTATCCCCGCCTTGGGAAGGACCCTTCGTCATCAGCAAAGCTCTACTGAATGGTTCCTACTACCTCGTTGATATTCGTGAGCTAGATAAGTGACCCAGTAAGAAGCACAAGTGAAGAGACCCTGACGATATTGATGTCTACGCACTTCTATTCTTGTAGACACTTGTTGGGCCTCCAAGTGCAGAGGTTTGTAGAACAGCAGCAAGTTTCCCTTAAGTGGATCACCCAAGGTTTATCGAACTCAGGGAGGTTAGAGGTCAAAGCTATCCCTCTCAAGCAACCCTGCAATTACGATACAGAAAGTCTCTTGTGTCCCCAACACACCCAATACACTTGTCAGATGTATAGGTGCACTAGTTCGGCGAAGAGATAGTAAAATACAAGCGGTATAGGTGATTATAAGTAGCAAACGTGATGTGAAATAAATATCGCTGCGAGCAAACAAGTAACAAAATAGCAAGTAAACGGTATGCAATGCTTGGAAACAAGGCCTAGGGATCATACTTTCACTAGTGGACACACTCCCAACAATATAACATGACTGAACAAATAACTTCTCTTTGCTAAGGTACTCTGAATTACTCTCCTATTGAATAACACTAATCATTGTGTAGTGGCTACAGAAGCACCCCTTAAAGTTCATCAAGTACTTGACAAACACCACTCATAGAGATATCCAAATCAAATCACAACTCAAGATAGAAATCATTGCAACTTAAACCAAGTACTAACACGGTGCACACACTGTCAACATTACACCATGAAAGGAGGAATAGATCACTCAAACTATCATAGCAATAATTATTCTCATAATCCACAAGAGATCACAATCATAGCCTAAACCAAGTACCACCATGATGCACGCACTGTCACCGTTACACCATAGCAGGAGGAATAGATTACTTTAATAACATTGCTAGAGTACACAAAATATCTGAATAATAACATGTACTTGTTCAACATGATACAAGGCTCACGATCACATAAAGATCACATCATGGGAGAGAGAGGTGAACCACATAGCTACCGGTAGAGCCCTCAGCCCCGGGGATGAACTACTCCCTCCACATCATAGGAGACAGCAAGGTTGATGGAGATGGCAGTGAGGTCGATGGAGACGGCGGAGATGGCGATGGAGACCGATGGAGATGGCTCCGGGGGCACTTCCCCGTCCCGGCAGGGTGCCGGAACAGAGACTTCTGTCCCCCGAAATTCGTCGGTGGCGGCGGCGGAGCTACGGAACTCTTTCTGGAAATCTGATCGGGGGCTTAGGTTTTTCCGTCCCGAGGCTTCTTATAGGCGAAGGGGCGTCGCGAGAGGGCAGCCAGGGGCTCCTCACATAGGGGTGGCGCGGCCAGGGCCTGGGCCGCGCCAGCCCCTTGTGAGGGTGGCCTCTGGCCCCTCTCCTTCCTCTCTTCGGATGTCTGGATGCTCCTGAGAAAAATAGGACTTCTGGCTTTTGTTTCGTCCAATTCCGAGAATATTTCCTGTGTATCACTTCTGAAACACAAAAACAGCAGAAAACAGGAAACTGGCACTGTGGCACTTCGTTAATAGGTTAGTTCCGGAAAATGCATAAAAGTGCCACTAAGTGTAACGAAACAATAGGCAAATGGTGTAAAAACAAGCATGGAGCATCAAAAATTATAGATACGTTTGAGACGTATCAGATATCTACGATGAGACAGATCGTCCATGGAACATCGCACAGCTACGTCCTTTCTACACTTAGCACTTACCTAGCTATGTAATAGGCACCTCTATATGATCAATGAAATAAAGCATTTGATTCACTCTTAAATTTTTTCTGAGTCTTTTACCTCCTTTATTGTTCATTTAGATCGTATGGAACCTGTTGCGCAATTGTGCTTTGCACTTGCGTCTTTTTTTAAATCCGCCATGACGGTCCGCGTAGCTTTTTTATGTTTTGATCTCCATTTGATATTCTCTGTGTGGATTCCTGAGTAGTGACTTTTTTACGATCTAAGCCGCCATCTGCTAAGGATTTTGGACGGTTGCTATTAAGTATCGTCGCCCTAGCGGATTGTTCGTGCGAAGATTTTGCCATCTCACGAAAAGTCAAGCACAGAGAGCCGAAAGGCGGATCGCATAATCCTATGCGTGATTTTTTTTTCAAAGTGTTGTTTTTTGAGCATGTCAAAAACTGCAAGTTGCGTAAAACTAGGCCTGGCAGTTTCTTTGCACAAATTAAACCACTTAATAAAAACAAGCTGCAAACGTTCAAGAGCATTCCACTGATCCGCCATAAGCAGATCATTCATAGTGCAGAGCATACACACGCAGTTTAAGTTTAAATTACAGACCCACTCAGGGGCCGAATTGATGCAAGTATTTTTCCTACTACATTGCAGGGTACAGCCTAAGAAGATGACGGAACTTTGGAGGACACCTCTTCACCGCCATCGGCACCTGCGGTGGCGGCAGAGACTGACGCCGAAGCCTGGCTTGACGACCCTGGCAGTTCGTATGTTTCATAGTATACATTCAGCTGAGTGCCCAGGGCACACAGTTGATCGTATCCAAGCACACTTTGCCGGATGGCAGCCTCGTCCACCGGTGCACCGTCCTCGCCGCTCTCCGAGATGCCGGAGGTGATCAGGTCCAGGTCCATCTCGGGGTAGTGGGCCTTAGCCAAGGTTAATGCAGTCCTGGCACCACCCCGAGCGGAGGACTGTTTCCAGTCCGCCACTAGCCCTGGCACCAGCAGCAGCTTCTGAGTTAGCGCAATGGCGGAGAGGCTGGAAGAACCCGCTATCTGCAGGCTCCCGCACGCTTGGCGACCAGCGTTGAGAAGGCCATCAAGCTCCTTCTTCGCTGCGTCGGTGGCCATGCGCAAGCCCTCGGCGGTATCCACCTCGCCTTGCTCCAAGGTTGCTGCATAGCGGAAAAAGAGGGCACGTCACATACTGCATAGCAGAAATCACAAAATTTACAAGAAGGGAAAGTAATGGTACCTAGCAGGGCGTCCTGGAAGTGATTGAGGACCTCGTTAAAGCCAGCATGCCGCTTTTCAAATTCGGCGGTGGCTTTGCGGAGATCCTCTATCTCCTTGTCCTTTTTCAGGCCCTGGCGTTCCTGGTCCTTCAGCTGCTCTTCGAGGAGGGTGTTTGCGGCCAGAGATTTCTGGAGCTGCTGCTGCAGCCCATCCATCGCAATGGCGTGGCCCTTCTCCACCCCCTCAAGTGTGGACTTGAGCTTGGCAGCATCTGCATGGCGGAAATATCAGTGTGGCATTGGTTGAATAAGCATAAAGGAACTCACACTTGTTAAGGTAGATTACCGCTATTCTCAAGATGCTACTGCAAGTCCGCCACAAGAGCGCTTTTGTTTGCCAGCTCCTTCTCTTGCGAGCTGACAACCTGGACCAGGTCCTCTACCAATTTCTTGTAGTTCTGGCAAAATAATTTGAAGTGTTAGTCACTCTTAGAGCTTTATGCCGGATAATCATCCGCCATAACGCTTGGGGGCTACTCACGATGATTTTTTAGTTACTCTTAGAGCATTATGCCAGATAGGTATCCGCCATAACGCTCAGGGGCTACTTATGCTGATTTTTTGCCTTCCTAAGAGCTTTACGTCGGATAGTTGTCTGCCATAACGCTCGGGGGCTACTTAGTATGAAATTTAAAAGTTCTCTATAGAGCACTGTGTAAATGACAGCGCTCGAGGGCTATGCTATTCAAAAATTTACAGAAGTTTCTCTTGAAGCCCCATAGCGGATCGTATATGAGAATCCGCCATGGCGCTCAGGGGCTACTCGGAGTACATACCTCTTTAACAAGGCTAGTTCTCTGAACAAATGCTGCCATATCGGATGACACATGGTTACTGGCCTCCTCTTGCAAATGGTCAAGGCGGAAAAGAGCTTCTGATTTCTTCTTCCATTTTGGGGCCTCCCCAGCTCCTGCGTCCATCTGGACCGTTTTTCCGCTAAAGCTCACCTTCTTGGCACTTTTAGCAGGACGGTTCGACGGTCCAGCATTTTCCTCTGGAGCGTCCGCCATCTTGCTAACCCGTTGGGTAGAAGTGGAGGGCCCAGTTGGGCGCACGGGAGCGTCAGGTGTAGGTGGAATTGCAGCAGGAGATGGCTTGGCCCTTGGAGGTTTCTGGCCAGGAACTTATCTTCTCCTATGCGCAAAAAATAGTCACATATCAGAACAAATCAAGTTATAGATGGTATGAAGGCAAGTCATGGATTCTCCTTACTTCCGCTCTGGCAGGTTGATAGTGGCGGAATGCTCGGGCACGGTGTCCAAGTGGCCGCGTAGAGCAGGGGACGGATGGCGGGAGATGACCCTCTTGCCTAGTCCACGAACGCGCCCGTCGGCACCGCGAACACCGCGAGGTACCGTTGTTATGGGCTCATCCGCCACTACCTCCTCTTCCGCCACCTTTTGTCTTTTTGGAGATGAGGATGTTTCGTCCTCATCATCAGTAAGCTCTTTTGTCCAAGGATAACGGACGAGATGGCTCAGCTCGGAAGGCGGAAGGGAAGAAAGCTATGGAAAGATGCGAAGTTATTTAAGGAAAATAAATTGTTATGGCGGAATAGGGAGACTCTCACCTTTGGACAACTGCCATTCTCATACATGGGAATCTTCAGCTTCAAAGGCTCATCCCACCTCACCTTAATAATGTTGCGGATTCGAAGCTCGATTTCTTTAGCAGATAGTTCCTCCTTGGAATAGCGCTGAGGATCGTTGACTCCGCTATATTCGCACATCAAGGCTGGGCGATACTGAAGAGGCTAAATCCGCCGTGAGACCCAGCAGTGGATGGTATCGGCACCTGTCAGTCCAGAAAAGACAAGTTTCGAAATCCGTCGTGAGCATAGTTGGCATTTGTCATCCATTGTAAAATCGTCCATGACACCCCAGCTATCCTGCTCCTCGGCGGGACCATCAGCAAAAGACCGCAGGCCGTACTTCCTTTCAGGAGGGGCCTGGTCAGCCAGATAGAAGAAGGATCCCCGCCATCCCTTTGCAGAGTCATGAGGAACAATGTAGGTGTAGGATTTCCCGCTCCAAGGAACAAAGGAGACCGATCCGCAATTGCGAGGATCTCCATTCGAGGCACAACTTTAGATGAGATTCCCGGTTTGTGGTAGGGTCTCGCCACCGTTGCGGGATCTGAAGCTGGGTAAACCCGTGCTACCACTGTCCCGGATCGCTCCGCCGTGTTCACCCCTTCCACAAACCGCCATACCCCTACCTCTATGGTAGATCTGTTGACAAAACCACGACAACCGAGGCACAATTCCGCAAACCGCGGCGCGTGCGCTCGTCGTGACAAGGCGAGGCGTGGCGAGGCGAGGCGGGTGGCGGAGGAGGAGGAGCGCGCGTGTAAGTCTCTCCTCTTTTCTCACTTTAGGAGGTAGTAGAACACCCCACTATATATATTGGTGCAACTCCCCTTAAACTAGCAAGGTGGGACTAAACTTTGGTGCCATCCCCTGCTAGGCATGAATGGGCCAAGAGAATTTCAGAATTTGTATTGGGCTATGGGCTAGAGCCCACAACCAAATTTCAACATCTCTGATGGGACATGCCCCATCTAGAAGTTATTGATGGCAATGGCAGACAGCCTAGCTAATTTGGCAAGGTCATGGGCTGCCTGGTTGCTCTCTCTTCTAATATTGTTAACTTTGAAATTACCAAACCTTGCTTAAGAAATCCCAATCTCATCTTTAGTGCGCTGTAGGGTCGATAATATTTTGTTTCTTATCTTGATCGCATCCACCACACCTACGGTTGTCAGATTCCAACACCACACATAAGGTCTGGGAATCGTCTGAATCACAACAAGAGAGCCAGTAGCTTCAGCTTCTTCCGCGTTCGCATATCTTCCAGCATGATCTCTAGCAATACATCCCGTATAGCTCTTACCGTCTTGACTGATGAAGCCAGCATCAACATTGATTTTTACCCAGCCATATTCAGGTGGCCTCCATGGCTTCATGATATCCATCCCTGCACCTGAGTTGGTACTCGCATGACAGGCAGCGATATGCGTACCTGCAGTTGATATAGGTTTTTTGCCCTTGTGATCTCCTGCAATATTGCATAAGTTGTACCTTATTTTCTATCCTGCATCTTTTTTTTTTGAAATGGGGAGCCTCAGCCTTTGCATTATGCATATGGCAGTTCTATATTTTATTTATGGGATTTCTATTTTCGTGCCCCTGGTTCGTTAGTTGTACTCAGTTTTCCCCAGCCGCTTAACTTTTCCTCAGTTTTGTCCAAGCCCTTGTCTGAAACCGTCACCAGTGCTGGAACGGCCGGTTGCCCGATGGTTGAACACCTTTGACCGTTAACTGCTGACTAGTGGGGCCACGTAGAGCCCGTAAAGACACGTCAGAGCATCCATCTTTGTTTGACCGTAAGCATCGCCGTATCCCTGACCAAAACGCGGACGAGTGGGGCTTTGGTATATCGAATGACAAGTGGGGCCATGACGCTGATACAAGGGGCAATACACGGGTAGGATTAGATTTTTAAACGGAGCTCTACAGCGATGGCACGGAGGAGGTGGCCTGCGGGGTGCCGAGATGAGATCGACGTCCACAAAGAACTGCATGAGGCGAGACTAGACGCATTAGATAGATATGAACTAGACGCGTTTAACCATGCAAAGAAGAGAAGAAATGGTCGAGGACATCGACGACGACCTCAACACTTTGACTGACGATGTCGGACACGAACGCGAGCAATGTAGAGAAAACTAGTGTCTCTCCTTTCTGGCGTGTATAGATAGGTGCTAGGGGAGTGTGGTGGCAAAGGGAAAGACCTCGCGGTGCTCTGTGGCGTCCAGCATAGCGGGGCGGCGTGGCCGTGCCCACAGCGGCGTGCATGTTCGGCATTGGCATCAGCATGTACGTTTGTCATTGGCCTCGGCGGTATCTCTGGTGTGTCAGTGATCGAATGAGGGGACGGGATTGAGGGTGCATCCCGACGGTGACCTAGCAGTGGCGGTGAGCATGCATACCCATTCTGACCATGCCGATATCGACATCGGCATCGTTTGGAGGCTGTGGTGCTCGAATCATAGTGGAAATTGCGATTCCCTATTATTTTTACATGCATAATATATAGAAAATAGCTAGATCTATAAATCGATGCATATGAAGCTACATATATATTGTTGGTCATAATCCCCTTAGATGCATGGCTTCACGTCGTCGTCGCTTTCATCGTCAGTATCTTCATCGTCCGTGTAGTAGTACTTCCTGCACGTTGTTCCGTCGAACACCTTCACTGTGAGCACATAATCGCCTTCATATTTGAAGTGTAGGAAGCAGCCGAAATCCACACCGTGCGCGATGGCGAAATTCTCCCAGCCCTTGTCGAGGTACATCCGGCCTTGTCCGTCAAATAGGACCTCCACGGTCCAGAGATGAGGACCGCAGTCAGCTGCTCGCAGATACACCTTTGCGGGCTCCTGGCCATCAAGATAGTCCGCAAACTTTTGTGGGAGTGCCTGCAAAGAGATCGAGCGCCGATCGTTTGAAATTAAAGGTTTTTTAGAACATGCACATAATTAATCACATGCATCATATATGTGGGTACGCGTACGTACCTTCTTGGCCAAAGGGTCTTCATAGATGGTGATGAAGAACTCCTCTATGATCAATGGCAGTGTTGACGGTGGTGGTGGCAATGATGATGATCCACCACCCCGGCCGCCCCTTCCCCTTCCCCTTCCCCTTCCGATCGGCGTCCGAGACGTGGAAGCCATGGTAATGGATCAAGTGTATGTGAACGAAGAAGAGAGATGCAGAAACGAAGAAGAGAGAGGCAGAACCTATTGACATGAGGGATCGCCGTTGTGGGGGTTTATAAGGGAGAGATGACCGTTGTGGGGTTTACACCATAAATTAAGGTAGAGATGACCGTTATGGGGTTTACACAATAAATTAAGGAGAAGATGACCGTTGTGGGGGTGGTTTATATCTCAACAAAAAAGTAATGCCTAAAAGAAATGGAAATTCGTGAAAGTTCATCATTTTACCGTGAAAAGTAAAGCCTACAAGAAATGGAAATTCGTGATAGTTTATCATTTCAGCGTGAAAAGTAATGCCTACAAGAAATAGAAATTCGTGATAGTTTATCATTTTACCGTGAAAAGTAATGCGTAAAAGAAATGGAAATTCATGATAGTTCATCATTTTACCGTGAAAAGTAAAGCCTACAAGAAATGGAAATTCGTGATAGTTTATCATTTCAACGTGAAAAGTAATGCCTACAAGAAATGGAAATTCGTGATAGTTTATCATTTTACCGTGAAAAGTAATGCCTACAAGAAATTCGTGATTACCCAACTTGTTGAATCTGGTGGCAAACTCGTCATTTAGCATACATAGAGGGGTAGTAGTTTGCCACCGACAGATAGAGAGAGGGTGGCACGATCCTGCCCGTTGGATCATAGGATCGACGGTAGGTGGGCATGATCCGTGTGACAACAGCTCGACCAATCAGGCCAAGTTTGGGCTTCTGTGAGAAGGGAGAGGGTAAAACTGAGTAGTATTAAGGATACAAGGGCAAGTAAGTAGTAAACAGGCTAAGGAATTCAAATAAGAGATTTAAAAAAGAAAAACACATGTTTTATACAATGAAACCCAGGTTGGCCTACCTCAAAGTATTAGCAATTCAAATATACATGAGTGTAAAAATTATGGCCTCATTCAGACAAACTATGTTTTGGGTATAGATGTTTTGAGAAGGGGTTTGAGTGGAAAGCCATGAACCTTCATAGCTACTAGTGATTTCAGAAGTGGCCATTTGTGTGAAAACTTGATTTATATATGATTGTTATGATTTTCTACGTGGCAGGTCGCGTAACAAGACTCCATGAGTAGGAGGCACTATGATTTTATTTTTTTGAATTTTTTTGCGCATGAAATGACTCAATTAGATGGCTTAATCCCATCTGTTGACTCTCTGTTGACCATCCACTTGAGGGTAAAACTGAGTATATTGCACTACGCAGTATTAGTACTCGAGGGGAAAACTGAGTACAGATATTTTTTCAGTGTAAGATTCGAGGGTAGAACTGAGTACACGTAACGGTGCTGACGTGCAGTCCCACGGACACGTGTCGCGGTGAGCAGCGGCTAGCCGCGCGGTGCGCGTGTTGAGACCAAAACGTCAACTGCTGAGACGAACCGTCACTTTGCCAGTACAGAGCCCCTCTCCCTCCCTCTGCACACAGTCTCATCATAACTCACGCACGCAACCACGCCTCTCACGTCCCATCACCTTCTCCAAAAACCCCAGCTGCCCTACGCGCGCTCCCCTGCCGGCAATGGAGAAGAAGAATGCGCCGGTGGCCGTCGGCCCCGAGCCCATCGCCTCCGAGCCCGTCGCATCCGAGCCCGTCGCCGCTGAGCCCGTCGCATCCGAGGGCGGCGCATCTAAGCGCGGCGCCTCCGTGAACTGGGCCTCTCTTAAGGGTGACGTACCACTTCACAAGATCGGCGACTACTTACTGGCGAACGAGGAGTACGTGGACACCTACGCTGCTTTGAGGCAAGTTTGTACAAATTGGCGCTTAGATCTACCTGAGTCCGACGTGCACCTGCACGAATGGATCGTGGTAGAACACGCCCTTCCACGCGCAGCTGAGTTCTCCTTCCTCAACCTCCACACATCCCGCTACGTCACCATCGATCTAACGGAAGTTCATGCAAGGTTCAAATTCCTCCATATCTATAGAGTTAATCTATTTTTATTTTCAATCGTAAACATCTTAGTGCTGAATGTTATCTTCATCAACTTTCTTTTAGATACTACTTCATCGGCTTTTACCATGGCATCATCGTGCTTGCCCAGAGGAACCAGCCGCACAAGATACGGCTTCTGAACCCACTCACAAAGACATTGAACGCTACGTTTGAGGCGCAGATGCCATCTATGATTGTGGAGTCAGTCGCTGTAATAAAGTCCCCGACTATGGTCTTCATTTGCACAGGTTACCTCAATGAAATTGCTTAGGTCGATGAGAGCTCTCCTACTAAGGATATAGATGTAGAAGATTGGGGAGAAGGAAGATTTTTGATCGAGGACGATTCTCTGCGTTGCCTTACCCCGTTCAATGGTGAATTGTATGCAATAGCTATGAATAATTTTAAGTTCGAAACATTAGTGTGCACCAACAATGTCCAGTTGGAGAAGCGCGCGAGCACTATCAACATGGAGACACTATTTTCATTTCCAGAATTTGGAAATGACAAGTTCTACCTTGTGGAGTCTGATGGTGATCTGCTGCTTGTGTTGTTCGGCGGCAGCACTGGCAACAGGCATTTGGAGGAAGGTCAACCATTGGTGTAATGTGTGGACACTGAGAGCCTCTCTCTCCATGCCGTCAACATTGGCAGTCATGCCTTCTTCGTCAGTTATAAACGGTGTATCTCCGTCGACACCAGAGTGCACCCGACAGTTCGACCTGGCTGCATCTACTACGAGGGTGGTTATATCAGACAGTACTTTGATGATAGAAAGGCCTGGGATGAGTGGCCACGACATGTGGATAGATTAGATTCCGATGGTATGAAAATAGAACAAAGGCCATATCGTTTGGAGGATCTATTGGCTGCACACTGCAGACGGAAGGAGTTCAGTGAATATTTCCTTCATCTCATGAATTGTAGCGACTCCGAAATATATGATGAAGAATGAAGAACCTTCATGTTGGGCATACATTGCGTCTTATATTATTTTCAGCTTAGTTTGTCGTGAACATTAACATCGTTATTGGCTTCTTTTGGCTGCTGTATGCATTTTATGTATTATACTATACTAGCTTCTAGATTAGCTTCTAGATTTGTTACCATATTGGGCAAAAAACGAGGGCCAAAAGGCAGCAATCATTGAAGAAAGACAGAAATAGAAGCTTCTCTAGATTTGATATTTGGTGAAAAGAGAGAGAACTGTTTACAGATAGAGAGGGGAAAAAGACGCTCTGAAAAGGCGCTCTGAAAAGTCAATGCCAATTTGGCCCGAGAGAGACAGAACCGAGCTCTCACGTACAACCAAACGCGGTCTCGTCCTGTCCCACGCGGTCCCTTTCTACCAGCCCCACGCGACGCGGCCCCACACGACGCGGCCCCACACGTTAGCACGGGAACGGTCAACTTAACGGGAATCCTCCCGTCCGAGCTCCTTTTGAGGGTTTCAGACAACGGCTTGGGGAAAACTGAGAAAAAACTAACGAGCTAGGGAAAACTGAGTACAACTAACGACCTGAGGGCACGAAAATAGAAATCCCTTTATTTATTCAACAATAGCTAACCAAAAAGCCTTACAATAGTCTTATAAACCGGAAGTCACCTATACCACTTTCCGCCGACACATCTCTAAAATGATAAACCGGAGCTAAGCTCTAGACCGAACCAACCACCAATGCCACCACGGCGCTAGATGGTGCCTCCGCCCTGCGCGCGCACCCTCAGCACATGTTCTCCGTCGAGACTCGACGACACCACGCCGCCGTCGTTGATGCGGAAAGAGACACTCCGCTCCACCTCAGAGCCACCTAACCATTGTATGCTCCAAAAACGATGCCCCCAGGGGGGAAAATGGCACCGCACATTGCTATCGTCCAATCTGGGAGACCCAGATCTAGGGTTTTCCTCGAAGTAGCCCGAGCGAGACGAAAGCTGCAATGCCGATGCCTTCAACAAGGTAGCAATGCGCAAGCACCGCCATCGTCCACCATGAACAAAGTCTGGCTCGGTATTCACTGGCAGCCTCGCTTCGCTATCAGGGACTAAATGATGGATCGAGAGAACCGGCAATCTAGCCACAAAACACCAGTCGACCACCTCCGACGAAGAAGATGGCCACCACCACCATCACTAGCGGAGCTTAGTAGGGGCCAAACCGGGCCATGGCCCGCCCAGCTTTTTGGCAAATTTCTTTAATACTATGTATCTCTTGGCTGCTTCGCTGCCTCCCAAGAATCTTCTCTCCAGATGACAGAGATAGCCGAGACTGGACAGAATCCATGGAGACATATCCTAGCTAGGTCTAGGAATTAAGGAAGGGGAAATCAGCCAACGAGGGAAGCAGGGGAGGTGCCACCCGCAGCCTAGGTGTAGGGGCAGCCCGCAGGCTCGCCGAGCAGGGACATGGCACCTGCCGGCCGGAGGTTCAGCAGCCGGCGCCGTGACCAGCGACGTGCTATACAATTGAGCCCATCCTCTTCCCCAATTTCTCCATATAGATTCGTTTCTTTCTTTTCCAAATTTCTAGTCTGCAATTGATCAATTTAATGGCATGGATGATGGATTGGTTTGTTCCCTGAATGCGTGCTGAATTTTACAAATTGTAACATGCCAACAAGCAATAGAGCAATGGAGAAGACCACCTAGAGAAGAATCGAGTATGTCCAAGCCTCATGGCGACCATCTACGGTCTAGCTCCTTTTGGTAGCATCTTTTGATATAGCTTATTTTGTGATGTTGTATTATTGTATGAATGTATTGCTGATCTGTAACAAATGGAACAAAAAAGATTAGTGAAAAATTATTAACAAAGTGGTCTGATTGGGAACAAAATGTGTGTGTTTTTTTAGGCTGGCCCGCCCATGATTTTGTCCGTAGCTCCGCCACTGACCACCATGTCTGAGACCGAAGCCCCGGACGCCCTCGTGTAGCGGAAAGAGCCCAGGGGGACCCGGAGACATCGTTGGAGCTGGGACGATGTCGAGGAGGCAGATCAGGACGAGGCCCGCCCGAGCTTACCGAGCTATATCTTTCTTGTATGGAAGCAAGGAAGCAAGGTTGAAGGACGGAACGGTTGCTGAATAGCTAGCTAGCTTCTTCTTCCCTTGTCTGAGGAGTTGGATATATAAGCTTTGACAATGGCGAGAGCATGCATGCTTTGATAGGGAAGAAGAAGGGGAAACATGGAGAGAGGGGTTGCTTCGTTTGGACGGTGCATGAGTGTTTTATGTTTGGGGACTTGTGGAAGCAAGCTAGCTAGCTAGGTAAAGTTAGTTACCCCAAGAGCCAAGATCACAACCAACTCCGAAAGTAGATTTACAGATGCTAGATTCCAAGTTTCTCAAGCAAGCAGAAGCAATAGCAAGTCACCTTAACTACTACTTGTACTGAAGTTCCCTTTTCTTTCAGTTATTTGCTATCAAGAATGTCAAGTAATAATATCACTGGTCAAGCACAAGATGGCGTTGATGACGAAGCTAACAAGGAAAGTATCAAGACTAACCGACCCATTAAGCCCAAGCCCAACCACATGCGTTACAATGGCCCGGCCAGGCCCAAAGTGATCAACTACATAAACGAACATCAACGCCTGATGCTGCTTGATTTTTGCTCCAATGGGGACACCAAGAGCCCCAATACCTCCACACGTTCTTGCAATTTAATTTGCTCACTGACGGTGTGAGCATCAGGTTGCAAAGTCGGCTCCCTTCCTGCAAACTACGGTTCCTTCTCGATTAGCAAATTGATTAACTTGTTTCTTCTATACCCTTTATTTCTAGATGGCCTCTAGCATGGATGCAGAGGGTTTAAATCCCTAGCTCGTAGCATGGATGCAGAGGGTTTAAATCCCTAGCTCGTAGTTTAGAGTGCATGGATCTAGAAATAGAAGATATAATTTATGGAGGTCTTTTTTATAAAATTGGCAGGGACGAGTGTTAGTTCTTGCCATATGGACCTGACAAGTAGGCCCATCTCATCAGGAACTCTATTAGATGGTTAGACACAAGCACTCAGTGCTTGTTGTCACGACCATGCCTCAAATATGGTATTTATGTGTCGCCAAGTTCTAGAATGATAGTTCTTTGACAAAACTGTCTGTAATGTGGTAGTTCCTTATCATTTTCTCTAAGGGATTAGAACGTGATTGAGTCGCACCTAACTAGCTAGAAGCCGCCCTAGGGGGTGGCCCAGGCTCTAGTTGTATACTAAGACCAACCACAGTGTGGTGAAAAAGCGGTTCCAATGGCTCAAAGAACCGGTTCAATACACTGCAGGGAGTCGATTCAATTGGGTCTGACACAAAACCGAACTCCATCTTTGATTCGGTTCAAAGCAAGCAACATGCAAAAGGCAGGCTATGATGGCCCACATGGCATAGAGGAAATAGGAGAGAGGATTTGCTTTGTATCGGTAAAAAAACAAGGATGCATGCATGCAGGTGCTCTGAGCTATGGGTCCCAGTACCGATCTATTATATTATTAAAACAACTAACAATTAACGGTGGAGATTGATCAGCCTAAAGTTACGATGTCTCAATGGTTTAGATTTACGCAAGCACGTTTGCAATCCACGGCACATACGTTTGCAATTTTCGTATGAGATGTATACACGCTGGACTTCAAGACAAACAAGTTTGCATTATCCATGAGAGTCGTATACTAGCTGGACTCTGATTGACTAATGCGAGTCCGTAGGCTGGGTACATACAAGAATACGAAAGCCACACGTCTGTCAGGGATATCCATGGAACAAGGGCAACCAGTCCGGCGATCATGGTGCATTAGCTGATTGGAAAACAAGTCGGCGGAGATCAAAATCAACGTGGAGAGAGGAGCAACAACGAGCAGTAAGAAATCCAGGCTAATGCAGGCCGATGGAGGTACGTCTGTCAGGGATCCATCGAACAAGGGCGACCAGTCCGGCGTTCGTGGAGCACCAGCCGATTGGAAAACAAGCTGGCGGCGATCAAAATCAACGCGGGGAGAGGAGCAATAACGAGCCAATAAGAAATCCAGGCTAATGCAGCATAGAGCAGTCTATTCAGACAACAACAGATACCCCAGGCGACAACTGAATCCCCATCGCAATCTATCGAAGATAAAATCCAATAAAAGCCTAGCGATTAGATGTCCGACAGAGATGCAGAACAGCAAACGTCGTCAATATACGGCAACGAGGGGGAGCGGGGATATCCTGTCCTGCTCTTGCGGCAGGCACTCGAGAGGAGGCCGTCGGCATGGAGCACTGAACCGGACGTTGGAGAGCATCACAGAATAGCTGCATGGCCAACGGCTGTAAAACTTCGCATATTAGCATGCACACGTGATGCATCACAGAGCAGAATACCTTCGTGAATTACTCATGGTGCACGTGAGATTTTGACAAGATTCATTGTCCACCGTATGTTGCATAGGAACTCCAGCAGAAAAAAAAGGTAATAAATTGTTCCAGCTATTTCTCAACAGAAACTTCATCTCTTTGAGTCATAATTGGTACCGCTCGCAATATGAACAACCTTACAGGTTCATAGTGTAGTAGCAGATCGAGGGTTGATTGGTCTCGCTTACGAACAACCACACGGAGCGGTAACAACGTCCGTACTGTCCATCGGGAGATGGCACCCGGCATAAATCCTCCGATGTGCTGAAGGCGACAACAGCGCCAAGGAAGCTAGCTTGAGGCGACAACAACGATGTCTCGCCGATGAAACCAGCTTAAGGCCGCAACAAAGACATGGCGACCTCAATCCCACGAGGTGGTCTGAAACTCTGAATCAATGGCGATTTTCCCACCACAAGGACCAATCAGACTTGGTGACCCGGCATGGAGTTTGCATCAGCTGGGCTTGATTATTCTAATCATTTAAGCATGTTATGTCCACTCCAAAAGCATTTACATCTAGATAATTCGATGAACGCTGAAGGCATACATACAAAACTATGCAAGAGAGGCTGTAGTGCATGTATGGAGACATCATAATTAGTTCTGGGTAATAAATAAACTCATGCCCCCACATAGGCTGACCAAGGCTGAAAGAAGCACCACGCTTGATCACATGATTTTATCAATCAGTTATTCATCTGAAAATAAGGAGGCATCACATTCAACGACGTCGGGCACAAGATGCACACCCGGCCTGGCGTGGTAGGAGGTAATTATAACACAATAAAAAATCTTTTGTGAGGACTTAAATTACGCCTAATCCATAATCGATTAATATATGAATCTATATCCACCAAAATTTTCTTTATACAGTAACCATTCCACCAGTTGCTTTAGTATAATAATGATAGTAAAAAAGGCACCACATTCCCGTAGCATCGATGAAATATGTTCCTACGGAATTAACAGTGTGGTAGGTCTATCCAAATGATATAACTTTGTAGATGAATTACTCCTTTTGCAGAATTTATATTACATTATTAACATGGTTGAAAACAAGCATCCACGGATGCATACACGGTGAAGCCAGAAATATTGCATCGACTGACAAAGGAAAATAAGAATCGACATACATTGATCATTATAAAAAATGATTTAGGAATAAGCCATTCAAGTCGAAATCTATTTCTGGGTCAAAGAGGGTACATATGAAGATCGCAATGGAAGTCTATATATAGTTTTCACGCTAAAAATAAAGTTTATAGAGAATCTAGCCGCGCAAATGCGCGGGCAACCCCGCTAGTTCCATACAATGCAAGAAACTTGCACCGAACCATATAATCTTTGGAATCGACGCAACATTGTGGATGGTCAAATCAGCGGTATTTATTATGGATAGGAGTCGCTAGCATCTGCTATATGCAAGAGAAGTGACTCATACCATGCTATGAACCAGTTCATAGCATAGCAGAGCATCGATTCATATTGTCAGAATAAACCTGATGCATACAGTTGGTTTGCTTCTATCCCGATATACTCAGAAATGGGAGGAGCAACACGTATTCGATAAGTATTGAGTGTCGAACCCACGAGGAGCTGAAGGTAAAATATCTATTCTCTAAAGCCCTATGCAATGCAATGAGCTATAAGGTGTAAGGTACTTTTAACTTATAACTAGAAAACTAAAGAGTGCTGAAAGTAAATACAGAAAGTAAACTATGTAATGCAGGTAAAGTAAAACAAGTGAATGCAAGTAACTTAAGGGAGCAAGTGTTATGGAAAATTGCTATTTTATTTGTTTTGGTTGGCACAATTAGTGAAGCACAAATTATCTTATACTTTCTATATGCATAACACCTAACTTTTTTTAAAGAAAGTCTATTTTTTCTTCTAGGTGGAACCATAAATACTGTGTCTTGGCGGGAAAGGCTTCCAAGGAAATAATCAGGAAGGTGGAGAAGTTTCTTAGGACCAAAAGAAAGAAGATGGTCTTCACCTGGAAAGTTCCACAGCAGCAGCTTGTTTGATGGATGCCATTCGACTTGCCGGGTTCGTCCAGTTGCGTGGATCTTCTTTGCGTCGTGGTGCTCCATGTGTTGTGAGCTCGCTGTTGTAGGTTGAGAGTCCATGTTGGTTTGGAGGTTGCAGGTTTTAGGTGTTGTTCTCGTGTGGTTTTGTTGTAACGGTTTTCGCCCGGTTTTCCGTTAATTAACTGGGCAATTCTCTTCTTCTTAATTAATAGATTGAGGCAAATCTTTTGCCTCCGTTTCAAATAAATAAATAAATAGGTGTAGTCAAGTAATTAAACTACTATACACCCTACTTATTGGTTCCTAGACAAAGTGAATATTCTAACCAGGGATTCATTAAGACAAATATGTCCAACCAGTGCTTTAAGTTCTAAGGTCCCCAATATATTTCTCATTAATTAACTATGAATTAATACAACATGCATATAAGACTTGGAATACGATTTCTTGTCTACTGCGTCCATCTCTCCTCCTAACAACATGCAACGGTGACAGCTCATGCATCTCCCAACATATGTGTGCACTCATATATCAGTACATAAGATCATCATAGAAGATAACAAATTTATATGCAACCAATCAACAAAGTATTTCACAATTGCCAAGAATAAATCACTACTCAAACTTAGACAGATACAATAGATTAAGGGAAAACAATATATTGCATCAAACATCATGTTTGCCAAGATATTATGGTGGGGATGATGAAGAGGTGCTATAGATGATGATGGAGAGGTGCCTCCCCAAGGGGGAGAGGCGGTGGTAGCCCTAGAGGGCGGCGGCCCCTTGACCTCCTTCTTTCTTGGATCATCTTGGTACTATAGAGGAGCCCTCCCCCTTGGAGATGACAGCCAAGGGGGAGGAAAATTTGCAGCTATGGGTGGTGCCTCCAAAAATAGGGTTTTTGGTCAATATATAGTATTAAAGGCTTCATCGGGGCCACATATCTAAATCCTTGGATCCAAGGGCTCTTGGGCACCTCTTGAACCTTCATGGCGACTCATATAAAGGCCCACAAGTCCCCAAAGTCGTGGCTTGGCCGAATTGATCTTATATGGCAAGAGTTTGAATTAATCACGTCACCAACTTCCGAAATCCCGAAACTGCTTCTGTATCCTTCGGAAATTGAGGTCTATACAGCGCCTAAGACCTCCGTTTTGGATGAATTTTATAACAATCAGCATCAAGAGAACATTTCCAACAACTTTCATTTTGAATACTTTTTTGTTTGACATCGTCTTCGGGGTCAGAAACGTGGAATCTTCCAAATCTTTCCTGTTGAGAAAGATTTTAGGAAACTCCGAGTTTCACCAAATTGAGGTAAACTTTCCAAATTTATGCAAATTACTACACAACAAAGTGTACAACAAGAATTTATGCACTTTTGCAACTATTAGCAGGTTAGTCTCAATAAATAAATTAGCCTAATGCAGCACTCGAATGCTTCCTGACTCGTCCGAACACTCACATGAGGACCACATGATCCAGTTATACATTCTGACAAGTTTCTGTCTCAGACAAGTCCCCGTCCCTGCCACTGACATTCCCCGACACCCTCCACTGACGTCCCCGCTGTCTTCCGCCGCGACTAGCTAGGCCATCTGCGCTAGCAACCCCACCGTCATGGACAACCCGACGGTGGCGAGGCGTGCGACCGAAGGCAAGCACGGGAGTAGCTCGAGAGGGAGCAGACGTGGGGTCGCAGGTGAGATCGGCCGCGGGATCACGCGAGCTTGGTGCTGCTGTAGGGTGGGAAGGCCTGTGTCCGTGAGGCGACGCTTGGCCGGATTTGGGCGCGCGAAGCTGCAGCGGTAAGCAGCGGCCGGAGCAAGATGCAGGCGAAGGGGAACCGCGTGGGTCAGAAAGCACGGCTGCCGCGGCAGAATGCGGGAGGCGGCCTACAGGCGGTTACCGTTGAGGGGAGGCAGACGATGAGAACTCGACCGGCTTCAGCTGGAGCTCGCGCTGGAGGAGAGGGAGAGAAGGGAGTTGTGGTTAGCACAGACGGGAATGGAGCTTGTGGTGCTGGGAGAGAAACGACGTACTAGGCGGAGGGAGGGGATCAACCGGGGCTCTCATCTATCTCCTGCGTCGGGTCTGGATGTGTGGGGATATAGGGGGAAATTGCACATAACACCACTTGTTGGTGCTGTTTTTGCACAGAACACAGTTTGAGATCTTTTTTTGCATGAAACACCAGATTTTGCCTTAAACTGTTGCACAAAATACTAATCTCATCACTAACACGAGAGACATCTAATTAGGTACATAGGTCCTACTAGTAATGCTAACGTGGCCTGGTTACAAGGTCTTAATAGTGAGTATAAATCATAGTTCCATTTTTTGACCTGTGCAAATGGTCGCGTAGTTTAGTTTAAATTTGAGCTGAATTTACTCAATATGACGTATAACTAAGTTTAAATGAAAATTTAAATTTTCTTTCACTTTGAGTTATCTGCATTGGGGGCGTGCGTGGGAAGAGACGGCCTCAAAACGCGACCGTTTGCACGGGTCAAAAAATAATGGAACAATGACTCATACTCACTATTAAGACCTTGCAACCAGACTGAAAAATTTAAGTAGTTCTTAAATTAAAAAAAAGAATTTTCTTCCTTCTAATTAGAAGAAGGCCACATTATTCCAGTTAGAAGAAGGCCAAGTGAGCACTACTAGGGCCTACGTACCTAATTGGGTGTCTAACTTGTTAATAACGAGATTAGTGTTTGCACAATAGTTTACGATAAAACTTGGTGTTTCATGCAAAAAAATCCTAGATTATGTTCTGTGCAAAAATAACACCAACAAGTGGTGTTATGTACAATTTCCTCGGATAGAGGAGAGAATACAAACCTTACATCTTCAACTTTTTAGTCAAGTCCTCTAACTTTAAAGAATTTCCATATACCTTTTATGTTAAATCCTTTTAGGCTTAGTTGAAGTTCCATTTTAGTCCCTTCCATCAAACATAGCGTGCTCGATGTCGCATATCCTCTTCATCTGGCTTGATTTGCTCCCCCCCGCTGATGTACGCCAATCTGGACGGTATGCCCGCCTTCTCACCTTCCCTATTGCCGTGAGCTCCAACCCGCCACCGTTTGGCCTAGATCCATAGAGGGTTCGACATCGCCAGTGTCAAAACGACTTTCGGCTTCTCCCAGCTCATGTTGCAACTCGCACAGTGGCTCGTTACACCGGCCACCTCTGCGCTGATCAAGGTGGAGTTGTACCTCATGACGGCAACTGCCACGAAGGCAACAAATTGTTTCTAGACACATGTGATAAGTTGTATTTATGCCGACTTCGTTATTGGTTCAACACATGAGCTAGTTGTATTTTTGCACAAAATAAATTATTATCTCACACATTTTTTAATTCATGTTTTGTAGATAGTGCATTGTTTCACATGTGAACTAAGTTGAATGCTCACTAATGCTAAGTTATATAACCCTAGTACCAAGTCACGAGGGTATGATTGCATCTAAATTATCAAGAACAACCACATGTTGATTTTTTAATCCCAAGTTGCATCCATTTTCTAGCTGGGTTGTAGTTGAAAAAAACAAAGTTATTGAAAGAAATATGTCCTAGAGGAAAATAATAAAGGGTTTATTTGCATATTTCATATAGTTTATAATAAGTTTAATACTGTGCTATAACTATGTCAATTGGAAACATTGATATAGGTGTGGTATTGATATAGGTCGCGGCGGAGTAGCTCTGCGGCGGCCTGGGGCACTGCGTCTGGTGGCTGCGGGCGGGCCAGATCTAGGATCGCCTTGGGCTGGGTGGGCCATGTCCATTGCTAGCGCTGGCTGGCTGCTTGGCGCCGGATCTCGGGCAGGAGGAGGCTCCCCTACATCTGGCAGTGAGGGTGCGACATGGAGAGGCCCTGTGCGGCTTGGAGGCCCGTGGTGGAGGGGCTGGGCTGAAGTGCTGGGCGGCTTGGCTCACTAGTTTGGGGAGGTGCTGGTAAGAACTTCATGGCTTGGAGCTTATGCTATGCAGCGGCGTGGTGGTGGTGTCTGTTGGGCTTGTCGGAGCCAGCGCAGGCATGTTGTGCGGCTAAGGTGGTGCTGGTGACTTGATCTTGATTTTTGCCATGATTCGTGATGGCGGCGGCTGTGGCCGTCATTGATCTTGCTGGAGGCATCGCTACACTACTTCCATTCCCTCCCGCACGGGTCTGGTCGACGGTGCAGCTCCGGGGGAAACCCTTGATCCTTGTGATCGGACGATGGCGGCATCTTTGTGTCGTATTTGCTCTTGGGGGCTTCGTCCTTGGAGCTAGACATCGGCAAGCAGGACCAGTGGAAGGCCAAGGTGGTTGCGTAGAGACTCCTATGGCAATGATGGTGGTGTCGAGCTATGTTAGAGACGCAGCACTGGTTGCGATAGTCGGATCTTCTCCGGCGTGTTCGTGGGTTTGCCTCGGCTTGTCTGTTGCTGTGAAGTCGAAGCTATAGTGGTGGGTCCCGGTGGCGTATGATGACTGGCAATAGGTGGTCCATTCGGTGATTTTCTATGGCGCCATCCTTGCCTGGTTCTCCTTCATAGCTCTTTGTTAGAGTCAGAGCTGCGTTGTCTTTTTGCTGGTGGCTAAGTTCTGGCACTGGTTTTCATGTGGCTCCGCATGGCCTCTATAGTGTGGGTTGGTTCGATGATCGTCTTTGGCAAAGTCGGAGTCATTTGTTCGTAGTTTCTAATTTGGAGGTGTTGCCTCCTAGGGGAGAAGTGATGACGATGACGCTTTTGTGCTATGCAAGCATTATTAGCAAGGCCAGATCCATTAGAATATAGTGCGGATCTTGCTATGTAAGCACTATTTGCACGGTGTGGTATGGTATCTTTCAGATCTTGCTATGAGATCTATACATTAATACTCTTTCCATTCTTTTATATAGTCAACTCATGATATCATCAAACTTATAATAGGGACGATATATTAGTGGCACTGTATAAGAATTGGACAACCTTAGTTTTGTTCAATTGTTGCTGTGTAAGAACACAAATCATTTGAACTTGCATTTACTTTATCAACTTTAACATCAGTTCTAGTTCTAATAATTTTATTGTCCAGTTTTCCTACTCTGGGTGTTGCATCCAGATTAGGGCTAATGAGGATGCAAGCATATGGGTTGGCTGTGCCATCTCATGTGCTTTTTAATGATGCAACAGCCGCATCGATATCAGTGAGTATCTCTATCTCAAGAAACCAAATCGATCTAATTTTGCTTCTAGTTTTCCACTGATTTAGTTCTCTATTTCTACTTAAACAGATAAGATGCATATCATTGAGCTATGGCCCAGACCGTCCATCGCCTTTTTGAGGTTTGGGTTCACTGCAAAGTGTTGCCCACATTTCACAAAGGGGATGAGAAGATTGAAGATTAAAGTGAAGGTTCAACAAGGGCTACCACCAGATATAGTGAATCATTGCTAGCAGAACCTTTGTCCACGAGACGAAGACGTAACCAAGAAATATACAAGAGCAAGCTCTTTCATTTATATTGCTAGGAATCCAATGTATGTCGAAATTCATGTACATATTGTGTATGAAATATGTGGAAATGCAAGCACTCAAGGTGTATGAGATGTACAATACATGAAAATGCAGCACTTGAGGTATATGAGATATACAAGAAAAATAGAATTTCCTTTCAGTGCTGATTAATAGTTTATTGATATGCAATAACACACGACAAGCTGTACAAATCACCGTTTGCGATTTTACTATACTTCTGATGGTTAAATACAAATAACCATGTAGGATCTCTGACTAACGGTGACCTTTACAAACTAAAGATCATCTGCGAAAGCCGTCGACTTTCCACACGTTTCTTGGCCTAGGCCGTGTGCGAAAGTTTAGCTATTGCACACGGTTCGCAGAACCGTGTGGCTTCATCACACATCCATGCATAGCAACGGTTTAATCAAGCATATGCAATAGACTAAAACGATCGTGTGTGAAGACATGTTCTATACTAATAAGGGCTACGGGCTGGCTCCATTAATATTTGACAAGTTCCCAATCATGGCGGCGACCTTGAGATGGTGATGAAGTTGGCTTTGCTCCACTGACCTTCTTAGTGTATCATTGATCTAGCTGATAATATATCCGGCCATGTGAGGATTAAACATGTTTTCATTAATATGCACAAATAGACAAGATATATATCGCTGTTAGATTCGACCGCCTTAACTTTGTCTTGTACCACAGAGAGAAATTAACTAAGCACGAGCCTATTTTCAAATGTCAAGTTGTGTGATGCTTGTTTTGAAATAGCATGCCAGTAGGTCTTGTATGGGAAACGACACAAAATGTGGGGTCAACTGGGTGGACATTTTTATTGTACTTGTTCGTATTGCTCTTATTGTAAGCAACATTGTTAGACTATGTATAGCTTCTGTATACGTGTACGTGTATTGTACCAATTGTAACACACCCATTATATATATGTGATAGGCCACCCTTAGAGGGTTGTGCCGGTTCCCCCAAATCATTGTCTTACATGGTATCAGACTTGGTTACGACTACCGCTTCCGCCGCCTAACCCTAGCCGCCGCCACCAAACTCTAGCCGCGCCGCCTCTGGTTGCCGCCGCCGTCGCCATGTCGAGCGCCGCCGCCTCCGGCTCCTCCAATGTTGGCTACCTCCCGGCCTCGCTCGCGGCTCTTCTCTCACGACCGATCGACTCGGCCGCCATGCAGTCGCCTCCGATCGGGACGAGGAGCGTCGGCTCCTTCTTCTCCAACCAGCCCTCGGCCTCTTCGTCGCCGAGGCACACGCTGACGTCCAACGCCTCCTCGACCGCCTCCTCGGTCGCCGCCATCTCGCCCCTGGCCTTCGCGCCCGCGGCGGCCTCATTGGCTGGTACGGCAGGGTTCTCTGCATCGCAGTTTGCGCTGATGCACCCTGCCCTCATGTCGTCCGCACCTCCGGCAGGGTCTACCCCCGCCACGGACGCTCCCGCCTATGGATCGTACGTGTCGCCCGCGGAGTTTACCGCGGCGTCCTCGCCCGGACCGCCCGTCTCTGCTCCTATGGCGTATGCGCCTCCGACAGTCTTCACGACGGGCTCGCTGCTGCCACCGTTCCACTTTGGCAATCTCATCACCGTCAAGCTCTCGCCGGACAACTACATCTTCTGGCGCGCGCAGGTCCTTCCGCTCCTTGGGGGTCACTACCTGCTCGGCTACATCGACGGTTCTTTTCCTTGCCCCCCCGCGCTGGCATACAGCGTGAACGGCCCGGTCTATAACCCGGCACACCGTGTCTGGATGGGGCAGGACCAGGCGAACCTCTCCTCCATCCAGGGGTCACTCACTCCGGCTGTTGCCAGACTCATCGTCTTTGCCAAGAAATCTCATGAAGCATGGACAATCCTCGAGCGCTCCTTCGCATCGCAGTCGCAGGCCCATGCCAGTGCCCTCCGTCACGAGCTCGGCGATTGTGAGAAGCTCGACTCCATGGCCACGGAGTTCTACAACAAGGTCAAGGCCCTTGCTGACACGCTGGCGTCCATTGGACAGCCGCTCACCGACTCCGAGTTCAACTCCTTCATCGTCAATGGCCTCGATGAGGAGTACGATGGTCTGGTCGAGATCATTAATGAGTGGGGCAACTCAACTCCCATGATGGCGCACGAGGTCTACTCCCGCCTTCTTCTCACTGAGCAGCGCGTCGACGCGCGCCGTGCCAACCGGAGTCGCGGGTCGCACTCCGCGAATGCTGCATACAAGGGCGGTCACCCTTCCTTTGGCACCCCATCGTCCTCCTCGGGCAAGGCGCCCACCGCACCGCCGCCGTCCTCATCCACCCCCCTTCGACACTGCCTTCAGGTGGGGGTCGGCATGTGTGCTAGCTGTGTGGACTGGAGGGACACTGGGCCTCCAAGTGCCACCGCCGCTTCCAGAAGAGCTTCCTTGGCCTCGGCAATGATGGAAAGGATGCGCGCAATAATGCGCGTCAGGCTGCCATGGCTGACCGCCCGGCGCCACAGAAGCCCCAGGGACATACTCAGTCCTACCCCGTCGACCCATACTAGTACATTGATACCGCCGCCACGGATCATCTGACCAGAGAGCTCGGCAAGCTTCACTCTCGTGAGACCTATCACGGGTCCGACAAGGTCAACACTGCTAATGGAGCAGGTATGTCCATCTCTCATATTGGTCAAGCATCTCTTCTCACTAGTCATGCCAATAGGAGTCTTCAACTTCGCAATATTCTTCGAGTTCCCACTGTGACACGTAGTCTTCTTTTAGTTCCTAAACTCACTCGTGATAATAATGTGTTCTGTGAATTTCACCCTTTTGATCTTTTTATTAAGGATCGGGCCACGAGGGACGTACTTCTTAGCGGGCGCCTTTGCCATGGCATTTATCGCTTGGAGGATCCTGGCGTCTCTCGGGTTTTCAGTGGAGTTCGTGTTTCATCGTCACAGTGGCATGCTCGTCTTGGTCATCCAGCCACTCCTATTGTCCTCCATGTTTTGCGTCGTCATGAGCTTCCTATCATGCCTAGTAATAAAGATGTAGCAGTGTGTGATGCTTATCAGCAGGGGAAGAGTCATCAACTTCCTTTCTCAGAGTCTAGCCGTGAAGTTAAACATCCTCTTGAACTTGTGTTTTCAGATGTCTGGGGTCCTGCTCAGACCTCTGTTAGTGGTCATAATTACTATGTCAGTTTCATTAATGCTTACAGTCATTTTACTTGGCTTTATCTTATTAAGCGCAAATCTGATGTGTTTGATATATTTGTTTAGTTCCAAAAAACATGTTGAACGCCTTCTCAAGCATAAAATTGTTCATGTTCAGTCGGATTGGGGTGGTGAGTATCGCAACCTCAATTCCTTTTTCCAGTCGCTTGGGATCGCACATCGTTTAGCATGTCCACACACATCAGCAGAATGGTTCCATTGAACGTAAGCATCGTCATATTGTTGAGACTAGACTCACTCTTTTGGCCCATGCATCTGTTCCTTTTCGTTTTTGGAGTGATGCCTTCACGACTGCCTATTTTCTCATCAACCGTACTTCCACTCGTGTTCTCAATATGAAGACTCCTATTGAACTTCTTCTCAATGAACAACCTGATTATACCTTCTTTAAGGTATTTGGGTGTGCGTGTTGGCCTCACACACGCCCATACAACAAACGGAAATTGGAATTTAGGTCCAAAAAGTGTGTCTTTCTTGGCTATAGTTCCCTTCATAAAGGTTATCGTTGTCTTCATGTTCCCACTAATCGTCTATATATATCTCGGGATGTCGTGTTTGATGAGCATGTTTTTCCTTTTTCTCAACTACCTGTGTCCAACACTGAGTCTCCACATATGCATTCATCCTCCATTGCCGCTGACCAATTTGAAGATGTTGCATATTCTCCTGTGTTGTTACCTAACCATGGTGCAGGGATTGGACGCGGTGCACGATTAGAGCTGCTCGATGCAGCTCCTCCTTCATCACCGCCCTCCGAGCACGTCGCTCCTGGTGCTCCTCTGCATGACCTTTGTTTGCGTGCTGATCATGCAGCCTCGGCCTCGCTTGTGCTGGCCTTGCCGACGTCTAGTGCGCGGCCTTCCACGCCTGCCTCGCCAACGTCGCCTGCCTCTGCTGGGCTGTCTCCCTCGCCGAGCAGCCCACTGCCTACGACACCCTTGGCGGGCTCTGGCTCCGTCTCGCCGACGCCCAGCGCGTCGCCCAGCCCCTCATCGGCTGGGTTGTCGCCATTGCCCAGCCCCTCGCCGGCTGGGCCCTCACCATCTCCGCTGACCAGCCCCTCGCCGGCTGCACCCTTGACCTCGACGGCTCCTATTCTGCGTCCACATACGCGCAGTCGCAGTGGCATTTTTCGCCCAAAGGAGCGCACCAACGGTACTGTTGCTTGGTATGCTGCATGTATGACTGCAGCTCTTGCGGACCCGTCCTCCGAGCCCCGCATGTATCAGGCTGCTATGAGCATCCCTCATTGGAGAGAGGCTATGGAACAGGAGTATCACGCTCTTCTTCGCAATGAGACGTGGACCCTTGTTCCTCCACCACCACGAGTCAATGTTATTGATTCTAAATGGGTATTCAAAGTGAAGAAGCATTCTGATGGGTCTATTGAGCGCTACAAAGCGCGTCTTGTTGCCCGAGGATTTCGGCAGCGTTATGGTCTTGACTATGAAGACACCTTCAGTCTAGTGGTCAAGCCTACCACCATCAGGCTTCTTCTCTCCATTGCAGTCACTCGAGGTTGGTCTCTTCGTCCGCTTGATGTGCAGAATGCTTTCCTTCATGGCCTACTGGAGGAGGAGGTTTATATGCGACAGCCGCCTGGTTTTTTCTGATCCTGACCGTCCTGATCATATATGTCGTCTTACCAAAGCACTCTATGGTTTGAAGCAAGCTCCTCGTGCCTGGCATGCTCGTCTTGCAACAGCCCTTCGTGCTCATGGTTTTGCACTGTCCACTGCTGACTCATCATTATTTCTTCTACAGAAGCCCGAGGTCACTATGTACCTGTTGGTCTATGTGGATGATATTATTCTAGTCAGCTCCTCCCAGTCAGCTGCTGATGCTCTTGTTCGGTCTCTTGGTGCTGATTTTGCTGTCAAAGATCTAGGGAAGCTTCACTACTTTCTTGGTGTGGAGGTTGCTTCCCGTGCTAATGGACTTGTTATGACGCAGAAGAAGTATTCCTTGGATTTGTTGCAGCGGGCTGGGATGCTTAAGTGCGCGACAACCACTACACCAATGTCGACCACTGATAAGATCACTGTTGTTGATGGTGAGCTTCTGTCTTCTGCGGATGCGACGGAGTACAGGAGTATTGTTGGTGGTCTCCAGTACTTGACGATCACGAGACCAGATATTTCTTATGCTGTCAACAGAGTTTGTCAGTATCTACACGCACCCCGTGACACTCATTGGTCTGCTGTTAAGCGCATATTGCGCTATATACGACTCACAATGTCTTATGGGCTGCATATTCGGCCGAACTCCTCTGGGGTCCTCTCGGCATATTCTGATGCGGACTGGGCTGGCAGTCCGGATGACAGGCGATCCACGGGGGGCTATGCTGTGTTCTTTGGCTCTAACTTGATCGCCTGGAGTGCTCGGAAACAGGCTACTGTATCACGTAGCAGTACTGAAGCTGAGTATAAGGCTGTTGGTGATGCTACTGCAGAGATTATCTGGGTACAGTCTTTGCTTCATGAATTGGGTATACCCCAACCGCAGCCTCCTATTCTTTGGTGTGATAACATCGGTGCTACATACCTTTTTGCAAATCCGGTATTCCATGCCCGAACGAAACACATTGAAGTTGACTATCACTTTGTCCGGGAACGTGTGTCACAGAAGCGACTACAGATCAAGTTCATTTCCTCTAAGGATCAACTTGCAGACATCTTCACCAAGCCTTTGCCTCTACCACAGTTTGAGTTCTGTAGGCACAATCTTACCCTTCTGGATTCTTTAGGAAGTGGCTAAGATTGAGGGAGGGTGTTAGACTATGTATAGCTTCTGTATATGTGTATGTGTATTGTACCAATTGTAACACACCTATTATATATATGTGATAGGCCACCCCTAGAGGGTTGTGCCGGTTTCCCCAAATCATTGTCTTACAAACATTCTATAGTAAGAAATACTATTATGCTGTTGCACAGGCTAGTACCAGCTAAATGTTGTCTTTTAGAAGATAGAAAGGCAAGATCAGCGCACCAGTTGGCTCTGTGTTAGAACGAAGGGAGTGTATGCATGAGTCGACTATGCAAGAAGCATCAATTAATGTTTGGTGACATTCATAATATATATGGTTCGGTGACGTCCAAAACTTGTCTTTAAGTTAGCCCTTTCTCTTCTATATATAGCGAGAACCAACCAAGCTTGCTTAAGATTCCCACGTACTGCTACTATCATATAGCTAGCCATGGCTGCCGCTAAGAGAGAGCTCCTCCTACTATCAAGGTGGTCCATGCCAAGAGAGGTCAAGCAATGCGACATCTTCTCCACCTGTGCACGTTACACACTAGTTGAATACCGGGTTTTGTTAGGTCTAATCGGCGCTATTGATTGGTCCGTTACGCGACACTATTAGGATATAAGCCTATTAGCAGCGTGCCAAATTGGACTAGTGGTAGCGCTCCCTCGACCACCATCACTATCGAGCCATTGATAATAATAAAAATACTGGTCGCTTCCGTGACAATGAATCACACTTTTTCTACTTGTTTCACGAAGATTTCACAAATAAAGAGTTTAATGAAGAAATCAATTATAGAGGCTATTTTTTTGAACAAACATGATTATTGGAAGCAATAAATAAGTTACATACATTTACCCACTCACCCAGGTGTCAAGCGAAGGAGCCAAATCGTGAAGAGACGGTTCCAGAGGCATTAATGAGCACTCGTATTGTTACCCCACCTGTACGGGATGACCGCGTAATGAAAACAATTCTACTATGACATGATGTTGAACACAATTGCGCTACCTCTGAGAAAACAAGATCATCCCTAAAGCACAAGCATTCATTTATCCCTAGTAAGGCAATCAATGGGAAGGTAAAAACCATAACATCACTTATAATTTCAACCTTTTGCTGTGTATAGGTGCAAGTTTTGTCCACAATATTTATTCGGGACCCTCCATACCCGCAACATCTAGCTTCCTTATTGTAGTTTGTAAAATCTCCTTTATCATATCATTTTCTATATCCTTTTTAGTCCTACCTGGATTTCCAAACAAGGTGAGTGAAATAAAACTAGCAGAGTTAAGAGTTGATTTGGTAAAGTCCCCTAGTAAAATCTTAGACCAAGTGCCTAGCCCATTGTAAAAAGTTTCAAGGATATGACTTTGAGGATGTGGATAAAAACTATTTTATTTGATCTCAAGCATTATAAACCAAGCTTCTAACAAGGATTCTCCTGAATATTGTTTAAAGTTGTAAACATGATTTTTAACCATGCTAGGAAATGCCATTTCCAAAGCAAAGAAATGAAGCTGAAAAGAGAGCTATTGCAAAGTCTAAAGTAACAAAGAAGACTCACAACCAAGCCAAACGCACCAGGAAGACGTCCCCAAGCTTTGTCTTTGGCAAGATTGTGACTAAACAACTTCCTCCCCGGCAACAGCGTCAAAAAACTTGTCTTGATGGCAAAAATTCTACTCTTCAAATTGCCATAAGTTTTTTTTGATGGAAAAATAGTAGGGAAAACTCCCTACTACGTCATATTTCCTTTATGAAGTTTATGTACAAAGTTATTGTTTACAAGGAAGAAATTTAGAAAGTATCTATCCATTGTTGCATCCCTCCCTTCAGGCTAGGCTTTGCTCTGTGGACAACCAGATGGAAATTCTCTTTAGAAAAACCCGAGGGGGTATATATTAGTGTTTTTAGGTTAAATTCAAGGCGGTAGCACGAATGTTGAAGCAAACGGACATTGGAGGGCGAAAAGATCTCCTACCACGTGGCCAGCCTTTCAGGCCACATGGTGGGCCCCCATTTCTAGCCATACGGTCATCTCCTGGACCATTTTGACTCATTGGATGCATTTCAAAATAAATTGAACCGTGCTCCCTAATCTTGCCCTTTTCCAAGCCCCGTAGCTCCTGAAAAGTCCAAAATTGTAACTAAATGTTTTTCTGCTATCCATAGTTAAATATACAAAATAAATAGGGACTTTGTAGATAATCTTCGAAATGAATGTAAAACATGTTGGGTAACATCATATAACATTCAATTATCAAGGAATAGTGCCTAATAAGCAAAAAAGTTCAAGATGCATTTTACATGCATCAGTGACTTGGCCTTCTACCTAGAGGATGAGGCCCCGGGGTCGGCTTGATCTTCTTGAATGGGCAGCAGCCTGACATCATGGCAGTGCTCAAAAAAGGGAAGCAGGAGCGGCCTGTGGTGGGGGAGATGGAGGTGGGAGCACCGTTCTTCTCTGGCCATGGTTGCGCCTTTTGAAGTAAAAAGGACGTGGCTTCATCAATGTCATGAAGGATATTGATGGCGATGCAGATGGCGAACGACTACATAGTGGTCAAAGCCTAGGCCATTGAAGGCGCCGATGAGTTGGAAGCCACCACATAGTGTTCAACGCAGGCGAATTCTGGCGCGTTGGAGATGAAGCGCCCGCAGTCGCTGACGTGCATGCCCTGGGTTATAGAGGAAGGATACGCGTGCTATCCGCGGTGACGCATCTCGAACCCAAATTTGGGCCAAAAATGCTAACGTCTACAAGTGCACATGTTACTGTTGCTAGTTTCGATATAAAGATATCGATCCCATAATAGAGCCTACTAGCTGCTATCGAAGATACTCTTAGGTAAAATTACAAAAGAATGTGTGAAGCTACCTTTGATTTCAAGCGAAAGTGGAATGAGTGTTTAAGTAATAGCGAACGAACTAAAGTAACTAACAAGACAGAGAACAATGCGATGTAAATGACTAATGAAACTGCAGAGGGCTAAAGCGTTATCAAGGAGTTTTGGTTTCACCACTAGCATAGGAATAATCATAATTAGGATAATTCTAGTATTTTTTTTATACATGTGTATGGAAGAAGCTCCTATATGGGAGATTGCTGACGAATCATCAGCGTTAACCACCCCTCATGAACACAATAGTCATACCTGGCAAGTCACCGTAATAAACTGTAATTAAGGGGTTCCCATGGTCATGCATAGGTTCGGTGAGTCTTCTTAAATCCCCTGGTGGGTTGTTATAGGCTCAGCGAGAGGGTGTGGCGACAGTGAAGGATCTAGAATGAAATTTTGTGGGGGTGCCAAGCTTAATTTTTTCCTAATGAGCATTGTATTTAAACAAATTGGTACAAATTTTATCAGCTAAAAGAGGATTTGTATTTTTGGAAGGGGTGCCATGGCACCCCCACTAGATATGCCACTGTGTGATGGTGATGCCTCCTCACTACCACAAGTTCGCCGATAACTCCCTCTCTCTTCCACAAGGGTGATGTCTCAAAGGACCCATTGGGAAACCCCAAGAGGAAGGTATGATGAGCACAGTAGAAAGTTTTCCCTCAGTATGAAACCAAAGTTTAATCGACCAGTAGGAGAAAGAAACCACTTCTGAAGGTTGTTGCTAACTGGCGCCAGAAGACAGTTGATGGCGTGGTGTCAGCGCCAGCAGCAACATGGAACCTACACACAACACAACTAAAATACTTTGCCCCAACTTACAGTGAGGTAGTCAATCTCACTGGTTTGCTGAAAACAAAGGATTAAACGTACAATATGGAAAGAGATGTTTGTTTGCGGTGAAGTAAAATAATACTTGCGGAAAGTAAACAGTGCTTGCAGTAGATGGTAATATAAATATAAAAGAATGGACCAGGGTCCACAGTTCACTAGAGGTGTCTCTCCATAAGATAAATAACATGCTGGGTAAACAAATTATAGTTGGGCAATTGACAAAATAAAGAATGCATAACAATGCATGTACATGTCATGAAGATCACTATGAGATTCATTTGGGCATTACAACATAATACATAGACCGTAATCCAACTGCATCTATGACTAATAATCCACCCGCAGGATATCATCCGAACAACCCTTGGGTATTAAGTTGCAAGCAATAGATTATCGCCTTAAGCAAAGTCTAGAATGTAAATAATACAATTATCCTTGAATAAAAGATTGTTGTTTTCTCCCTAGTAGCAACAACACATCTACATCCTTAGAAGTTATTGTCACTCTCCCAGATTACTAGAGGCATGAACCCACTATCGAGCATAAATACTCCCTCTTAGATTCACAAGCATCTACTTGGCCAAAGCATCTACTAGCAATGGAGAGCATGCAAGATCACAAATAACATGGACATGATAAATCAACAATCAACTTGACATAGTACTCAATATTCATCGGATCCCAACAAACACAACATGTATAATTACATAAAGATGATCTTGATCATGTAGGTCAGCTCACAAGATCTAAACATAGAGGCGCATGGAGGAGAAGACAACCATCTAGCTACTGCTATGGACCCATAGTCCAAGGTGAACTACTCACGCATCAATCCGGAGGCAGGCATGGCAATGAAGAAGGCCTCCGGTGATGATTCCCCTCTCCGGCAGGGTGCCGGGAAGAGCTTCTGGACCCTCCCGAACTCAGGTCGATGACGGTGGTGGCTTACAGTACTTTTCATGGATAGATGTTTCAGGCCCTTAGGGTTTTCCCGATGAAGTGAATTTATAGGCGGAAGGGCGATGTCTAAGGGCGACCGAGGGGCCCACACCAGGGCCTAGCGTGGCCAGGGGTAGGCCGCGCCACCCCATGGTGTGGCCGCCTCCTGGCTCTGCTCCATCTCTCCTTTGGACTCCGTCTTCATGTCAGCAAAATAGGAACTTCGGCTTTTGTTTCGTCCAATTCCGAGAATATTTCCTTTATAACTTTTCTGAAATACAAAAACAGTAGAAAATAGGAACTAGCACTGTGGCATCTTGTTAATAGGTTAGTTGCATAAAATGCATAAAACTGCCACAAAGTGTAAACAAAACTTAAAGCAATTGGTGTAAAACAAGCATAGATCATCAAAAATTATAGATACGTTTGCAACGTATCAAGCATCCCCAAGCTTAACTCCTGCTCGTTCTCGAGTAGGTAAGTGATAACAAAAAATAATTTTTGAGGTGACATGCAGCCAACACAATCTTGATCAAATCAATGTAAAGCATGGCAAGCTGAGATCAAAGTAGGCCGGGGCTTCGCTCCCCATTTCGAAAAAAAGCTGAGATCAAAGTATTCTAAACATGGGCTTAAACGATATAATTCTAACCATAGAACTTAGCAACCATGTTATAACATGAAAAGTAACACAAACAGAAGATCATGAGTAATAATGCATTGAAAGTTATTTATTTGTTTTCAGCATAGAGAAAACATAGCAAAGTGGTATTCAGCTTGTCCTTCATGGAGTAGCAAAACATAAATGCATAGGACACCTTCAAAGTTCAAAAGAGTGACTAGATACAAATAATTTGAGAACATGCAATACCATAATCATGAATCAATCAATAATAAATTTTGGGACTATGCACATTATACTCGGAATGACAACTATGCTCTCTTAATTGGTGTATAAAGATAGAAGATGAAGACTCAATATAAAAGTAAAAGATAGGCCCTTTCATAGAGGGAAGCAGGGATTTAACATGTGCTAGAGCTTTTCATTTGTAAAACAGAGATAAAAAATTGTTTTGAGAGGTGGTTGTTCCTGTCAACGAATGGTAATGGGGTTCTTGTTATCTTCCATACTAAACAAGTTGAGAGCCATTCCGAGTATTTAAAAATTGGCATTTACATTCTCTTTTATAAAGTTTGGCACTCCTCCCCACCTTTAATTTCACAAACCATGGCTAACCGAATCCTTTAGGTGCCTGCCAACAATCTCATACCATGGAGGAGTGCCTTTTTTCTTTTTTTAAAGGTTACAATGGTGTGACCAGCTCTCTTGCAAAATTAGTGACGAGCAGATGAAGCATGCAAGTCAAGGGGTACTTAATTTAATAAGGAATATAACAAATCCTACCACTACCTCCTCATGAGCTAAAAACAGTGTCACAAAATGAGAAGTATTTTGAAGGTTTTGAAAGGTAGCACATGGAAATTTGCTTGGAATGGTTTTAAATGCCATGCATAGGAATTTATAGTGGACTCTTTGAAATAACTTTGGTTTTTGGGAGTTGGATGCACGAGTAGAGCTCATACTCAGTACAGATGAATGCTAGCAAAAGACTGGGAGCGACCAACTAAGAGAGCAATAACAGCCATAATCATGCATATCGACAAAACATTATTAATCAAAGCATAAAGTGATATTACAAGTCAAAAACTAAAAGATCATAGAGGCTTGAGGCAACTGGTTTATAGTCATAACATGGTGTAAGCATGCACCAAGTCAACCCAAATAAAGCATCAAAGGAGAATACCACAATATTATGCTTCTATATGATAAAAACAACGCATGATTCCTTTAATGACACATTAAGCACTCTCAGTCATTTGATATATGTCATGCTATGATAATAACTGCTAAGCATATAATCAAAATAATATCTAGCATGACATGCTAAATTCTAAGCCACAGTCTAAACAAGCTTCCATTTGCACCAATATAAGCATGAAACATTTTACTCTTTTCCAACACCAATCAACTTATTTGAAACAACTCTCAAGGATTAAAATGAACAAAGACCAGAGGTCTAAGCACACCTAGCCACAAAGAACTAACAAGTTCTGAACAAAAATAAAGGTGAAAAACAAAAGCTAAATGCAATACTAGCAAAAGAGAACACTCACAGAACGATAAGAATGAAAACTAGAGTGTTCTAGGCAATGAAAACAGAGTGTGTCTTCTCCAAAAGAAATATGCTGGGGTCCAACCATTTATTACAGCAAACAAAAAAAAGAAAACTGACAGCAAAAATAAAGACGCTCTAAGAAAAACACATAGCATATGAAGCAATAAAAATATAGTGTCTTGAAAGATGACCTGATATTTTTGTTGATGAAGAAGGGGGTGCCTTGGGCATCCCCAATATTTGACGCTTGTACTTCTTGGATATTTCTTGGGGTGACATGGGCATCCCCAAGCTTGAGCTTTTGTCCATCCTTCATCTCATCTCATCATTCTCCTTTCCCTACACTTGAAAACTTCCTTCATACAAAACTTCACACAATTCTCATTAGCAACATTAGCTTATGAAAGATAGTAGATCCACTTTTGGTTCAGTTTTAACTCAAGTACAACATCTATTAAAACATTAGCTACTGTAGAAACTTATTTTAAAAGTTCCATGATCAAAAGAACTCAAAAAGAAAGAGATCAAGAGGCAAATGCAAATAGTGGCAGAAATCTATCAAAACAGAACAAGAGGTAAAGATCGATTTTTTCGAAAATCTTATGTTGCTCAAATTGAAAAGTGAAAAACTAACGAAAGTTAGATAATAACCTGGCGCATGTGCAAAAAAAAATCGCAGATAAATACAACATTCTGGGATTTTTCATGAATTTGTACAGCGAGGCGCAGAAATCTGTTTCTGGACAGCAACTTCCCCAAATCTTACCTTCTTCCTATTAGAGGATATTCTTGGCACAAAAACGAAATAAAAAGGATAAGGAGAGGTCATTACAGTAGTAATAACTTCCAAGACTCATCAAAAGAAAAATTATTGAAAGAAAACATGGGTTATCTCCCAAGAGTGCTTTTCCTTAACGCCTTTCAGCTAGGCGTAGAAAGTAAGAATCAAGTATTTTCAAGTGAAGAAGCATCAAGATCAATACCTGAAGTCTTTTCAACAAGGAACTATATTTTATCCATATAAGTTTTAGAAGAGCCTTTCTCAACACTCTTGGGTTCACTACTTTCATCAAATGGGTTTTCAGGAACAATCCAATCAAAATTCTTTTCCAAGGCTTCATGCATTCCTAAGAGTTTAAAAGGTATTGGTATTTTGATTTCCTCCCCATTTTTGGGTTTGGTTTTGTCTACCTTTTCAAGTGTACCAATACATCTACACATGAGCCTAGCATATTAAAACGATCAAAGACTTTCCTAGCTTCTATAACAATGTCTCTAAATTCTTTATGCAAAGTTTCCAGAATAAAATCTCTCTTTTCAGGGTCTTCAACATCATGAAGTTTAAGAAACATTTGCTGTATTATGGGGTAAAGGTTAACAAACCTAGCCTCCAACATGTGCACTAAGTAGGCCGCAGCAGTTTCATAATTAGGAGCAAGTTCTTCTAAGGATCTATCCTCAATATCCTTGTGCTTACTGACATGATTAAAGAATTCTTCAATGTTATCTTTCCCAATTATAGAACCACTACCTACTGATAGGTCCTTCAGAACGTACTCAGGGATCAACATAATGAACTAAAAATAAAGTAACAAAATACCAACTATAAAAGGAACTAATTTTTTTATATTTTTGATAAAAAGATGTAAACAAAATAAAGCAAAGAAACTATTCAAAACAATAACAAAGTAAAGTGATTGGAAGTGAGAGACTCCCCTTGCAGAAATCCTCTTTCTCCTCAGCAATGGCACCAGAAAACAGTCTTGATATCTCAAAGGACGCGTTGGGAAACCCAAGAGGAAGGTATGATGAGCACAATAGTAAGTTTTCCCTAAGTATGAAACCAAAGTTTAATCGACTAGTAGGAGAAAGAAACCACTTCTGAAGGTTGTTGCTAACTGGCGCCAGAAGACAGTTGATGGCGTGGTGTCAGCGCTAGCAGCAACATGGAACCTGCACACAACACAACCAAAATACTTTGCCCCAACTTACAGTGAGGTTGTCAATCTCACTGGTTTGCTGAAAACAAAGAATTAAACGTACAGTGTGGAAATAGATGTTTGTTTGCGGTGAAGTAAAATAATACTTGTAGAAAGTAAACAGTGCTTGGAGTTGATGGTAATATAAATGTAAAAGAATGGACTAGGGTCCACAGTTAACTAGAGGTGTCTCTCCATAAGATAAATAACATACTGGGTAAACAAATTATAGTTGGGCAATTGACAAAATAAAGAATGCATAACAATGCATGTACATGTCATGAAGATCACTATGAGATTCATTTGGGCATTTGATGATGTGTAGATTACACCCTGTTGGGAACCCCAAGAGGAAGGTATGATGAGCACAGCAGCAAGTCTTTGCTCAGTTGTGAAACTAAGGTTTATCAAACCAGTAGGAGAAAGCCAAACTTCAGAAGGTTGATGCTTGCTAGCTTTGCGACAGCTCCGGACAATTTATATGGCGCCTCGTCTAGGGCTTTGCTTTGCACCAGCAGCAACGTGGAACCTGCACACAACACAACCAAGTACTTTGCCCCAACTTACGATGAGGTTGTTAATCTCACCAATTTGCTGTAAACAAAGGATTAAGCGTATTAAGTGGTAAAAGGTAATAGTATGCAAGAAAGTGAATAGTGCGAGTAAAAGTAAAATGGTAATAGCAATGTAAAGGAAATTGGACCGGGGTCCACAGTTCACTAGTGGTGTCTCTCCATAAGATAAATAACAACATGCTGGGTAAACAAATTACAGTTGGGCAATTGATAGAATAAAGATAACGTACATATGTCATGAGGATCACTATGAGATTCACTCTGGGCATTATGACAAAATACATAGACCGTAATCCAACTGCATCTATGACTAATAATCCACCCTCCGGATGTCGTCCGAGCAACCATCGGGTATTAAGTTGCGAACAACAGATTATCACCTTAAGCGAAGTGCATAATGTAAACAATGAAAATATCCTTAAACACAAGAATGTTGTTTTCTCCCTAGTGGCAACAATACATCTAAAACCTTAGAGGTTTCTATCACTCCCCCAGATTACTAGAGGCATGAACCCAACTATCGAGCATAAATACTCCCGCTTGGAGTCACTAGCATCTTCTCGGCCAAGATATCTACTAGCAACGGAGAGCATGCAAGATCATAAACAATATAGAGATAACATAAAGATAATAATTTAGCACATCACCTTGACATAGTACCAATACTCATCGGATCCCAACAAACACAACATGTAGAATTACACAAAGATGATCTTGATCATGTAGGGCAGCTCACAAGATCTACACATGAAGCACATGGTGGAGGAGACGACCATCTAGCTAATACTATGGACCCATAGTCCAAGGTAGACTACTCACACATCACTCCGGAGGCGACCATGGTGGTGGAGAAGGCCTCCGGCAGGGATTCCCCTCTCCGGCAGGGTGCCGGGAAGAGCTCCTGGATCCTTCTGATCTCGCGTCGATGGTGGCAGTGGCTTGCAGTATGTTTCAAGGAAAATTGATCGGGGTTAGGTTTTTCCTATCGAGGGGAATATATAGGCAGAAGGGCGGCATCCTGAGGTGGACCAGGTGGCCTCACCCCCTGGTGGCACGGCCAGGGCCTGGGCCGCGCCACCCTAGGGTGTGGCTGGCCTGTGGCCTCCCTCTGTCTCATCTTCGGTCTTCGCAAAGCTTTGGTAAAAATAGGAGGTTTGGCTTTTGTTTCGTCCAATTCCGAGAATATTTCCTGTGTAGCTTTTCTGAAACACAAAAAAACAGAAAACAGGGAACTGGCACTATGGTGTCTCGTTAGTAGGTTAGTTCTGGAAAATGCATAAAAACGCCATGAAGTGTAACAAAACACAAAGCAAATGGTGTATAAACAAGCATGGAGCATCAAAAATTATAGATACGTTTGAGACATATCAAGCATCCCCAAGCTTAACTCCTGCTCATCCTCGAGTAGGTAAGTCATAACAAAAGAATAATTTTTAAGATGACATGCACCATCACAATCTTGATCAACGATGTAAAGCATTGAGTGCTAGGATCAAAGTACTTAAAACATGGGCATAAGAGACATAATCTTGACAATAAAAACTTAGCAACCATGTTATAACATGAAAAGTAACACAAACAAAAGATCATGAATAATTAAACATTGAAAGTCAAGTGTGTGTTCAAATCATATAGAAAAACATAGCAAAGTGGTTTTCAGTTTGTCCCTCATGGAATAGCAAAACATAAATGCATAGGACACCTTCAAGTTTAAGAGGGCGACTTGATACAAATAATTTAAGAACAAGCAAAACCATAATCATGAATCAATCAATGATAAACTTTGGGACTATGCACATTAAACTCAGAATGGCAACTATGCTCTCTTAGATGGTGCATAAAGGTAGAAGGTAGAGACTCAACATAAAAGTAAAAGAAAGGCCCTTCGTAGAGGGAAGCAGTGATTGAATGGTTAAGGTAAATGCGAGTACAATTATGATACTTACTAGCTTTGAGCTCTCATTGCCCCCATCATAGGCATCTTGAATGGTTAAGCTAAATGCAAGTACAATTATGAAGCATATGCTTAACAAATCATAAGTTGAAAACCTCATTACCCGTGAAGTATGAATACCCAAACCTCATGCTACTCGACTTAGGTCCCAAGCAAGCTCTTGTCATTGTAAGCATACATGTATCATCGAGAACTGCCAACAGGGTACCTCCTGCCCGATGACATGGAATAAGCCCACATCAAAATGACAAGACAAACAGAGAATGAACACCTCGGCATCTCTTTTACCATTGGTATAGCTTTTTATTGTGAGATGCATCGTCGAATTTCCACTATGGGCATGCTGTAAATTTCCACCATGAATGATGCATGGCTTAGATTAGCAGCCCAGGCGTTTCTCTAACACATATATAAACTCCATGACCTCACAAGATCCCACCTTATTTCACATCGCGAGTATACATAAACAAAAGGGATTTCTATTTTCGTGCCCCTGGTTCGTTAGTTGTACTCAGTTTTCCCCAGCCGCTTAACTTTTCCTTAGTTTCGTCCAAGCCCTTGTCTGAAACCGTCACCAGTGCTGGAACGGCCGGTTGCCCGACGGTTGAACACCTTTGACCGTTAACTGCTAACTAGTGGGGCCACGTAGAGCCCGCAAAGACACGTCAGAGCATCCATCTTTGTTTGACCGTAAGCATCGCCGTATCCCTGACCAAAACGCGGATGAGTGGGGCTCCGGTATATCGAATGACAAGTGGGGCCATGACGCTGATACAAGGGGCAATACACGGGTAGGATTAGATTTTTAAACGGAGCTCTACAGCGATGGCACAGAGGAGGTGGCCTGCGGGGTGCCGAGATGAGATCGACGTCCACAAAGAACTACATGAGGCGAGACCAGACGCATTAGATAGATATGAACTAGACGCGTTTAACCATGCAAAGAAGAGAAGAAATGGTCGAGGACATCGACGACGACCTCAACACTTTGACTGACGGTGTCGGACATGAACGCGAGCAATGTAGAGAAAACTAGTGTCTCTCCTTTCTGGCGTGTATAGATAGGTGCTAGGGGAGTGTCGTGGCGAAGGGAAAGACCTCGCGGTGGTCTGTGGCGTCCAGCATAGCGGGGCGGCGTGGCCGTGCCCACAGCGGCATGCATGTTCGATATTAGCATCAGCATGTACGTTCATCATTGGCCTCGGCGGTATCTCTGGTGTGTCAGTGATCGAATGAGGGGACAGGATTGAGGGTGCATCCCGACGGTGACCTAGCAGTGGCGGCGAGCATGCATACCCGTTCTGACCATGCCGATATCGGCATCGGCATCGTTTGGAGGCTGTGGTGCTCGAATCATAGTGGAAATTGCGATTCCCTATTATTTTTACATGCATAATATATAGAAAATAGCTAGATCTATAAATCGATGCATATGAAGCTACATATATATTCTTGGTCATAATCCCCTTAGATGCATGGCTTCACGTCGTCGTCGCTTTCATCGTCAGTATCTTCGTCATCCGTGTATTAGTACTTCCTGCACGTTGTTCCGTCGAACACCTTCACTGTGAGCACATAATCGCCTTCATATTTGAAGTGTAGGAAGCAGCCGAAATCCACACCATGCGCGATGGCGAAATTCTCCCAGCCCTTGTCGAGGTACATCCGGCCTTGTCCATCAAATAGGACCTCCACGGTCCAGAGATGAGGACCGCAGTCAGCTGCTCGCAGATACACCTTTGCGGGCTCCTGGCCGTCAAGATAGTCCGCAAACTTTTGTGGGAGTGCCTGCAAAGAGATCGAGCGCCGATCGTTTGAAATTAAAAGTTTTTTAGAACATGCACATAATTAATCACATGCATCATATATGTGGGAACGCGTACGTACCTTCTTGGCCAAAGGGTCTTCATAGATGGTGATGAAGAACTCCTCTATGATCAATGGCAGTGTTGACGGTGGTGGTGGCAATGATGATGATCCACCACCCCGGCCGCCCCTTCCCCTTCCCCTTCCCCTTCCCCTTCCGGTCGGCGTCCGAGACGTGGAAGCCATGGCAATAGATCAAGTGTATGTGAACGAAGAAGAGAGAGGCAGAACCTATTGACATGAGGGATGGCCGTTATGGGGGTTTATAAGGGAGATATGACCATTGTGGGGTTTACACCATAAATTAAGGTAGAGATGACCGTTGTGGGGTTTACACAATAAATTAAGGAGGAGATGACCATTGTGGGGGTGGTTTATATCTCAACAAAAAAGTAGTGCCTAAAAGAAATGGAAATTCGTGAAAGTTCATCATTTTACCGTGAAAAGTAAAGCCTACAAGAAATGGAAATTCGTGATAGTTTATCATTTCAGCGTGAAAAGTAATGCCTACAAGAAATGGAAATTCGTGATAGTTTATCATTTTACCGTGAAAAGTAATGCGTAAAAGAAATGGAAATTCGTGATAGTTCATCATTTTACTGTGAAAAGTAAAGCCTACAAGAAATAGAAATTCGTGATAGTTTATCATTTCAACGTGAAAAGTAATGCCTACAAGAAATAGAAATTCGTGATAGTTTATCATTTTACCGTGAAAAGTAATGCCTAAAAGAAATGGAAATTCGTGATAGTTCATCATTTTACCGTGAAAAGTAAAGCCTACAAGAAATGGAAATTCGTGATAGTTTATCATTTTACTGTGAAAAGTAATGCCTACAAGAAATTCGTGATTACCCAACTTGTTGAATCCGGTGGAAACTCGTCATTTAGCATACATAGAGGGGTAGTAGTTTGCCACCGACAGATAGAGAGAGGGTGGCACGATCCTGCCCATTGGATCATAGGATCGACGGTAGGTGGGCACGATCCGTGTGACAACAGCTCGACCAATCAGGCCAAGTTTGGGCTTCTGCGAGAAGGGAGAGGGTAAAACTGAGTAGTATCAAGGATACAAGGGCAAGTAAATAGTAAACAGGCTAAGGAATTCAAATAAGAGATTTAGAAAAAGAAAAACACATGTTTTGTACAATGAAACCCAGGTTGGCCTACCTCAAAGTATTACCAATTCAAATATACATGAGTGTAAAAATTATGGCCTCATTCAGACAAACTATGTTTTGGGTATAGATGTTTTGAGAAGGGGTTTGAGTGGAAAGCCATGAACCTTCATAGCTACTAGTGATTTCAGAAGTGGCCATTTGTGTGAAAACTTGATTTATATATGATTGTTATGATTTCCTACGTGGCAGGTCGTGTAACAAGACTCCATGAGTAGGAGGCACTATGATTTTATTTTTTTGATTTTTTTGCGCATGAAATGACTCAATTAGATGGCTTAATCCCATCTGTTGACTCTCTGTTGACCAGCCACTTGAGGGTAAAACTGAGTATATTGCACTAGGCAGTATTAGTACTCTAGGGGAAAACTGAGTACAGATATTTTTCCAGTGTAAGATTCGAGGGTAGAACTGAGTACACGTAACAGTGCTGACGTGCAGTCCCACGGACGCGTGTCGCGGTGAGCAGCGGTTAGCCGCGTGGTGCGCGTGTTGAGACCAAAACGTCAACTGCTGAGACGAACCGTCACTTTGCCAGTACAGAGCCCCTCTCCCTCCCTCTGCACACAGTCTCATCATAACTCACGCACGCAACCACGCCTCTCACGTCCCATCACCTTCTCCAAAAAAATCCAGCCGCCCTACGCGCTTATTTTGCCGGCGATGGAGAAGAAGAATGCGCCGGCGGCCGTCGCCCCCGAGCCCATCGCCTCCGAGCCCGTCGCATCCGAGCCCGTCGCCGCCGAGCCCGTCGCATCCGAGGGCGGCGCATCCAAGCGCGGCGCCTCCGTGAACTGGGCCTCTCTTAAGGGTGACGGACCACTTCACAAGATCGGCGACTGCTTACTGGCGAACGAGGAGTACGCGGACACCTATGCTGCTTTGAGGCAAGTTTGTACAAATTGGCGCTCAGATCTACCTGATCCCGACGTGCACCTGCACGAATGGATCGTGGTAGAACACGCCCTTCCACGCGCCGCTGAGTTCTCCTTCCTCAATCTCCGCACATCCCGCTACGTCACCATCGATCTAACGGAAGTTCATGCAAGGTTCAAATTCCTCCATATCTATAGAGTTAATCTATTTTTATTTTCAATCGTAAACATCTTAGTGCTGAATGTTATCTTCATCAACTCCCTTTTAGATACTACTTCGTCAGCTTTTACCGTGGCGTCATCGTGCTTGCCCAGAGGAACCAGCCGCACAAGATACGGCTTCTGAACCCACTCACAAAGACATTGAACGCTACGTTTGAGGCGCAGATGCCATCTATGATTGTGGAGTCAGTCGCTGTAATGAAGTCCCCGACTATGGTCTTCATTTGCATAGGTTACCCCAATGAAATTGCTTGGGTCGATGAGAGCTCTCCTACTAAGGATATAGATGTAGAAGATTGGGGAGAAGGAAGATTTTCGATCGAGGACGATTCTCTGCGTTGCCTTACCCCGTTTAATGGTGAATTGTATGCAATAGCTGTGAACAATTTTGAGTTTGGAACATTAGTGTGCACCAACAATGTCTAGTTGGAGAAGCGCGCGAGCACTATCAACATGGAGACACTATTTTCATTTCGAGAACTTGGAAATGACAAGTTCTACCTTATGGAGTCTGATGGTGATCTGCTGCTTGTGTTGTTCGGCGGCAGCACTGGCAACAGGCATTTGGAGGAAGGTCAACCATTGGTGTACCGTGTGGACACTGAGAGCCGCTCTCTCCATGCCGTCAACATTGGTAGTCGTGCCTTCTTCGTTAGTTATAAACGGTGTATCTCCGTCGACACCAGAGTGCACCCGACAGTTCGACCTGGCTGCATCTACTACGAGGGCGGTTATATCAGACAGTACTTTGATGATAGAAAGGCCTGGGATGAGTGGCCACGATATGTGGATAGATTAGATTCCGACGGTATGAAGATAGAACAAATGCCATACCGTTTGGAGGATCTATTGGATGCACACTGCAGACGGAAGGAGTTCAGTCAAATTTTTTTTCGTCTCATGGAATATAGTGACTCCGAAATATATGATGAAGAATGAAGAACCTTTATGTTGGGCATACATTGCGTCTTATATTATTTTTAGTTTAGTTTGTCGTGAACATTAACATCGTTATTGGCTTCTTTTGGCTGCTGTATGCATTTTATGTATTATACTATACTAGCTTCTAGATTAGATTCTAGATTTGTTACCATATTGGGCAAAAAATGAGGGCCAAAAGGCAGCAATCATTGAAGAAAGACAGAAATAGAAGCTTCTCTAGATTTGATACTAATTTGGTGAAAAGAGAGAGAACTGTTGACAGAGAGAGAGAGGGGAAAAAGGCGCTCTTAAAAGGCGCTCTGAAAAGTCAATGCCAATTTGGCCCGAGAGAGACAGAACCGAGCTCTCACGTACAACCAAACGCGGTCTCGTCCTGTCCCACGCGGTCCCTTTCTACCAGCCCCACGCGACGCGGCCCCACACGACGCGGCCCCACACGTCAGCACGGAAACGGTCACTTAACGGGAATCCTCCCGTCCGAGCTCCTTCTGAGGGTTTCAGACAACGGCTTGGGGAAAACTGAGGAAAAACTAACGAGCTGGGGAAAACTGAGTACAACTAACGACCCGAGGGCACAAAAATAGAAATCCCTAAACAAAAGATCATGATATCAACTCAAATGAGAGAAAGTGCAATGTTGAAAGCTTGCCCCATGACGACATGGCTGGGCTAATTTCCAACTTACAACTTGCAAGCATAACATCAACATAAGAGAGCCACAATGTCAAAATTATTAAAAGTGAGAAAAGTAAAGTGTGCCATCAGGTTCGTGAGAGCTTTACTAACTAATTTTCACATAACACCAAAAAGAGTTTAATTTGAAGGATAGATAAAAGCAAGTCAAATGTACTTGGAATAACGAATTGCTAATAGGTATGTATGGTGGACACATTGGACGACCTGGTTTTTGGGAGTTGGATGCACAAGTAGAGCTCATACTCAGTACAAAATGAAGGCTAGCAAAAGACTGAGAGCGACCAACTAAGAGAGCAATAACGGCCATAATCATGCATAGTGACAAACATCATTAAAAGAAGCATAAAGTGGTATCACAAGTCAAAAACCAAATGATCATAGAGGCTTATGGCGACTTTGTAAGAGTCAAACAGGTTGTAAGCATGCGCCAAGTCAACCCAAATAAAGCATCAAGGAGAAAACCACTATAAAATGCTTCCATATAATAAAAACAACGCACGATTTTTTCAAAGGCTCATTAAGAAATCTCAGTCATTTGAGATAAGTGATGCTACAGCAAAAACTACTAAGCATACTATCAAAACGACATCAAGCATGTCATACAAAAGTCTAAGCCGCAGTCTAAACAAGCTCCTTTTGATACCACTTTTTGCATTAAAACTTTTTCTCTTTTCCAACACCATTCAAACCTCTTTGAGACAACTATTTTGATGAAAACCAACATAGCCCAGTTGTCTAAATACACCTTGATGTAAAGATATAACAAGATCTGAACAAAAATCAAGGCAAAAAACGAAAGCTAAACGCAGTTCTAGAATAAGAGAACACTCGTTTAACGATAAGAGTGAAAAATAGAGTGTTCTTGGCAATAAAAAATGGATTGCGTCTCCTCCAAAAGAAATTTGTTGGGTTCCAACCATGTATTTAAGCAAATAAAACAAAAGAAAACTGAAAGCAAAAGTAAAGACGCTCCAAGAAAAATGCATAGAATATAAAGCAATAAAAATATAGTGTGTTGAAAGGTGTCCTAATTTTTGCAGATGAAGAAGGGGTGCCTCGGGGGCATCCCCAAGCTTTGATTCTTGTACCTCTTGGATATTTCTTGGGGTGACATGGGCATCCCCAAGCTTGAGCTTTTTTCCATACTTCATCTCATCTCATCACTCTCCATTCCCTACACTTGAAAACTTCCTTCATACAAAACTTCACACAATTCTATTAGCAACGTTAGCATAAACATGATATTAAATCAACCCTTTTGGTTCAGTTTCAAACTCAAATATACCACATATAAAGCATATACTACTGTAGCAACTTCCTCAAAAGTTCCGTGATCAAAAGAACTCAAAAAGAAAGTAATCGAGAGGAAAACACAAATAGTGGCAGAAATCTGTCAAAACAGAATAGCTGACAAAGGTTGATTTTTTTGAGGACCTTATGTTGCTCAAATCAAAAAGTGCAAAACTAATGAAAGTTTGGATATAACCTGGGGCATATGCACAAGAAATTTCCGATCAAAAAGATAGTTTGATAATTTTCACGAATTTTTATGGTGCAGCACAGAAATCTGTATTAGGACAGCAACTTCCCCAAATCTTATCTCCCTCAAATTAGAGGTTCTTCTTGGCAAAAAATGAAATAAAAATGATAAGGAGAGGTAATTACAGTAGTAATAACTTCCAAGACTCAAATAAAAGAAAAGGTACTGAAAAGAATACATTGGGTTATCTCCCAAGAGTGCTTTTCTTTAACGCATTTGAGCTAGGCGCAGAAAGTGCAAATCAAGTATTTTCAAATGAGGCATTAAGATCAATTGTTTCCTCAAGAGCACCACTTACCACACTAGGCACTTTAGAAGTTCCTGAAGATGATTCAACCTGCAAGTAACTCTTAGTTGAACTAAAAGTCTTACCAATCTTAAAAACATGCTGCGGTTTAGGCACAGCTACCTTGGGAACATACATAAATTTTTGCTCCGTTCCAACAAAAGCTTTCTCCCTCTTAAATTTAAGAGAAGAGAAAATTGAACTTAAATTTTCCATAGACTCCTCTAGTTTACCAATCCTAAGGTTTTGACTATCAAGAGTAGTACTAGCCTCTAAAACAGTGATTCTCTTACCAATACTTTCTATCGATTTATTAACCTGGCTAGCGTTAGCAAGGATATTTGGCAAACTTTTTTCTGAAGAGCTAAGTTTTTCTAAAACTTCCTCCAAAGTGATCTCAGTTTTAACAACATGGATAGGTGGTACTCCCGCTAAACTTTCAATTAAAGTGCATGCTTCTAAAGCGGGAGTACCTAGAAAATTACCTCCTACAAGAGTATCAAGAACATACCTATTCCAACTAGATATACCAACATAAAAATTTCTAAGGAAGATAATGGTAGAATGCTTCTTTGTACACCTATGATGAGCATTGCTAATTTGATACCAAGCATCTTTCAAACTCTCTCCCTCTTGTTGCTTAAAAGTACGAACCTCAACTTCAGGATTACTCATTCTAGCAAGACTAAAAAGCAGACAAATAAAAGTAACAACTATAAGGGAACTATTTTTTTTGTATTTTTGATAAAAAGATGCAAGTAAAAAATAAAGTAAATCAAAACAATAACAAAGTAAAAGATTGAGCGTGAGAGACTCCCCTTGCAAAAATCTTCTTTCTCCCCGACAACGGCGCCAGAAAAAAAAATGCTTGATGGCGTGTAGATTACACCCCGTTGGGAACCCCAAGAGGAAGGTATGATGAGCACAGTAGCAAGTCTTCCCTCAGTTGTGAAACCAAGGTTTATCAAACTAGTAGGAGAAAGCCAAACTTCAGAAGGTTGATGCTTGCTAGCTTCGCGACAGCTCTGGACAATTTATATGGCGCCTCGTCCAGGGATTTGCTTTGCACCAGCAGCAACGTGGAACCTGCACACAACACAACCAAGTACTTTGCCCCAACTTACGAAGCGGTTGTCAATCTCACCAGTTTGCTGTAAACAAAGGATTAAGCGTATCGAGTGGTAAAAGGTAATAGTATGCAAGAAAGTAAACAGTGCGAGTAAAAGTAAAACGGTAATAGCAATGTAAAGGAAATTGGACCAGGGTCCACAGTTCACTAGTGGTGTCTCTCCATAAGATAAATAACAACATGCTGGGTAAACAAATTACAGTTGGGAAATTGATAAAATAAAGATAACGTACATATGTTAGGAGGATCACTATGAGATTCACTCTGGGCATTACGACAAAATACATAGACCGTAATCCAACTGCATCTATGACTAATAATCCACCCTCCGGATATCGTCCGAGCAACTATTGGCTATTAAGTTGCGAACAACAGATTATCGCCTTAAGCAAAGTGCGTAATGTAAACAATGCAAATGTCCTTAAACACAAGAATGTTGTTTTCTCCCTAGTGGCAACAACACATCTACAACCTTAGAGGTTTCTGTCACTCCCCCAGATTACTAGAGGCATGAACCCAACTATCGAGCATAAATACTCCCTCTTGGAGTCACTAGCATCTACTCGGCCAAGATATCTACTAGCAACGGAGAGCATGCAAGATCATAAACAACATAGAGATAATATTAAGATAATAATTCAGTGCATCAACTTGACATAGTACCAATACTCATTGGATCCCAACAAACACAACATGTAGAATTACACAAAGATGATCTTGATCATGTAGGGCAGCTCACAAGATCTAAACATGAAGCACATGGTGGAGGAGACGACCATCTAGCTACTGCTATGGACCCGTAGTCCAAGGTAGACTACTCACACATCACTCCGGAGGCGACCATGGTGGTGGAGAAGGCCTCCAGCAGGGATTCCCCTCTCCGGCAGGGTGCCGGGAAGAGCTCCTGGATCCTCCCGATCTCGCGTCGACGGTGGCGGTGGCTTGCAGTATGTTTCAAGGAAAATTGATCGGGGTTAGGTTTTTCATGTCGAGGTGAATATATAGGCGGAAGGGCAGCGTCAGGAGGTGGACCAGGCGGCCTCACCCCCTGTTGGCGCAGCTAGGGCCTGGGCCACGCCACCCTAGGGTGTGGCCGGCCTGTGGCCCCCCTCCGTCTCATCTTCGGTCTTCGGGAAGCTTCGGTAAAAATAGGAGGTTTGGCTTTTGTTTCGTCCAATTCCGAGAATATTTCCTGTGTAGCTTTTTTGAAACACAAAAATAGCAGAAAACAGGGAACTGGCACTATGGCGTCTCATTAGTAGGTTAGTTCCGGAAAACGCATAAAAACGCCACGAAGTGTAACAAAACACAAAGCAAATGGTGTATAAACAAGCATGGAGCATAAAAAATTATAGATACGTTTGAGACATATCAAGCATCCCTAAGCTTAACTCCTGCTCGTCCTCGAGTAGGTAAGTGATAACAAAAGAATAATTTTTGAGGTGACATGCACCATCACAATCTTGATCAACGATGTAAAGCATTGAGTGTTGGGATCAAAGTACTTAAAACATGGGCATAAGAGACATAATCTTGACAATAAAAACTTAGCAACCATGTTATAACATGAAAAGTAACACAAACAAAAGATCATGAATAATGAAACATTGAAAGTCAAGTGTGTGTTCAAATCATATAGAAAAACATAGCAAAGTGGTTTTCATCTTGTCCCTCATGGAATAGCAAAACATAAATGCATAGGACACCTTCAAGTTTAAGAGGGCGACTAGATAGAAATAATTTAAGAACAAGCAAAACCATAATCATTAATCAATCAATGATAAACTTTAGGACTATGCACATTAAACTCAGAATGGCAACTATGCTCTGTTAGACGATGCATAAAGGTAGAAGGTGGAGACTCAACATAAAAATAAAAGAAAGGCCCTTCGCAGAGGGAAGCAGTGATTGCAAGTTTTATAAACCTTCAAAAATTATGATACTTACTAGCTTTGAGCTCTCATTGCCCCCATCATAGGCATCTTGAATGGTTAAGGTAAATGCGAGTACAATTATGAAGCATATGCTTAACAAATCATAAGTTGAAAACCTTGTGTCCCGTGAAGTACGAATACTTAAACCTCATGCTACTCGACTTAGGTCCCAAGCAAGCTCTTGTCATTGTAAGCATACATGTATCATCGAGAACCGCCAATGGGGTACCTCCTGCCCGATGACATGGAACAAGTCCACATCAAAATAATAAGACAAACAGACAATGAACACCTCAGCATCTCTTTTTTTAACCATTGGTACTGCTTTTTATTGTGAGATGCATCGTCGAATGTCCACTATGGGCATGCTGTAAATTTCCACCATGAATGATGCATGGCTTAGATTAGCGGCCCAGGCGTTTCTCTAACACATATACAAACTCCATGACCTCACAAGATCCCAACTTATTTCACATCGCGAGTATCCATAAACAAAAGATCACGATATCAACTCAAATGAGAGAAAGTGCAATGTTGAAAGCTTGCCCCATGATGGCATGGCTGGGCTAATTTCCAACTTACAACTTGCAAGCATAACATCAACATAAGAGAGCCACAATGTCAAAATTATTAAAAGCGAGAAGAGTAAAGTGCGCCGTCAGGTTCATGAGAGCTTTACTGACTAATTTTCACATAACACCAAAAAGAGTTTAATTTGAAGGATAGATAAAAGCAAGTCAAATGTACTTGGAATAGCAAATTATTAATAGGTATGTATGGTGGACACATTGGAAGACTTGGTTTTTGGGAGTTGGATGCACGAGTAGAGCTCATACTCAGTACAAAATGAAGGTTAGCAAAAGACTGGGAGCGACCAACTAAGAGAGTAATAACGGCCATAATCATGCATAGCGACAAAACATCATTAAACGTAGCATAAAGTGGTATCACAAGTCAAAAACCAAATGATCATAGAGGCTTATGGCAACTTTGTAAGAGTCAAACATGTTGTAAGCATGCGCCAAGTCAACCCAAATAAAACATCAAGGAGAAAACCACAATAAAATGCTTCCATATAATAAAAACAACGCATGATTTTTTCAAAGGATCATTAAGTAATCTCAGTCATTTGAGACAAGTCATGCTACAACAAGAACTACTAAGCATACTATCAAAACAACATCAAGCATGGCATGCAAAATTCTATGCCGCAGTCTAAACAAGCTCCTTTTTGTACCACTTTTTGCATGAAAACTTTTTCTTTTTTCCAACACCATTCAAACCTTTTTGAGACAACTATTTTGATGAAAACCAACATAGACCAGTTGTATAAATACACCTTGATGCAAAGATATAACAAGATCTGAACAAAAATCAAGGCAAAAAACGAAAGCTAAACACAGTTCTAGAAAAAGAGAACACTCGTTGAACGATAAGAGTGGAAAATAGAGTGCTCTTGGCAATGAAAAACGGATTGCGTCTCCTCCAAAAGAAATTTGTTGGGGTCCAACCATTTATTGCAGCAAAGAAAACAAAAGAAAACTAAAAGCAAAAGTAAAGATGCTCCAAGAAAAATGCATAGAATATGAAGCAATAAAAGTATAGTGTGTTGAAAGGTGACCTGATTTTTGCCGATGAAGAAGGGGTGCCTCGGGGGCATCCCCAAGCTTTGACGCTTGTAACTCTTGGATATTTCTTGGGGTGACATGGGAATCCCCAAGCTTGAGCTTTTTTCCATACTTCATATCATCTCATCACTCTCCATTCCCTACACTTGAAAACTTCCTTCATACAAAACTTCACACAATTCTATTAGCAACGTTAGCATAAACACGATAGTAAATCAACCCTTTTGGTTCAGTTTCAAACTCAAATATACCATATATAAAGCATATACTACGGTAGCAACTTCCTCAAAAGTTCTGTGATCAAAAGAATTCAAAAAGAAAGCGATCGAGAGGCAAACACAAATAGTGGCGGAAATCTGTCAAAATAGAACAACTGACAAAGGTCGATTTTTTTGAGGACCTTATGTTGCTCAAATCGAAAAGTGCAAAACTAATGAAAGTTTGGATATAACCTGGGGCATATGCACAAGATATTTCAGATCAAAAAGATATTCTGAGAATTTTCATGAATGTTTACGGTGCAGCGGATAAATCTGTTTCAGGACAGCAACTTCCCCAAATCTTACCTACCTCAAATGAGAGGTTCTTCTTGGTACAAAAACGAAATAAAAATGATAAGGAGAGGTCATTACAGTAGTAAGAACTTCCAAGAATCAAATAAAAGAAAAGGTACTGAAAAGAAAACATTGGGTTATCTCTCAAGAGTGCTTTTCTTTAACGCCTTTAAGCTAGGCGCAGAAAGTGCAAATCAAGTATTTTCAAATGAGGCATTAAGATCAATTGTTTCCTCAAGAGCACCACTTACCACACTAGGCACTTTAGAAGTTCCTGAAGATGATTCAACCTGCAAGTCACTCTTAGTTGAACTAAAAGTCTTACCAATCTTAAAAACATGCTGTGGTTTAGGCACAACTACCTTGGGAACATACATAAATTTTTGCTCCTTTTCAACAAAAGCTTTCTCCCTCTTAAATTTAAGAGAAGATAAAATTGAACTTAAAGTTTCCATAGACTCCTCTAGTTTACCAATCCTAAGGTTTTGACTATCAAGAGTAGTACTAGCCTCTAAAACGGTGATTCTCTTACCGATCCTTTCTATCGATTCATTAACCTGGCTAGCGTTAGCAAGGATATTTGGCAACCTTTTTTCTAAAGAGCTAAGTTTTTCTAAGTGATCTTAGTTTTAACAACATGGAAAGGTGGTACTCCCGCTAAACTTTCAATTAAAGTGCATGCTTCCAAAGCGGGAGTACCCAAAAAATTACCTCCTGCAAGAGTATCAAGAACGTACCTATTCCAACTAGATATACCAACATAAAAATTTCTAAGTAGGATAATGGTAGAATGCTTCTTTGTACACCTATGATGAGCATTGCTAATTCGATACCAAGCATCTTTCAAACTCTCTCCCCCTTGTTGCTTAAAGTACGAACCTCAACTTCAGGATTACTCATTCTAGCAAGACTTAAAAGCAGACAAATAAAAGTAACAACTATAATGGAACTAATTTTTTTGTATTTTTGATAAAAAGATGCAAGTAAAAATAAAGTAAAGCAAAACAATAACAAAGTAAAAGATTGAGCGTGAGAGACTCTCCTTGCAGAATTCTTCTTTCTCCCTGGCAACGGCGCCAGAAAAAATCCTTGATGGCGTGTAGATTACACCCCGTTGGGAACCCCAAGAGAAAGGTATGATGAGCACAGCAGCAAGTGTTCCCTCAGTTGTGAAACCAAGGTTTATCGAACCAGTAGGAGAAAGCCAAACTTCAGAAGGTTGATGCTTGCTAGCTTCGCGACAGCTCCAGACAATTTATATGGCGCCTTGTCCAGGGCTTTGCTTTGCACCAGCAGCAACGTGGAACCTGCACACAACACAACCAAGTACTTTGCCCTAACTTACGATGAGGTTGTCAATCTTACCGGTTTGCTGTAAACAAAGGATTAAGCATATCGAGTGGTAAAAGGTAATAGTATGCAAGAAAGTAAACAATGCGAGTAAAAGTAAGACAGTAATAGCAATGTAAAGGAAATTGGACCGGGGTCCACAGTTCACTAGTGGTGTCTCTCCATAAGATAAATAACAACATGCTAGGTAAACAAATTATAGTTGGGCAATTGATAGAATCAAGATAACGTACATATGTAATGAGGATCACTATGAGATTCACTCTGGGCATTACGACAAAATACATAGACCATAATCCAACTCCATCTATGACTAATAATCTACCCTCCGGATGTCGTCCAAGCAACCATCGGGTATTAAGTTGCGAACAACAGATTATCGCCTTAAGCAAAGTGCATAATGTAAACAATGCAAATGTCCTTGAACACAAGAATGTTGTTTTCTCCCTAGTGGCAACAGGACATCTACAACCTTAGAGGTTTTTGTCACTCCCTTAGATTACTAGAGGCATGAACCCAACTATCGAGCATAAATACTCCCTCTTAGAGTCCCTAGCATCTACTCGGCCAAGATATCTACTAGCAATGGAGAGCATGCAAGATCATAAACAACATAGAGATAACATAAAGATAATAATTCAGCACATCAACTTGACATAGTACCAATACTCATCGGATCCCAACAAACACAACATGTAGAATTACACAAAGATGATCTTGATCATGTAGGGCAGCTCACAAGATCTAAACATGAAGCACATGGTGGAGGAGACGACCATCTAGCTACTGCTATGGACCCGTAGTTCAAGGTAGATGACGAGGGTTAACTCAACAAATGTCCTAGATGAAGGACTTAGGATCGGGGAGATAGGGCATCGGATGAACTCGAAGGTAAAGTTAGTCGAAATAGGTGTGTATCAAAAGTAAACTTGGGTGTTCAACCTGGCTTGCTTTCAATCTGGCCTACACCGTCCCCTCCTGGCCCCTATATATAGATGGCCAGGTCTCGAGGATCGGGTAGGGTCCGATACAGATTACAATATCAACATACGGTATGAACTCGTATTCGACTATCATTACAACTGGGCCTAGCTTAACGGGCCTCAGGGGTACTCAACTAACGGGCTCTATTAACTATACCCTTGTCAGTAGCCCCTGAGATTCTACCAGAATTGCAGATTCGGGTTGAATCTCTAATCTTTAAATCTTTGACTTGATCAATTCTTCGACTTCTTCATATCTTCAAATCTTCGACTTGGTCTTTTGACTTATTTTCATGATAATTTTTCACAAGGGTTTTTGATGAACAAGCCTGACAACTCTGACGGATCAAGAGGTTAGTTAACTACCGGAACAGATACTTGTCACCTACTTCAAATTCAATCCACTTGGACTTGAATTCGGGATACCGGTCAAACCCACTCTTTTGCCGCATTTAGGACTTACAAAGAATGAATCCTAGTAATTCTCAGGGTACCCAGTGCGTCCATTAGGATTTCTTCGCATCATAGACACGGATACATACCAGCAGAGCGCATCCATGTGCGTATACCTGTCGTCGTGGTGAAACAACATATGCCATAGGATGGCTTAAATGGGGGCCGAACTAGATGCTGGAGGATTCGGGAGAGGGGAACGAGCTAAAAAGCACGACAGAAAGGAACACTGATCTACCCAGGTTTGGGGCTCTCGTAAGGAGATAACACCCCTACTCCTGCTATACTGGTTATATATTTGGAACGATGGAGTACACAACAATGGTGCTCCCAAGCTCTCTGCTAGAGGAGGAAGATGAACTGCTAAGTGTAGGAACACAGAGTGACCAACCCTTTGCCAGGGCTCTCTATGCCACCTTATATAGTGGTAGGCAGGGTTACAACGGTCATAGGAGACCAGGAGACACCAACTACACTCCAAATAGGACTTACTGACGAGGGCAGACGCCCTTGACTTTCTCCCTGATTGCTCTCGATGGGACTCGCCCTTGCTGTACCTTGTACTTCCAGGACTGTGACCTTACCACTCTGAGGTAAGCTTGTACTTGTGCATAGTGAGGGTAGGTAACCTCCACTGTGCACCCTGCCATCATACTCTGCTACCATGCTTGGATGTTTTCTTCCTTGATTGTAGGGACATGACACCTTAGCTGACTTATGTGTCCCGGATACGACCATTGGCCATATCCTGGACGTATATGCCGGACCAACGACCTATGAAGGTCGGGTAATCCGGCCTCCCCTGCTCCTGCACAACATACCAAATAGATAGGCCGGCATATCTAAGTATATGCCGGCACTCCTCAGTTAGTATTCCGGTTAATCCGGCATATCTGAATATCAGCCGGGATACATATATGCCGGCCTGGCCGATGCTCCTATATTCCGGCCAGGCCCTTCCTTGGTAACCCGGCATAAAGTCAACCAAAGTCCCTGTATCTTTCTAGTCTCTTGACCCTACCGGGGGTCATCTCCCCGACACTAGTCCCCGAAGCTGTCGAGGTTCCCCAGTCATATCTGTGGAGCCTTGACAGGTTCAACATATCCTCTCTTCATTATACCCCGGTTCTCCGTTATATCCCGATGATCAGATTATATGCCGGGACAGCCATGCATATCCCGGCCACTGTTCCTTCTCCAAAAGTTATTCTGGCCTGTCCTGATGTATTCCGGACGGAACATATTCCCCGGGCAGTTATGCCGACATTTAGACAAGACTTCCTCGAGAAGCCAGGCCTGACAGTTTTCATCGAAACTTGCAACTTCCCTGCCACCTCGAACGGTCACACGATGTGACGGTTCACAGTGCAGTTACTCCTCGCCATCATGACCTAGTGGCACGGTTACAGGGACCGCCGCCCCACTCCGTGCCGCCACGTGGCGACTTACCGCAGAAACGGTCGGGGGAGTGGAGCACTACCACCCCCACGACCCTTTCTGGTAGGCATATAAATAGGGCGGCGGGGGTAAACTTATCTTTTTACCCCACACCATCGTCTTCCTCGCCTGTTCCTCTGCCTCCTATGCTTCACCGCCGGACCGAAGAACAGAGGAACAGCATCGCCGCCGCCGTCGATCTGCTCCCCGCCGACGCCGACGCTCGACGACACCCAACATCTCTGTCGACGACGCCGCCGCATCTTTCCTCCGCAACATTGCTGGGGGATTGGACTTTCTTCTGCACGCTCGTTGCTGCTGTTCCACCGTCGTCGGCCAAGCTCCGGTGAGTTCCTCTTTCTCTGTTCTTCATCTTTTCTGGTTCTCTATAGCTTCGCATTGGTAACCATACTCGCATAGATCTACTGTAGTTCCTCTGCTTGTTATCCTTTTGATTCGACTAGCATCGCTAGCGACGTTCGCAGGTGTTCTTCCTTAGAAGTATTACCCTTGTTTGTTTCTTGTTTTAACTGCCTCGGTAGATCTTCTATTTCTGCTAACATTGGTGAGAGCGGTATGCCGGAGAGACTAACCTCCCTCTTTTCTCCGGCCTTGATAGGAATAACATCACGGGACTCCGGCTATCACGCCTTGTACCGGCCATCCCGATGGCTTCATCGAGCATGACAGGTACCTCGGCCTCAGAGAAAGATACCTCGGCCCGGGTCCAAGGACGCTCCGGCTGGGAGGGGTCAGAGGTTACCCCTGCCGACATATCCTGGGTCACCTCCACCAGGAGAGTGTCGGAGGGTGTTGCATGCTAGCTTCCCGCGGGGAAAACTGCGCCGGCACCTGAACCCGGCGAACGAGTCGTCTTCATTGCCCACTTCGAGCGGGGTTTCGGCCTGCCGGCGTCGGACTTCTTCCGGGACGTCCTCGACACCTACGACCTGCAGCCTCACCACATCCCGGTGAATGCGGTGATGATCCTCTCCGCCTTCACCGCATTCTGCGAAGGCTACGCCGGCATAGAGCCCCTCTCTCAAGGCTGGGCGAAGTACTTTTAACTCCGGAAACAAGTCGTCCAAGAGCCGCCCCGAAGCAAGGATGACCCGCCGGAGACGGCCCAGGAAAAGAAGGACCGCCCCATGACCCTTTGTGGCGCGACCACCATCATGTCCTGAAAGGGCTCGGACTTCCCCAAGGTGGAACTCCTGGAATCTTGCAAGAAGTGGCAGAAAAGCTTCTTCTATGTGAAGAACACCACTGACGCGGATCTGCTCAACCTGCCGCCATTCGTGGACGAGCCACCCTTGGCTATGAAGAATTGGACCTATAACCCGAAGAACTCGGTGCTGCCGGTGAACGCGCTCCACCGGGTTAAGGGCGAGCTCCGGGATGCCGGCCTTACTCCTCAAGACTTAGTGGCCTGCTTTATCAGCCGGCGCGTCTCCCCCCTGCAGCGCCGGTCGCACAAGATCTGCCAGATGAGCAGGCCCATGGACCCCACCCGGCATTCCACACATGAGCTGACTCCGGCCGACATTCTACGGCGGATCAAGGATGTCTGCAAGTCCTCTCAGGCCACCTTTGCCTAGGGGCTAGAACCATATAGCCGGGATAGGCCCGCCCCAATGGTAAATACTTTGGCCGATATATACTTAAGCCGACACATATATATTTATCGACATATATCATGCTTGATCCGACATACTTCTTGCACCGGCATATTTCTTGCTTCTGACGAACTTACTTTGCATTATGCAGAAGTTCAGCTTCCAGGGTATGGAGAACTCCCGGATCAAGATCGCGGCAGACCGCACTGCTGCGGATGTTGAAGATCCGGACCATTGGGACAAGCTACCCCGGAACACCCGTGCTGCCGCTGCCTTGGGTAAGGCCTCTTCATCCCGGCATTTCACTCAAGGCCGGAGTGGAGATGACTCGGATGAGGAGATCCTGATGTATTATGACCCGATGCCACTCGCATATGCCTTTCCTCCTGCATCCTTTGCTTATGCCTTTCCAATGCCGTCCTCAGCTATCCCCGACGACATGGTTGTCGATGCCGCCCCTCTGAACTAGGGACCTCCTTCCACTGGCGGATGTACCGGCCGGAAGCGAGGTGTGAAGCCCCAACCCGACACACCTCAGCAGCAGAAGAGGCAGAAGGTTAGCGTGCCTATTCCGAAGAAATAGAGGCCTGTCGCCTCGGGGTAAGTTTCTTTTCTTTGCATTTCCTCCGACATATCTCTTGCTTGTATTATTGACTTGGTGTTTTCTCTCTTTCAGAGCTCCTCTTACGCCAGAACAAGCTTCTGGCTCGAGTGGCGGCCCGAAGGTTACCAAGCCAGCTGCCCCTGCTACCTCCGACATACCCTCTGCCAGTCATACAACCTCCTCGGTGCCGGCGTCTTCGCCTGCGCCCGACAAGACCACCTCCCCGGCGAAGGACGATCCTCCGCCGGAACAAGACAACTCTGCCCCCGAAGTCCACATGGACTCGGGGGCTCAACAGGAACCATCGGCCTCTGATGTCCACATGGACACAGGAGCCCACCAAGAAGCCCCAGACTCCAGCGCGCCCACCAGCGACACCGGCACAACTGAAGATGTCGGCGCAAGCAACAAGAGCGCCGGCATAGACGACAAAGGAAAAGGCCCTGCTGTGCCAGAAGTTCGGACTATTCCGGAACCTGCCCCTGCTGGCCAAGCTGCACCGGCCACGCCGGAACAGCCCGTGCCCAAGACTCCCTCTAAAGGAGCGTCCCGGCCCAGCTCTGCCCTGGCCCTGCATCTTGGCAGGGCAGCAACCCGGCCTGGCTACCGGCGCAACTTCTTCGACACGCCAGAACTTGAGGGCATCGTCCCCCTGGTGACGAAAAGTGACCAGAGCCTTGGGTCTCTCAAGGAGCACTGTGCCAGGTGGAATGACGCCGGCAACATGGACACGGCGGATTCCAGGAGCAAGAAGATGGCCAAAGCCTCGACCACTGGCAATCCCTCAGACATCCTGGCCGCGAAGCCCCTTCCGATTGCCTGCGAGCTCCTCAGCCTCCAGCAAAGACTTCACCAATTGGCCGATGCCACCAATGTAAGTCTTCTCTACCTATACACATATCCCCAGTCCCCGAAAATGTCGGCTGTCCGGGATACGGACATCCGGGATTTTCCAATACTC